>CM076570.1:281273012-281782717 GCA_034641835.2 Pinus albicaulis | reverse complement strand
TCACCTCATGGATTTGACCCCTGAGGATGAGAGAAAGTGATTTTGAAGTCTATAAGGTGTAATTTTTCAGTATTTTTAATGGTTTCCATAAGTTGAAGAGATTGTATTGATCAAGTATCATTCTGGCTTGAACATTAATGGAAAATTGCAACTATTCTTGGGATCCCTATGGTACAAGTTTTAGACATTGTTTATTCTCTATGACTGATTTCTTAGAATGTATTGTTAATTCATAAGCCATTTCACATCTATAGTATACGTGATTTCATGTTTGAAAGACAGAATTCATATTTAGTTATGCTCTGTTGTGGGAAACTAAGTATAGTGTGTACAATTTCTTTAGTTTAAGGAAAATAAATTTCAAATGCTTTGCTTAACTCCTCACCAGTCTATTCACCTCATTTAATCCTCATTGAATTTTTAAACCTTTTACCTACCTTGCCCCATCAAGAAGACTGCAATTTCATCCTTTTGGCCCTATTTTATTTTCTTGACCTAATTTCGGTTCAGTGAGCCTAACCCTAAAATAAAATCGATAATATTCCAAATTAGTCCTAAGCTAATTGGAATATCCACTTTTGTTTTTATTTCTTTTCCTAAAGAAAAAATATGTAAAGGAGGTTCGTCAAACTCCTAATAAAGAATAAATCAAGGCCAAATGTGAAAAAGGCTAAATCTTGGCTATGTAAGAAAGCACCCTTAGGTGTGAAAGGGGCTGGACATTTTGACTGGGTCAACTTTCACCAAATCTACAGCACTGTCTAGAAGGAAGTGGACATCAATGAGCCACAACGAAGTTCTAGAAGGAGATGTATTGTGTTAAAGAGAATATTTCATTGAAGGTGGCTTAGGGTTTACAAGCTCTTAATCTATATAAGGAAGGGGATGGCAGCATGGAGAGGTTGTTGAAGATATTATATTTTTATATGTTGTTTGTTTAGACCATATAGCTTTCTTTGGCTATTTAGTCGAGATTGAAAATGTTGTTTAGCATTGGGATCTCCTGTTTAGCAATTCCACCTCTTCCCATTGAGTAGCTCTTGGGAGAGTCTTGTATTGCATATTCCACTATCTAGCTTGAGGCCAAGAATTTCCTTTCAACTACAACTCAGATCCTATTTAGGGTTTTATTTGTCTTTGCAAGCTGCAGGCTAGATCTATTCAGATCTTGGACATTTCAGTGCTCTTTTTCAGTAGAGGAGTCTTCTTCTCTATTGGAGGAAGTATATTGGAGTGATTGGGCATCATTTCTTAATCTTGGCATGTGGCCAACATTTATCTATACCCTACAACGCAGTTTCTATTCCAGATCTGCGTTATTCATGTAGGTGTTGTTGCAGGGATTTTGGGTGCACCATTTGGAGAGCTAGTTTCTGAGTGTTTGGGATCTGCCCTTCACTTTGAGATCCATTGGAGGAGATCTACTTCTAAATCTATAAATATTTCTACAAATATGCATTCTTAGATCTCAGATCTACTACTTTTACTTGGTGTAATGCTCAAAACCCCAATGGGATCTAAAAGAAGAGCCATTCTAGTGCATGGATCTGTTATGGATCTGATATTTTATGCATAGATCTACTCTAGATATGACATGTAATCAACAACATTTTTCAGCCTAATAAAATAATGTTGTCAAGGCAGTTTCAGTCCATATATGTGACTGTAGCACCTCTTTTGAGTGAATTTCTTTTGTTTATGTCTTGTATTTACAACTATGAATCTTATAGGCCTCATTATACATCTATATTATTGCTGTAAATACTATTGAAGAACCTTTGTAATGGCCTACTGCTATGTTTTATATGAACTGTGTTATTTTAATGCATGACTGTTTAGTATTGCTGCATGTTCCCTTTTGGGATATTATAGTGGTATCATAACATCATCTTAGCACAACCTGTGCTTATTGAGAAACCAATATGTCTTTTCAAGAGAAGAAAAGATAGAAGAAGAAATTTGATTACACTGAAGACAAGGAAGACAAGGGTAAAACCCCTTTATCTAGAAGAATGAAAGGGAAAGAGTTCCCAAAAACTCTGTTCCAAAATCTGCATGAGCTTAAAGATGAAATCAAATAAATGAAGAGGGAAAGACATGAAGGTCCCTCAAGAAGATATTTACATGAAGAAAGCCCTATTTCTTCATCTTATGTGTGCAAGAACTCAGCTACACAATCAAATCTACAACATTATTATATTCCCAGATTTACTACAGGAGAGATGAAGGAAGAAGATGCACCAAAGGAGGAGACTTTGAGTGATTATCTTTAGGAGTATGAATCTAAATCTTGGAAAATCAAGGAGCACTTGAGCTTCCAAGATTTTTTCCAGCTCAAGGAGAAAAGAAGATCCAACAAGAATAATAGAAGAAGAAGAGGTAGATTCTTTCTGCCAAACTTTGATGGATCCTCTAGATGCAGAACCAAGGATTGGATAGATCAGCTAGATTCATATTTGGATCTGCATCATGTTTCAAAAAAGGAAGCCCTTAAGGTATCAACACTGCATATTAAAGGTAAAGCTTATGCTTGGTGGTTATTTGAATCCTTTTCATTGAAGAATGAAAATATATCTACTTATGCAAGATTTACTAGGAGAATGGTGAAGAGATTTGATGTAAAGCAAATTGAAACATCTTTGATTGAGCTAGCAAAGCATGAGCATGCAAAACCCTTGCATGAGTTGGAAAGATCTGTTATGGCCACTCCACTTCATTTTTCTGTTAAGGAGGATAAAAATCTGTGTGATACTTTGCCAAATGCAAGATCCCCATTGCATGAAGAAATTTCTTCTCAAAAGGAAGTCATGGAGATTCCACTTTCAAAGAAAGACCAATATCTAAGGTCTCTCATTGATAATGAGGTGTTTTCAAATATGGATGAGAAGAAAGAACAAGAGGGCATCACTTCAGAAAAAGAACCATCACCACATGGGAATCGACCTGAAGGTATTTCTTCAAGGGAAAGAGCTTTTGCATCTTTTCAAATGGTTCCCAAGGAGCATCATGTGATAGTCTTATTGAGCAATAGCACCTTGCTCCAAGGAGGAGGAGGAAGGATGGATCAACATCGAAGGATGAGGATCATGCACCCTTTTTTATTTCAAGATTTTATATTCACGAGAAGGAGCATGATTTATGCAACAAGAAGAGGGAAAAATCAGTCCACTCATTCATACAGTCTACTTCAGATCTTGATGTCTCTTTGAATGGAGGCATTCCACCAGAGATGCCCCCTGATTGGAAGAAGAATAAAGTGTTCTCTCAACTATGTGCAATAGTGACATATTTGGCTACGAAAGGAGCTTTGAGGGGAGCTACCATAGCACTAAGATCTATTGATGGATTCCAAGGAAAGCTGAGCAATTTTCTGAAATTGACTTTGCTATCTTCCACTCATCTATTTGCACTGGAAAAGAAGAATTCATATATCTATGATGACATGAGTATGGTATCAAGAGGCCACTCCATAGTCTTGGGGCAGCAAATGATATCTCTACATACAAAGAATATTTCTGAAGATGAAAAGAGGGTACCAACACTCTTGTGTGCATGGGCCAAACTATGGAATTTTTGGAAGAAAGAGACCTTTGAAAAGGAGGTTGACTTCCATGAAATTCAATCTTGTCTTGAGCAAGATCAACTACAAGAGAGGTAGAATATTCCAAGGACCTCTTCACATGTAAGGTTATTGATGGGAAAATGAAATATAGGAGGTATAGGGTGGTTGATGAAGTCATTTATTTTCATGATAAGATCTATTTGACTAAATAATCAAGGCTCAAAGATGAACTACTATATGCAGCCTATGAGGTTTTGCTTTCTACCCCCACAGATTTCATTAGAACACACCATAATATCTTGAATGGATTCGTGTGGGAAGGCTTTGAAGAATATTTATATCAGCATTATCAAAGATGCATGTACCATATGGAGATGGAGCAGCAACATAACTCTATGGAAGAGTTAATTCAGCCTTCTCTTTCTCTTTTTGAGGAAGGGGATAGATCTTTGCACCACTCCATCTATTTGACGAGGACTATTGGTGAAAAACATACTTATGTAAATCATATTTTATTTTGTAATTGTATGCATTCCTTTACTATGTATATGCAGGCCATGACTCCAAAGATGAATGTTATACCTTATAAACTTCATGGCCAACTTTGGGCCAAAACTATTTCTGAAATTGGCCACTCCCTTGGTGGACAAAGGGAGATTTTACAGCATGATGGGTGCTTTCCTAAGGCACCAAATATATCTCCCACTTTCAGCCATGGTGAGATGATATGGGCAGCAAGTAAGTGGTGGGAAAATCACTTACCACATCTAGATCTAAGGCAGGCAGGAGATGCACTTTGTTGGTGTCTCGTGATTTGGCTGATTGGCAAGCCAAGTGACAGGGTAACATCAAACCAAATTTGGAGCCCAAGGACCTAGCTTTCCTGGACTTAGAGAGGGCTCTCTCTATTTGTGCAAGGGATGTATAGTTGTTTGCTTCTTATGTTTTCTATTTTAGGTTAGTTGTTAAGTGTGTTTTTAGTTTGTTTTAAGGTTTTTGAGGGAGGAACTGATCAAAGACTAAATAGATAAAAATATTTTTAGATCAACTAGGCTATGGGGTCAAAAGGTAGAGAAAGCCTCAGATGACGGACAAGGTATATTGAAGGGCCAATTTGATCAAGATAAAATGGATCTTTAGGTGGAATGAAGTGGGATGGACACTAAGTTTTGTGAAGGACAAAGACTTTTAAACATAAATAGTTCAACAATGGACATCTATGTGGTAGGGCTAACCATTAATCACGATAAATGTAACTTCAAACTGATATAAGCATAAAATAAACATTCAAGCGATACATAGAGATATATGACTCTCTAACTTTAGGAAAATTTCTATCATACTTTGGGGAAAAACAATTAAGACAAAAAAATAACTCAAGCTACGAAAAGGGAACTCCTAGACATCATATTTGAGCTATTGGGCACTTTGAACTAAGATTGCAGAGTTTTAGGCAAAGGGCAAGATCGATACAAGACCTCTTTGGTTCAACTAGGACAATCAAACACTCAAAGAAAGGTTTTAGAGATGGAGCTTTGACTAGCCATGAGTAAGTAGGACGTACCATGAATCATACTTAGCATGCATAACAACCATAAATGAAACAAGAAAACAAGTTCTTCAGTGATCAAAGAGCAGTTAAGAATTCTTTGATATGACTAAGAAGGAAGAAAAAACATAGAAGCTATAATAAAATCAGGAAACTTAAGGTGCCTCCATGGGCATGTCTCAAATCTGTTCTTTACTGACCTACTGTAAGCAAGAAACATGGAAACATGTATGAAAATTAAGGAAACATAACAAAGAGGAACACTATACCATTTTACCAAGTCAAGGAATCCAACAACAGTCCTCTTTCATCATCCAAAACATTCAAGAAACTATCCAATGCATGAGACAAGTATTTCTTCCAAGCTTGTATAACCATATATTGTTCTATATCATCAAGTTCAACCTTGTTTACAATGAAATCCTTTGGAATATATAGGCCAAAGTGAAGGAGAACCTCCTAGTGCAACTAGCAAGCTCATTGGCCCATCACAAATATCTGATTTTGTCCTTGAGGCTTTGCAAAGCCCAAGGCACAAAATATCTATAAAAATATCCTAAAAATTCTAGAAAAGGAAATTATATTGAATTTTCCCAACTGACAATGGCCAAAAAAGGCTAAACGCACATTTGGAAAAGCCACTATAGAAAACTGGATTTTGTCACGAAAATGCTTTAGAAATATAGCAGCAGAAAATTCCCTGTCTTGTGGGAAACTTTTGATAGACCTCCCGATGTTGAAATGAGGCTCATGATGGCTCGTTAGAAAGCCATGGATGTCTAGTTTTTGAAAATACTTTTTTTTTTGCAAACCGATCACTATAAGCCTATGAAAAACTGACCTATGTGGAAAAACCCATAAATTAGCCTTTGCTGATATGCGAGGCAGAGTGTTGAAAAAGTGACTGTTTTTCGCCATTTTGGGGGACCAAAACATCTTCAATTGATCTGAAATTTGTTGAGTAGATGCCCCTAAAATTAATGCATCCAATGATACCACTTTCAACCTTTGAGTATGCTTCAAACTAAAATGGTGATGCCCATGATTTTCTGCAAAAAGCCCAAAAATGTCAAAAAACAAGAACTTGTCGAATTACGCCCAATTTTTGTGAGCAAGACCCTCACGGGTTTTCAGAAGCATGCTGAGAAGTAGAGGCAAAAATTTCAAGCCTTGATATGCCTTTCTTCACTTTTTGTACCAGGCGCCTCTTTTGGGCCACCTTGAGCTTTTATTTTGTAACCTTCAATTTTCTTTGGGCAAATTGATTTAGCTTCTTATAATGCCTAGTCATTTTCCTTTGAAGGCTTAAGTCTCTATGAGCTCTTTCCAACTTATTCTCCAAGTGTTTATTTGCCCTTTCAAGCCATGCTTCTCTATTGTTTTCTATTTCTTGGGTGAATAAAGTAGCAAGAGGAAAGGACCGGAAAATGGCAGCCTCTTCCTCTTTCTATTTCTCCAAAGCTCTTTTGAGTCCCATAGTCCTAGGTCGTTTCCTCCTTGGCTGATATTCTTCTTCAGTGTCATTGAATTCACCCATAAGTTCTTCCAACTTGATTTAAACTTTGGAGGCTTCCTTTTGGTACTTGATAGCCCATGCCTCATAAACTGCCATGTGGACATTCATTTTCTTGTTTTGTGTCTGCATAAAATGTATGAGGTCCTTAGACCTCTCTAGATCAATTCTTAGGTCATGAAATTGTTCTTCTCTATTTCGAAAGAGAGACTCAAGGATTCTGGCCTCATGGTAACTGTCATCAATGTTTATCTGAATTATATTAAAATCCCTTTCTTTATCATGGCTACTTTCCTCCTTCTCTTTTCCCTTTCCTTGGGTGGCCTTCTTGGTTCTCCTCTTCTTTGGTAATTCAACAATGGATTTCTTGGGCAACTTGCCTTTGCTTCGGAGTGCTCTAGTAACATTTGGAGTTACAATTTGAGTCATTTATTTCTTGATGTTTGGGGCTTTGTTACCTTTGGAGAAGAAAGCATGGCCCCTTGCCTAGGAGAGGTAGCTAGCACATGCTCTATTTGGTCTTTGCCCTTACTGCTCCCATCATCATCTTTGTCACTGTTTTCCTCCTTTTGCAGACTTCTTTGTTGGTCTTTATCACTGATAGGCTCATGGTCACTGATTTGGCCCTTTTTTTCTATGATGCCTTCTTTAGAATGCTCATTTCTTGGAGTTTGCTTGTCATTATCCTTGCTGGCTGGTGGGCTTTCCTGTTTTTCATCAAAAGTGTCCCTTTGAGGACTATCTTGACCCTCTTCATAAGTGCCTTGGCTATCACCTGATATGTCTCCTTGAGGGATGCCTTGTTCAATTTTGTCCATGCTTTCTTCAGGACTGTTAGGCTCTGTATCCTCATTTTTCTATGCCTCATCACCATCATGCTCACTACTGTGTGGGCTGCCAACATTTTCTTCTTTATGACTGTTATGTTCTTCATTAAATTGTTTCAGCTCTTCATCATTTTCCTCTTTGTGCTCACTGACATGTTTGGATTCTTCAGTTTGTCCCTCCTCATCACTTGTTTGCCCTCTTTCACTGTGTTTTTCTTGATCACTATTTTCTCTTTCTCGCTGTGTTCCTTTTTATCACTGTTTTGCTCTTTCTCACTGTGTTCTTCTTGATCATTATTTTTCTCTTTCTCACTTTTCTCCTTTTCACTTTCAATCATAGGAGATTTTTTCTTCTTAGGAGTGGATATGCTGGAAGAAGGATAGACATGATGAGTGGATGGTGAGGAAGGCGCATGAGATGAATAATTAGTGGCGAAATTGGGATGGGAGATGAAAGAATCCCAAGAAACTCCCTTTTTCTCAAGTTGATGGAGGATGGCAATCTTGATAAGGGAATGATAAAAAAGACAAGCTTGTTGCTAAGAGGAAGGCTTCTTTTGAACAGTAGAAGCCATATTGTCAATGATTCTATAGAGGAAAAAGGGTAGGTTTAGCAATTGAGTTCTTGTGAAGTGCATGAGTAGCCTGATATGATAAGCATAAACCTGGGAAAACATCCCTTCGCATGTGAAATACTTCATGATGATTTTCATGAGAGGAGCATAGCTAGTCAACAAATAGGAAAAAGGAAAAATAGATGGGCATGCATCCCGATGTTCTGGTTTCAAGAAGGGTTTGTATTGATCTGAATCTAAGTAAGTTTGCTTAAACCATTTTTCTCTGACATATGGAATCTTGGTAGCTCTGGAGATAGCTCTAGGAGAGAGTTTGAAGTCTAAACCTGTTAGGTGAAAATGCTTCCCTTGCAGCCTTAAAGAAAATAGATGTGTCTTGAACCTTCTAACAAAATTATAAACATCTTACTCCATGAAAGTTAAAGAGCACTGAAGGAGAGGCATTCACTTCCTCAGTTGAAAAAGGTCATACCTTTTGTGAGGACCACTCCTGTTATCTGGTTTAGGAGGCATTTTTATTTTGAGGTCCTTGGCTGATTCACCAAGGTAAACTGTCTCAAACGTTTACTAAGATAAATCTTTAATCAATACTCTTTGCTTTTTTGAGAAACTAAGTCTGTCATTAGTTTAGCCAACAAGTTTGTTTTTCAATTGAAGCAACTCTTTTTTATTTTGACAATATGAAATTCCTCTCCTTTAACTAACTGTTTTCTGTGGTTGTGAGAAAAAGGTCCTTTGAAACCATTGTCTCCTCTAGTATAACTGTTTCAAGGCACTGATTTAAAACACAGACTGTACTCTTTAGCAAAATTTGTGTTCTGCTTTGGAATAAAACTGCCCTCCTTGATGTTATTGTCTCTTTAGAATAAAAGACATCCCTTTGTCACTGAATAATGAACCTTCTAACAAACTTTCTCTCTCCTTAAATGATCACTGTTTTTATTTTGTGTTTATCAAATAGACATGAGTTGAATGAAAACCATTTCACCCCTTCAGCATTTGTGTTTGAGGAATGAGGGTTTTTTTATAAGGATTGTTTATGGATTTTGCAGACAACTGTCCTTTGATTTTGACAAACAATATATTCACTTTCAATCTCTATCTTTTATCCTTTGCAATATATAGCAAGAAAAACTCCTTTAAACTTGACAGAAACCCTATCCTCTAACCATTGTTTATCTTTGAAATCATAGTCAAGTGACTCTTTAAACTGATTTGAGACCTTTGCAAAATCTGTTTTCTACTGGAGACTGTATAAATCCTTCACTATTTCATAGCATAAGAAAACACCTATTTTCCTTTGAAAATGCTAATTAAAACCCTCTTTTGAACTCCAAACCTAACTAAGAAGCGAGGAATACCTTCAAACATGATTTTTTTAGGCACTTTGATCATTGGTGGATGAGTTTAGCGCTGAACGCGTCGCACGGAAGGGTGTCATGTCGACCTCGGGCGCCCAGTGACTACCGGTATAGGCGTTCCTATTTTCTTCAGTTGGGAACTCACAGGTGCGTCACGCATGTGTACAGGTGCTCTGCGCAAAGCCTTTGAGCTAAAAATCTTCAAAAACGCCTGAAAATGCTTCTTTCTTCGGTGAGGGCTTTGCAAAGTGATGAATGGACCACGTTCAAGCCTTTAAACACTCAAAAAATCCCAAGCTTCTTTCTCTTTGATTAAAAGACAAAACTTCCCTTTTTGCTTTTGAAAGAAGCTTTGAACAGTGGGCTTGTGCCTTTTTTTGTTTTCAAAGGAGACAATCTTAACAAAATTTGATGTTGTTTCAAAATGATAATGCAAACCATGTTTGTTTATGAAGTGAGGGGAAGTATTATTCTCTGACTAAAACATTCAAAAAATGTAATTTCTTGTGCCCTTTAAACTTTGTCTCCACCATTCGATGGTACATTTTGACTGGAAGTAATATAACTTCTTAAAGCTATATAAAAACAACAATGTTTTTCCTAGTTCATATCAAAGTTTTATTTGACATTGTGATGTGTTTTATGTCTTTGAAGGTTATTTTAAAACTTGGAGCATCATGTCAAGGCCTTCCTTATCCTTACTGTCTCTTTGTATGCATATGCAGAAGTTATTGTCAAACTCAGCTAGCTCTATTTTTCTTTGGCCATTTAGATGAAGGTCCTTAGCCTAAGTTTCACCCTTATTGCAGTTTGAAGGAGGCTTTTATAAACAGAGGAAATAGAGACTTTATAACACCAGAATACCATCCTTTTGCTTGATGTGAAATAGGTTTTCAACCTATGAACCTTTATTTATTTATTAATGTTTTTCAAACATGTCTTTCAAACAGAGAACTTGTTCAAACAACATCTGAAACATTGTTGATGCATCTTTTGTTTCATCCCTAGGAAGGAGGTGGCCTATAATTTTTGAAATCACTCAAAGAACTTTAACCCTTTGCTTTTGAATGAAGGAGGTTATCATTGTGCTTTCAACCATTTTCTCTTTTAAAGGAGGAGGTTCTCACTGTGATCTTAACCATCTGCTTTTAATGAAGGATGTTAGCACTGTAGATATTATATTTCATCTATTTAAAAATTGTGTCATCTTTATTCAAATCATATGTCTGCTTGGTATCATATCAAATGGGCAAGAAGGTGAAATTTGACATTTTTCTTTATGAGACATGGTCTAAGATATATATCCTTTGTAAAACATCCTTGCAAAACTTTAGATTAGAAACCATGTGATTTGAATATGGAGAGTATTTTCTTGCTAGACATATTTGACTAACCTCCTTTGAATTTGTTTGCAGAGGCATGTTGAAATTTATTTTTTGGAGGAGATGTTGAAACACTGCTAAGCAGCATAACATCAGCCCTTTTCATTCATATGACTTGGAGGCTGCTCTCTGTTCCTTTAGGCAACTTTGGCTTTCAGACTACACCCATTAGTAGCCCTTCATTTACTGTATTTCATTTGTTTTACTGATGGCGAACTAACTCATCATGAAGGACCCTTTTGACCTTGTTATCTTGCTCTTTTACACATTGATCATTGTTGCAGTCACACCCCTGCAGAGATGTAACAAACATATGACTTTAAACTCTGAAGATCTTCCTTGGGGTCTTCTGGAGATTTTTCCTAACCTAAGCATGTTCTTTTAGACAGTGAACATACTTATCTTCTTCTGTTTTGGATCTTTGTTGAACTTCTTCTAACATGAGACATAGTAACCTCTTAGTGGTGTGCGACCTATGGATGAGGCAAGATTTGTTTTTACAGATTAGGCATTAATTCAGGGCTGGCTGGTACTGAACAGAGGCTTTTGGCTCAGAATTTTTTTGCCAAGGACAGGATTCCCTAAAACACCACTATCTAACTTAGGGGTGATCTTGACATATTCTGAGTGTTTCTTTGGGATGATTGGATTTCCAAATGACATATGACTAGATATAGGGTTGCAGACATTTTCTCAACAGTTGGATAATGAATGGCTTGAGGAATAAGGGTGAATGAAAAAATATAATCTTCAGATATGGCAACTATGGACAAGATTATTTGACTGAAACCAGATAGGACTTGACAAATGGTTTTTTTCTCATCATAGGCTGACCAGAAGGGGTAGGAGGACAAAAATTGTTTTGGGGTGTTTTCTAGATGACAGATTTGATAGTTTGGAGATCAGCTTCTAGAAAACTTATCTTAAGAAACTATTCATCATCAACAGGTGAAAAATACTGATGACTAACACACTGCACTAGTTCCACCTATGGGACTATGATCCAATTCTATCATTGCATTTAATTGATTATGTATTGCTGGTTTTGATCCCATATGATGATGATGATGTTATGATCTTTGTTGGGAACATGATAGGAGGGATGACACATTGGTTGGGTGTGTCCATGGGAAATGAAACTTCCCATATTTATGCATACTTCAAGAGGAGGATGACACATTACATGGTTGCTACACTTTATCTTTCATTTCTCTATGCAAAAGGCCATATGTGTGACTTATTTCTTTGGGAGAAGCCTCTCACATGGGAGATTTTGTGGCAATACATGTGTTGCTTGAATCATATTCAGCTAACACAACTTATCCTCTACTACTTTCAAGCTTTGGAGAAGCTTATGACAGCAAGAAGGTGGTTGGATGGCCACTTATTGTATTTTATTTTGAGGTAGCAAGAAGAAGAAAAATGCTGGTCTCAATGGAGGGACTACTGTCACCATCCAATATATCATATGAAACTTAATCCATGATTATTTTGGAGCACATATGGTGATGATAATTTATTCACTAGATGCATGAAAGATTGGGCAAGGAGGGCCCCTAGAATTGATGGAGGAAATCATGAGGTTCCAATTCTCTTTTGGCTTCATGAGGACTATATTGATGCAACCCAGGATCAAAAACTCCAAATCTATCATAAATGGAGGGAGAGACAGCGTAAGTTGAACATTCTTACCTCTCATTTCCAGCCATGCAGCCCCTATACATTGCATAAGGAGGGGATTGGTGACTATTTCTATGAGCTACCAAGGATGGCTCACTTTTTTTGGATGATAACATGGGGATTGGAGTTTCTCATGGGGATTGAAGCACCCAATACTTACCATCTCTCATGCCTTGATAAGGCCAATGGAAAACACATGATTCTTTCTATGTATCTCCCACTTCTTCATGATGACAACTATTTGGTTTATTCAGTAAAGGAAAACTTGTATTCTTGGGAGGAGAGAATTCCATTGGAGATTTTGCATAGTCCTTGTAAGTTGCTTAAGGACAAGCAACAGTTTGGAGGGGAGGATTGTAATATTCCAAATTAGTCCTAAGCTAATTGGAATATCCACTTTTGTTTTTATTTCTTTGCTTAAAGAATAAATGTGTAACGGAGGTTCATAAAACTCCCAATAAAGAATAAATCAAGGCCAAATGTGAAAAAGGCTAAATATTGGCTATGTAAGCAAGCACCCTTAGGTGTGAAAGGGGCTAGACATTTTGACTGGGTCAACCTTGACCAAATCTACAACATTGTCTAGAAGGAAGTGGTCAGCAATGAGGCACAACGTAGTTCTAGAAGGAGATGGATTGTGTGAAAGAGAAGATTTCATTGGAGGTGGCTTAGGGTTTACAAGCTCTTAATCTATATAAGGAAGGGGATGGCAACATGGAGAGGTTGTTGAAGATATGATATTTTGATATATTTTCTGTTTAGACCATATAGCTTTCTTTGGTTGTTTAGCCTAGATTGCAAATGTTGTTTAGCATTGGGATCTCCTATTTAGGAATTCCACCTCTTCCCATTGAGTAGCTCTTAGGAGAGTCTTGTATTGCATAGTCCACCATCTAGCTTGAGGCCAAGCTTCTCCTTTCAAGTACAACTCAGATCCTGTTGAGGGTTTGGTTGTCTTTGCAAGCTGTAGTAAGTGGAGGCTAGATCTATTCAGATCTAGGACATTTCAGTGCCCTTTTTCAGTGGATGAGTCTTCTTCTCTACTGGAGGAAGTGTAATGGAGTGATTGGGCATCATTTCTTGATCTTGGCATGTGTCCAACTATTATCTATACCCTACAGCACAGTTTCTATTCCAGATCTGAGTTATTCCTATAGGTGTTGTTGCAGGGAGTTTGGGTGCACCATTTGGAGAGTTGGTTTCTAAGTGTTGGGGATCTACCCTTCACTTTGATATCCATTGGAGGAGATCTACACAATGTATATTTCAGATCTGATCTGCATGTTTCTGAATACTTCTGAATCTCTGAATATTTCTACAAATTTGCATTCTTAGATCTCAGATCTACTGCTTGTACTTGTTGTGATGCTCAATACCCCACGGGGATCTGAAAGAGGAGCCTTTCTAGTGCATGAATCTGTTATGGATCTAATATTTTATGCACATATCTACTCTAGATCTAACATGTAATCAACATGTAATTTGTAAAGTGCATATTTGTTTTTTAAATTGGACATATTGGCTTCCCGAAGATACACTAGATCCAATCCCGATCCGAATCCTCCTACTATTATTAGTCAGCCTCAAAGCATTCGAAGAAAAGGTAAAGCTATTGTTGAGACATCTAGTTCAGTCGGAAATCAATCAGAAATAATTTCCATTCCCAGAGCCCATTCATTTCTCGAAGGGTTAGAAAATGTGCAAGATATTGAATTTGATATAAATTTTGAGCATAGTTTATTCCAGAGTAAATATTTGAGTTGGATTGACGAGATAGTTGTTGATTCTTCTCTTTCCTTCCATAGTCCTATTGAAGATAAATTTTCATACTCTCAATTAGGGTTTCAATCAAGGTCTCAATCAACAACATAATTTTTACAATCTCTTAAAGATTTTCATAACTACTCTTTGCAAGTAAGTACTTGGCTGGCAAGAAAACCGTAGATCTCACCTTCTTCTTCTATTACTTCATCTACTGTTACTCAGAATATCCCTCTTCCCCCTCCTTCTTCCTCATCTATTGTTCACACTACTCAGTCAGGGACAAGTCTTCCTTTGATCACATCAGGCATCCAAATCCCTGTTATTCCTATTTTTCATCCTCCACCTCCACCTCCAGTCATGGATACAAGATATTCTCCCCTTGTTCTCCCTCAAAATCCAGGTCAAATACCCGCAGATTATCAAACCAAAATCCCTTTGTTTGATGATACTCAGCCTATAACAGCTAAAAAACATGTAGATAAGATGAATGAAGTTTTTTATCTACATGAAGTTGCTATAGAGGATGTGAAGATGAGGTTGTTTGCACAAAGCCTGGGAGGAGAAGTAAGAAAATGGCTCAGAGATCTACTCCTAGCCACTATTGACACCTTAGCAGTTTTTCATAATCATTTTGCACAAAGATGGGAACAAAAGAAGAATCCTCTTCAAATCCTCTCCAAATACGAGAACATGGAAAGGAATGTTGGTGAGTCTGTTCAAGATTATTGCGTGAGATTTAATGTTCTGTAAAATTCCCTTCCAACACATATGAAACCAT
This sequence comes from Pinus albicaulis, assembly GCA_034641835.2. NCBI lineage: Eukaryota > Viridiplantae > Streptophyta > Pinopsida > Pinales > Pinaceae > Pinus > Pinus albicaulis. The sequence continues at coordinate 281,767,726 of CM076570.1, read as the reverse complement.
CGAAGGGCATGGTTTTGGTCAATTTCCCAGATGGATTTGATGCTGATATGGCATATCAGTTGCGTGAATGCAATCCTACAACTTTAGAAGACATGCAGAAGAATTTTGTAAGTGTGGAATCGAATTTGCTGGCCAGAAGAGCAAGAATGAGATTAGAAAAGAGGGTGAATATCAAATAGGAGAAATACACTTTGGATACAAAAATGAATTCACTACTCTGGACTATGGAGAAGACAGTTGACCAATTGAATATTTCAGAGAGACCTGAACCACAGATCCAGAATCCAAATTTTAGAGGACAACAGTAAAAATTAAGAATCAAGAAAAGAGAGCGGAAATAACCTGATCAAACAACACAACAACAACAAAAGATAAGGACCCCATTACAGCAGAATTATGTTGAAGCAGAGGAAGCGGAAGAAGATGAATATCTGGTGATTGAAACTAATGATTTCTTTGCAACAGATGGGTTACCTATGTACTTCACTGAAGATGATGAGTATACTGAAAATCTGGATTCTCCAACAGATGAATATTATATCTTGTCAAATGATGATGATTTGGATACTGAATCAAAGGATTACTAGCATGGATATATGAATTCTTGAGTTCACAGCAGAAAAAATATTCTCTAAGGAGCAGATATGTACCTGTCAATCTTATTCAGGAAAGGAAAAAAGTTCAATCAATGAATGATATTCAGAAGAAGGGTAAAGAACCTATAGATCAGAATCATAGCAACATCAATCAAGCATCAACAATTTCAGATACTAAAGAGAAAGATACTCAGAAGAAAGAAATTATGACAAGGGATCTGAATCTTAGAAGAGATACTGTTGTCAAAGAGGTAGATAAAGTCAAAACCTTTAATTTAGAAAATGAAGCTAAATTGAAAGTTTCCATTCCTTTGACATATTTAGTAAAGAATAATCATTACAGAGGTCAGGTGTCTAAAATGTTGCTGGTTGATCCTTTTTCCAATATGGTTAATGTTGAAGATGACCATCCTAAGCTCATTTTTGGTCTAGCTATAGATGGTAAATTAGGAGAGAGTGAAGTTCCTCCTTTTTATTTGAGCCTTAGATTGCATGAGTACATACTTCACAATATTATGCTTGATTCTAGTGCCTCTCACAATTTGATGCCTAAGGCTATTATGGAAAATTTAGGCATGGATATCACTAGACCTTATCATGATTTGTACTCATTTGATTCTGGTAGAGTTCGTTGCATAACTCTCATTAAAGATTTAGTGGTTTCATGAGATCAAATTCCATCTAAGAATATTTTTATGGATGTGGTGGTGGCTGATATACCACCTCGGTTCAGAATGCTATTATCTAGATCATGGGGAGACAAAATCAAAGGTACTCTACAACTTGATTTCTCTTATGCTACTATTCATATTTTTGGGCAATTAAGGAAATTATATCGGGAAAAGAAAATGAAGTATATGATAACTAGTAAGGATAAGCCTATCAATCATCCAATATAGGTTGTACATAAAGATCTTGAATCTTTTATTTTTTATAATGATGGTGATTTGAATGATGTAAATAACCAGTTAGTAATAGAAGAATATCTGAGAAAAACAAATTTCTATTTATGGTGATTTTGAGCTTGTCATAAAGTAGGTGAAAGGAGAGTATCAAGCAAAGCATCCATGGATGAGAGCTTATAGAAATGCAGTTTTGGATGTCCTAAAATTTTTTCCTGAGTATACATTAACAGTAGTACCAAGAGCTTAGAACATTATTGCAGATTCTCTAGCTACGATAGCAAGTAATCTTAAAGTTCCAATGAACTCCAGTAATAAATTTGAAATTCATATCAAACATAGACCTATTTTTCTAGATAATTTGAGGTACTGGCAAGTTTTTTGGGATGATAAAGAAATATATAGTTTTTTTCAAAATGAAGGAAAATTCAAAGATGCTTTTATTGATGATGTTTGTGATGTTTATGATCAAGAGATAGAAGCTTGTCAGATAAATATTTTGCAGCTAAAAGATAATGTTATTCATAGAGGTCTGATACCTTTAGAAGATCCATTCGATCAAGATGTTGTGGCCAGGAAACCAAAATTGAGTCCTATGGAAAAGGGTGCAGAAGATGTAAACATTGAAAAAGCAGACAAGCCCAAGATGGTTAAGTTGTCTAAGACATTGTCTCCCAAGGCAAAATTTAAGTACATTGAACTTTTGTCTGAATTTTCTGATATTTTTTCTTGGAATTATGCAGATTTGAAGGTTTATGATAAGAATATTATTCATCACACTATTCCTATCAAACTGGATCAAAAACCCTTCAGGCAGAAGTTGAGAAGGATAAACCCAAGATTATTTCCATCCATAGAAAAAGAGGTAAATAGATTGTACAAATCAGGTATGATTGTGCCAATTAGGTTTTCTGTTTGGATTTCAAATTTGATGCTGGTAAGGAAAAATACCAAAGAGATAAGGTTATGCATAGATTTCCAGAATTTGAATAAAGTATCTTTAAAATATAATTACCCCTTTCCAAAGATGGACCATGTTCTGCAAAAGGTAGTTGGAGCATCACAGATGTCACTACTTGATGATTATTCAGGTTATAATCAGATTTCGGTACATGAAGAAGACCAAGGTAAGACTGCCTTCACAACACCTTGGGGAACTTTTCAGTATGTTAAAATTCCTTTCAGACTCAAGAATGTAGGGACTACTTTTCAGTGGGTGATGGATATAGCCTTTTCTAATGAAAATGATGTTTTCTTAGTAGTTTATCTTGATGATTTAACAGTGTTTTCTGGTTTTGATGATCAACATTTGTATCATTTGAGATATTTTTTTTTTAAGAAACGCAAAGAGTTTAGGATTTATTTAAATTCGAAGAAGATTCTTTTTGACTTGGAGGAAGGAAAACTTCTTCGTCATATAATTTCCAAAGATGGTACTCACATTGATCCTTCCAGAGTAGAATCCATTCAGAAGATAGACTTTCCAAGGAACAAAAAGGAGATACAGGCTTTGAATGGTAAGATGAAATTCTTACGCAGGTTTTTCCGTAATTTAGCTGAGCATTTGAGAGAAATGACTAATATTTTGAAGAAGGATAGTAGTGTAAAATGGACCATCGATGCTATGAAGTCATTCAACTTGGTAAATCTTGCTTTAAGCACAACCCCTGTTTTGGTTAGTCTAGATTATACTAGTGATTTCATAATATTTTCATTTGCATCTAAGCATAATTTGGTTGCAGTTTTAATTAAAAAGAGAGATTAGGTTGAATAGCCTATTTCTTTCTTCAGTCGATCCATTCGAGATGCTTCTCTTCACTATAACATTATTGAGAAAGAAGCTTTGGCCCTAATCAAAGCTTTCAAATATTTCCAGATTTATATTCTACATTGTCACACTGTTTCCTATGTTCCAAATGAAGTGGTAAAACAATTTCTCACACAAAATGATCCTGAAGGTCGAAGAGGTAGGTGGATAGAGGCTATGCTATAGTATGATCTTGAGAATAGGCCTACCAAACTGATCAAGGGATAGGGATTATCCAAGCTTATGGCTGAATCCAACTTGCATGCTTTATACATAAACCTTATTGCAGCAATGTAAGATGATGAAGAACATGCCACTTTAATACAGATATTCTAAATGTTTCTTACTTCACCATGGTATTCTGATATAGTATATGTTATTTAGCACTTAAGCCCTCCTCCTGGAGTGTCAAAATGTCAGGGTAGGTCTTTAAAATTGAAATCTGCTAAAAACTGCATTCTAGGAAGTGCCCTTTATTGGAAAGATCCAGGAGGTGTTCTTTTGAATTGTTTGGTTGTAGATGAGGCTAAACAGGTAATGGATGAATTTCATAGGGGAGATTGTGGAGGTAATTTTTTTTGGAAAACAACAGCTAACAAAGTGTTGAGAGTAGGGTATTATTGGCCAACTTTATTTTCTGATTTGTACAAAATAGTCACAAGCTATCATGAATGTCAGTTTTTTCATGGAAAAAGGAAAATCCTTCCTCTTTCACTGAAGACTATTGTAGTAAATGCTCATTTTCAACAGTGGGGACTTTAATTTATTGGGGAAATTCATCCCACATCATTAGCATAGCATATATGGATTCTAATAGCCACCGACTACTTCACTAAGTGGATCGAGGCTATTCCTATAAGGCAAGCTACAGACACAGTAATCATTAAATTTTTAGAATCAAATATTCTATCTCGTTTTGGTTGTCCTCAAAAGATTATTACAGATAATGCTACAACATTTAAGTCAAAGAAGATGGTTGAGTTTTGCCATAAGTATAATATCAGATTGGTTCATTCCACCGCATATTATCCACAAGGCAATGGATTAGTTGAGTCCTCTAACAAATATTTAGTGAATATCATCAAGAAAATGTTAGAGGATAGTAAGAAAAATTGGCACCAGAAGCTTACCAATGCTTTGTGGGCAGACCGAGTGAGCACAAAGAAGTTAATAGGTGTGTCACCTTTTTAACTAGTTTATGGTACAGATACAGTGTTTCCTACAACACTTGCAGTTCTAGTTATGAGATTATTGTAGGAGGCTGATAGTGAATAAGATGATATGAAACATTGAATCAATCAAATGATTCATCTTCAACAAACAAGAGAGGAAGTTTCTTAGACTACTTCTAAGATTCAGGAGAGAATTAAGAAAGTTTATGCTTGGAAAACCAAAGAAGATAAATTTCAGGTGGAGGATGTAGTGCTAAGATGGGATGCAAGAAATTAAGGTAAAGGTAAGCACGAGAAGTTTGAAAATATTTGGAAGGGACCCTACAAGATTTTGGCTTATCGAGGATAGAATGCCTATTTTCTATAGGATATGAATAGAGATGAATGTTCAGGAGGACCAGTCAATGGTAGGCTCCTGAAACATTATTATTTCTGATGCATTTTCTGAAGATCACTTTCATTGTACATACCAGTTTATATTTCCTGCAAAGTTTAGGATAGAAGATCATCCATGCTTGGGGCCCGAAATGAAGGCTATAAATCTTGTTGAATTTATGTTTTTTCAGAGTTTTGGATTCCTTTTTTAGTTAGTGTCAGATTCAATTATCGAGTCATTTTCCAATCTTTTTAAAATGGTTTTTGAGTCAATTTAAGTTATCTGCAGTCTTTTGGATTGTTTGACCGTATTTACCCAATGGTTAGGCACTTGGTACGTGGTGTTATTGACACCTCCAAGGAGCTGCCATCCCCAATAAGGCCAATGGTAGTGTTATTATTGGTATACTTCCACCTTGAAGGATTAAAACACATTTGCATATGCATCTTAGGTGTCCCATACTGAATAAATTTTTTATCATTCCGTTAGGTCATGACATAAATTTTCTCCGCTGGTGGTTTTTATTGTCAAATAAAATTTTCCTCCCTCTAAGACTCATATTGCTGACTCATTCCCATGTCCCTTTGAGCACAAGAAACCTATGAAAATGCTCTGTTTTACTTGAAAATATTTTAAGTCAAAATTTCATTCAAAATCAAGTTAAAAAAGCAGTCTCCTTAGGTCACTAGGGTTTTTCATTTATCAAGGTCTTTCCTTTATTCCGATGAGGTCAGCACACATATATGAGAGGGATTGATTATGATCATCATGATGGTTTCATTATGTTTTAAGGATTGTATTTTCAGTTTCAGGACTTTTTATCAAAATATCATTTTGATAAAAAAAAATCATTTATGTAATTTATTTTATTTTTTAAAATGTAATTTTATGCTACTATATGTAATCTTTTAATCCCAAGTTGTAAAATTGAACATGTCAAGCGTCAATGAGAAAATGAAAATCCAATTCCATGACTTCAACAACCTGCAAAGAAAAAAGTGTCAAAGAGTATCAGTGAGAAAAGGAAGAAGACTTCAAACATTAGAAAAGTGGATATTCAAAGTTTAATCAAAATCCACATGCCTATAAAAGCCCATCAAACATTTCAAAAGATTCATTGTTGCCTCTTAAAACATCAAAATAATTCAACAAAGGAAAAGTTTGCGAGTTTTTGAGCGAAATTCTGCTAAGTTTCTTGGTGCTGCGCATTTGCACTGGCGCTGTGCCATTGCCTGATATTTTCAACACATTTTGTGAAGGTGCTATGTTCCTGTAGACTAGCATTGCGCATTGGCAGAAGCGCTGTACGCTTACCACCGGTGCTACGCACTGAGACAGGAAAGCTTCCTGAGTAATCCAATAGTCAAAACAACTTCAAAACTTCTCCAAATTTTGCCAGAGTCTTCCAAACAACCTTCAAAGTAGTAAGTACACATTTTAAAGCTTTCTTTTAAGCTATTTGGTCATTCTTAAATGAATTGAAGATGAACCCTAATGAAACCCTAATTAGAAGATTGGGATCACATTTTTTACCCTTGTTTCATCCTCCTAAAAGAAATATCAGTTATAAACAGGGTAATTACATTGATTTAGGGTTTTCATTCATCTAGTTTGTCCCTACACACATTCCCTTTCACTCATTCCCTTCATTCACACTCACTCCCTTCACCTTTAAAGCTAGTCATCTCATCCCCTTCCCCTCATTAATTTCACTTACGTCCTAGGGTTTCATAAAACAGAGTTTAGAAATGTTAGAGGAAGAAGACAATGGCATTGTTTGTGAGGCACAAATGCCAAAGATAAATGATCAAAAGGGAGGGAAAATAAATAGATTTGAACCCATCACCACAAGGGAACTCATGGCCTCTCCTCTCACTGTTTCTTGCTTTAAACATGTGGGCTTCTTTGAGTTCTGTGAGAGAGTACAGCAAGTCCAAAATCACCCAGAGTTAACAAGATTATTCATCATCAATCTACATGACAAGCAGGTCAATCTTGTCGGGGTTACTTTTGAGATGTCCACCAATGCCATTGCAGCTGCTACAGGGATACCTAGTGTGGGAGAGAGGTGGTTTAAACAAGCAAACATATACATGAGTTATTTTGAACCATACCTCAAACCTAGGTATAAATATCACAAAAAGTCCATTTTCCCTTTTTCTCATCTCCTTGACTGGTATGTGCCCATGATGAGGATGATAATGAAATAATTCACTTGTGAGGGAAGGTTTTCCTACCTCTATTGATACCATATCCATCTTCTTATGCATTTCACTAGAGTTAAAATGTCGCATTTACTTTATTATCTTTTCCATAGCATTGACAAGATGGCTTACATTGTGCAAAAGAGAGATTACAATTGGCAAATGCAGAGCCTATTTCAACATTCACTCATAAAAATGGTGGTTTTGCATCAGCTTTAGTAGAAAAACATTTCATGGGATGCATTCATTTCAAATGAGGTTTTCACCATTCCACCTAGCCATCATGAGCAAGATAATCCTTCTTCATCTCATCCTCCCGTATCCATTTCTCCATCACATCCTATTGCTCATAAATTTCCACCCATTCACATCCATTCACCTCATGTTGATCTTACCTCATCACCATTCTATAACCCTTCACCATCACATCATGATACCAGAGAATCAAGCAGTGAAAGGGACATTGAGGCAGTCGACACTAAAATGACTGATATTGAACCATTTTCCTTGACATAACAGAGAGGTCACAGGCATGTGTTTTCTTCACATGGTGTGAAAGGGTCCATGCCTTCTTCATCAACAAAACAAGTAGACAAGTGAAAGGAAAAGGCTATAGAGCCTATCACTGTTGAGGAGGAGGACAAACATGAAACTGAGCAAGATTTTTAGTTGATTGACCTTGATGATGAGGGTGAGGTTAGAATCACCAATGCATTAATGAGAGGCAAGGATGCCAATATTAGTGAGGTTCAAGCTAATCTTGGTAGAGAAAGGAATGTGATTGACTTTCTTGAGTTAGAGAATCAACAACTAAATACAAAACAAACCATCAGTGAGGTCAGGGCTATCAAAGCTCAGAGAGAGGCAGGAAAGGCCAAGACTTTGCTGGATGAGACCTTGGGCATATTTGATGACAGTGATGATGAGGAAGATCAACTTCCTAGATAGAGATCGAGGACCATTGGAATGAAGAGGGCTTTATCCTAGGAAAGGAAAAAAGAGGCAGAATTGGCAAAGAAACTTACTCCAAGTGAGCTACTTGCCATAGAGATTGATGGAGAGAAAGAGTCTTGGCTTGAGAGATCCAATTTTCATCTAGAGTACCTACTAGAGAAGGCAAAGAAAGACACTGATATTTAGAGGAAGATGGTGAAACATTATGCCATGAGAAACAATATTGCAAGGGCCAAGCTCAAACGTGCCCATACAAATATTTAGGCTTTGACCAAGTCAAAGGAGAAAGAGAAATTAGACATACTTGTTGTGGTGTCTCACCATGCCTCTAACCTCTAAATTAGCAATCAAATCCAATTTTTGCACTTTTGTAAAAATTTTGATTTTTGGGACAGTTTAGCATGCAGAAATTGTGCTAAAAACGTAGTGCCATTGGCATTGTGCTCTTTTTATGGGCCATCCATGTAATATTCCTAAATTAGCATGCAGCTAATTAGAATATTATTTTTTCTCCAAACACATAGTTAGATGAATAAATGGGTAGGGATACCCATAAATCTTTCTAGCAGCAATAAAAACCCTCTTAATGGGAAAGGGATCATATTGACAGCTGGATAAAACACCTTCATGTGTGAACAAAGAACAAATGCATGCAGACAAAGTCAAGTTTGACTAAGTCAACTAAGATAGTATGGAGGATGTGGAACATTAATGGAGATAAACTAGTGGGAATATGGATTATATTATATAGTTGGAATAAAGCCACCTTGAGTGTGGAAGAAAACATTACATGGAGATCCAGTCAAGATTGACCAAATCCATCAACGATGCTATGGAGGAGTGGTATTGATGATGGGACAATACAATTTTGGAGGGAGATTCATTGCATGAAGATGGAAACCGTAATGAGTAGGACCAAAAGTGACAAGGCTCAAATTGTTTATAAGGAGGAGGATGGTAGCCATATGGGGTTAGCTTATGAATTATATTTTGATATGTTTGTTTAGACGTTTTCTCTCTTCAGCTATTTAGCTAAGATTGCTGGTGGTGTTTAGAGCTAGGTATTCCTGTTTAGGAATTCCATCTCTTCCCTTTGAGTAGCTTTTGGGAGAGACCTGATCTATCATTCCACACATCTGACATTAGGGCCAAGCTTCATTACTCAGCTAAAATCTAGATTCTACATAATATTGTGTTGTGTTGTAGGGTGTTGCAGTGGAGGGTTGAGAAACCCACTTTTTGAGTTGGTTTTGCATAGGAGGTAGGATTATTTATTTTGGGAGATCAGTTTGGAGGGTTCTTGAGCTCATTTCATATATTTGGCAGTAGGCCAATATATTTCCATCACCTACAGTGTAATTATAGTCTGGAATTTCATTGTTTTGGAGGGTAGCTTCAGTAGGGAATCTTGTGGTTCTTTTGGAGAGTTTTCCTATGATTGAAGGGTTCATCCTTTCATGGTGGGAGACATTTGAGAAGATCTACATCAGATGTACATTATTTCAGCCTTATATACTCTTTTTCTTCAATTTTCAGTGATTATTCAGTCTTAGGACTATAGATCACCATTTGTATTTGGGTGTATTCTTAGAAAACCTTCTCGGGTTCTCTTGGATTTGTATAAAGGAGACTAGATCTCAATTTTTTGGCCATGTTGATTAATATAATATTATATATATTTGTCTCTACCATTTCTATGAATAAATCCTCATTATACTACGTTTTATCTTTATGAAGTAATTTTATATTGCAGTAGTTTTTGGGTTTCAGTGTTTTTGAGCTATACTAGGTGTGGGAGGATTGTTTACCCCACCTAATATGATTTTTTCCTGATCTCCTATTGGATTTAGGTGTTATATTGTTAGATATAATGGATCAAAGGGTTGATTTTGATTTTAATAACATATACTTTTGAAAATACGTTTTTCATGCATGTGTTGCTGAGTTTTCCCATTTGGGAATATTACAGTGGTATCCGAGAATGACCTTTGGCTTAGTCTGTGAGTCTCAAGCCAAGATGCTATAGAAGAAGAAAGAGATAAAAATTATGGGAGGAGTGAGTTTCATCTCATCTCTTTCCAAATCTAAGAAGGACCTCAGCAAGGAGTTCAAGCAAAGAAGAAGGAAGGAAAGAAGTGAAACCACATTAGGGTTTCTAGAAGAGGAAGGTCCATGTACTTCCTATCAGAAAAAAGAAGATATAGTATTGCATAAAGCTCCAAAGAAACATGTTGTTCCCTTTTCTTATGAGGAAAAGAGGCATAGAGATGGAGGAAAATTAGATCATGATATTCTAAGTGAATATCTTGCAGAATATTTGTCTCAACCTAGAGCTATCAAGAAGAATATAACTCTTCCATAGTTCATTCAGATCAAAGAAGAAAGGAGACCTTGCAGCAATAAAAAAATAAAGGGTAATAGATTTCTATTGTCTACCTTTGATGGGTCATCCTCACACACAACAAAGGCTTGGGGAAAGAAGTTGGATCCATTTTTTCTACTACATCCAGTAGTAGATAAAAAAGCTATTAAGATTGCAGCAATGCACCTTCAAGATGAAGCAAACAATTGGTGATTCATCCATTTGAGTCATGCAAGAGTGACTGCATATGTGGATTTTACTCAAAGGTTGATCAAGAAGTTTGACAAGAAGAAATCAGAGGAGAAGAAGCCTTCACCACCATTAACTGCAGGAGCACTTGTTTTAAGAGGGAGGACACTTGCACCCTTGCAAAGTGATCTTGATCTCTTGATATCTAGAGTCCCATGCACCATTCTAGAGATTCATGAAGAATAAGATACTTGTACTAGCATTGATGAAGCCATAGAAGAGCATCCATCATCATCAGTAGTTGGAGAAGCCATCACACTGAAAGGAGGAACCCTTGTAGCAACACAAGATGTTCCCAAGTTGTACCAAGATATGCACATGTTTCCATTTCCTATTATTTCAATACATCATGTGGGGGATGATGGGAATGTACCATTGCATGACCAAGGGTCAAAATATATTGTTGATTTGGAGCAGTAAACTTTCACTGTGTTGAGCAGCCTTGATTTATTCAAGGAGGAGACAAAAAATCATCCTAGTGTATCATTATTGAGTTACACACAACCTTTGGGGTTGGAATGTAGATTCTTGGAGGATGGGATGAGTTTTGTCTTGAACAATACATTGCAAAACTTTGTGAGTCAGCATTGGACATGATCTTGAGGCAGCAGTTGCACCATCATGGAGATCAACAACGCTGTCATTGAGTAGCAGTGATGATTTGGGGACCCAACCATTGTTGGAGCATTCCAATGACCTTCCCATATGTATAGAAAAGGATAAGAAGATAGATGATGGAGGACATCTTCTGATGGATATCATCTCTCATGTTTGTGTTGGATCCTTCTTGATGAGCCCTACACATCATGATGAGAGGTTTTTCCCTACCACCTATTTGGATCCTTATAGGATCAACTTGGTCATTAAGGAGATTGCATTTCAACATCCCATGAAATGCAAAGAAAAAAATCTGATTTGGGAGGATGGTATTCTCCATCGGAGGAATGCCACTTTTGGACATGATGATAAACACTCACCATGGGTTGGATGGGTGATGTTGATGAGCGAGAGGTTGAGAAACCACTTGCAGATCTATGACACTGGACAATAGGATGAAAGACTGCATTGGTTACTCTTGAAAGAGTTTGGTCATCCTTTGACACATTCTATTTCAAAGAGTAGGATGGTGGATGGAACTTGGCATGGTACTTACATCATATGGGAGCAAGGAGTTTGGGTGTATTGTAGTGATGTGATATATTTCATATCAACTCTCATATTCTTGCTCCATGACTTATATGGTGATGGTGTGGGGAGAAAAATAGAGTTTTTGTTGCTTTGGTTTAGAGAGTATGGGCTGATCTTATCCCATACTTTGCATGATGTTGCAAGAGTAGGAGATGGCACTATCAGGGTGCAAAGGGGCTACTCTTTAACCTTGGAGGATGAGGAGGTGATTCCACTTTGAGAGGGATCTCTCACACATATAAGCATTATGTTTGATGACTTTGGCATGAGGGGTATCAAAGGGGAAGACAAAAATGTGTGGGGAGCTTCACATTCCAGATCCTCAGCGCTGTCTCTTAGGAGGATTGATCCATATTGGAGGTCTCAACTTTTGGTAGAGTACTCCAAGGATAATGGTGTTTCATGATTGTTGATTATCTAGAGGGAGATGATAGATACATGGTGGATGATGAGGTCATATATTCTTATGGTAGAATCTTCTTGACTATAGCTTTAGAGCTCAAGGAGAAACTATTACATGCAACACAAGTGGACTTTCTTTCTATGCATCTTGATGCATATTATTCCTTGATGGACATGTTCACTTGGGAGGGAATCTAGCAGGATGTACATCAACATATGGAGAGATACATACCTCGGATGATGATAGAGAGGTTGTCACAACCGCTTCCCTACTCATTGAGAGTGAGAGAGAAGTTTCAATTGAGCCATTTTAGCTCAATAACCAAAGTACATGATAGAGGATGTATATTTATTCTTTATGATTGGCACTCCTTTAATTTTTATGAGCAACATATTGTACCAAGGAGGGTCTTTCCTTCTTGTATATTGTATTGTGATGTACTCGAGGCCATTTGCAACATTGATAAGAAGAAGGATACTCAACATACCATTTCGCTGAAGGCCCTGTTAGTGTGCGTTTAAAAAGTATTAGTCTAATAGTATCATCAATGATACTATTGGACGAAGTCCATAGGTGGAAATTCATGATATGATTTCTTGGGTCTTCCTCTTTCTTCCCTTCGAATTTTGGTATATCCAAATGGAGATTCATGGGAATGGAGACCAATTAAGGCCATGAGAAATGGGGTCATTAGTTAACTTTGTTAGATATGGAAGAGTAAGTGATACTAATAAGGGTAATTGCATATTGACTGCCATTGTATACTATGGAGAAATAGGCATCTAAATGTGATGGTTTAGGGGAGGTGCCTGGGGAATATTACCTTATGGCATGCCCTTACAAGAATGATTTGTCCTTACACTGGGTCTCTTGTTTCTCCCTTGGGGGTTACTATTTGGCTCTTGGTTTTGATTTTGGTTGGGATTTCTCCCAGAATAAGATCGCAGGGGTCACTGTTGGTTACTGCCCCCTATCTAGAGTCTCCATTTTGCGTATTCCTATAATTAATTTACGGTAGAATTGGGAGGATTATTTTTGTTCTCATGGTCATAAGACTATCATTGTTGATCCTGGGATGGTTGCACTAGGTACGCTAGTGCGTTGTTCTGTATTGGTGGTGGATTTTGTATGAGAAAATGCGGATATAGGTTCCATTATTCATGATTGGTGTAATATTGTTGGGGAGGCTCTCTTGTATTAGCATTCCAAGTTGAGTATTGGTTCCCCTGTGAGGGATGGTATGAGCCTCCATGTTGTTGATGGTATGGTATTACCTTATTTGTCATATTCTCTAAAGGTGTAGGCTGAATTTGATGGTAGCTAGGTTGCGATATGTTCTAAATAGAATCACACGAGTATCTTGGGGACTTGATACTTCTCCTTAGGGAATCTTGGGTCAAGGACCCAATCAAATCGTCTATAGTATTCGACGCACTTGGTAACTCGCTATAAGTTGGCAGGCACGGGGCATTTGGCAGGAAACGAAATATATCCTGAATGGGTGTAAATGAGTTCAAGCTATTGGGCCTTGCTAATGGTGTCCTCCTTGGAGGTAGGTTTCTGCATCGCCATGTCTTTTGAAATATTAGCTGTGAGAGTCTTAAAAAATCATTCCAACAACACTCTATCATTGAGTTTGTCTTTGAACAAACTACGTTGTCGCCACCATTCATGGAGATGCTCTGATATATCGACGATTGTCATTTGCCTAAAATGTGTTAGCAATTCCATTCCCGAATCATGATGAATGGGGATCTAAAAATAGGTGAGGAATGCATTAGAGAGGGTTATAAAGGTTCCATAATAAGAAGAAGGATACTCAACATACCATTTTGCTATAGGCCCTGTTAGTGTGCATTTAAATAGTCTTAGTCTAATAGTATCATCAATGATACTATTGGACGAACTCCATAGGTGGAAAGTCATGATATGATCTCCTGGGTCTTCCGCTTGCTTCCCTTCGAATTTCGGTATATCCAAAGGGAGATTCATGGGAATGGGAGGAAAATTAAGGCGATGAGAAATGGGTTCGTTAGTTAATTTTGTTAGATACGTAAGATTAAGTGATACTAATAAGGGTAATTGTGTATTGAATGCCATTCTATACTATGGAAAAATAGGTATCTGAAAGTGATGGTTTAGGGGAGGTGCCTGGGGAATATTACCCTATATCGTGCCCTGCTAGATGTTTTATTGATTCCCCGAAGGGGTAGCGCTCCTCTGCCCTCTAGGCGTTGTAGGAGGGGTTGAGTGTGGTGACCATGCTGGGGTTTCCACATGTGTGGTGTTAGATTACCCTTGGGGGTTTCCAATTACAGATGACCTGATAAAGGATGAACCGAAAATGGTGGCATCGTGTCATCTTCGATGCCTAAATGGTGGAAGACTTGGTACTCCTCCCTCTAATGGGGGGAGGTCAAAGAAACTCCTAGATTGACGATGTCCTGTTGGGTCCATTATGGTATCAGCTAGCTTGATCTTGGAGATATTTTTGGTTTGTTGGAGGAAGGAAGATTTTTTATGAAAGAAAATATGATCACATGCATAAAACAAAGCGAAAAAAATAAGAGGTAAGTTTTCCTTTAATTTAACGTTATGTGATCAATCAAGAAAAAAAATGTGGTTTTTTTTGTTTTGTGTATGATATTCAAAAGCCTATATAGACCTACTCATCCTTACACTCTCAATTTAATTGGGCCTTATGAATATAACTTATGATGGGTAGTGGGGCTAACGTCCCGAAAGAACTAGCGACGCCTTCCCGTAGCCGAATAATCGACCAAGGTAATTTTATGAGGAACAAGTGCTACCTGCACTGTCTCCTATAAGGAAGGATGCCCTAGTTTTGGCCACTAAAGTACCATCATCCCACGTGAGCATTCAATTTTTGAGCTTCTTGGTAATCAGTTACTAGTAATAAGCATTAGATGGGCCAAGTAGCCCCAAAAAGTACTGCATGCACTAGGCCTAAGCTTAACCCCCACTGAAACAGGTCTTTGGTAATTCTTGGGTATTCGTTCCATGGGTAGATAGATAGATTTGAAGCTCCTTAAAAATTCAACATATATGTTTAAAATGTATAATGACCACGATGAATTATTGGATGCCTACCGCCGATGGTCCTAACCTGAACTATAATTTCTTTTGTGGCCCATGTGGGGAGAATTTAGTGAGTTCAATTAATGATTATTTTTATAGAGTCTCAATTTTTCTTAGATTTTGCTTTGGTGAAGCGACTGTAAGAAGAGGATAAAAGTCCCAACACACTAGGTGCCTTTTGGTCCAATGCTTATTGATGCTTCATGTGTTCTTTGGAGTGTAAAATCACAAGTGTTATGATATGTGGATATGCGCTGATCCTTTACAATCATTTTCTAATTACCCTATGTCTGATTTTTCCTTGCCAAAATGAACGATGTGTGGATTATGGGCCACTTACACCTTGCCCTTTTAGACTATGTTTTCACTATAGGGAGAGGGAAAATTGTCTTAGGAAAGTGTTCATGTGCATACCCAGGCTCACCATTAGGTGCAAGTGTGGCATAGATTACTTGCTTTATTTTCAACAATTTGGTCCTAGTCCCAATTCCTAATGCAAAATTGAACTAATCTAATGAAAAAATTGAAAAAAATTGAATTATCTAAAGATATGTGGATGTATGGGCCACTTAATTTTATGCTAATTACACTATATGTTTTATATCTTTTATCAGAAAATCATTTGTTGGAAAACATATGTGGATTCAAGGCCACTTACTTTTTCCTACTTAAACTATGTGTGATTTGTAAAAATAAAAATAAAAATTAAAAATAATTTGTTGCTATGCTAAATTCTAGCAAGTAAGATTCCTATTCAATCATGAAATACAAGAACACAATGATGGAAATTTTTTTATGGGTTTCCAAGCACTTTACAATTAACAAAATGGAAAAAATCAAGAAAAAAATAGCTTGTTGGCCTACTGCATAAGTTATCTTCCCATAGGCACAGAGCGCATGTCTGTCAGAGCATAATGCATACGGTAGGGAAAAGTGAAAAAAATTCCCTTCTCTATTGTGAAAAAATTCTCACTGGGTGTGATTGGAGATGTTGAGAGGATGCATGGGTGGTTTGCAATAAGTTGAGTAGGAAGAAGGACCTGCATCAACAACCATTATCTCAAAAGAAAGAATCTAGTGGATTCACCATTCCTATGGCAGTTTATTTGGTGCATGGGCATACGAAATACACTTTGCTTAGTAGGCAAAGTACTTACCTATATAAGATTCACATGTGAAAATGGTTTGTTAAATGTTAGTGTAACAAGTTAAACATGTAATAAGCTAAGTTAGAAAAGAAGCATAACATGCTACATAAACAATAAAACAAAAAGAAAACAACATGCACAAGATACATGATCGATAGAGAAAACACATTAATAACTCAATATTGGAGAGCTTCTCCCTTTATGAGGTGCTGGTGGTAGTAGAATATATAATGCTAAACATCTTGTACTGGATCCTTCGAGCCACGAAGCTCCAATATCCAATACAAGGGGGTATCTTCCTGTCAAGTTTTCAACAAGCCTATATTCCCTCTCAAAGGATGGTAGATCGACGAAAATATGCTGAATTCCTTTGTCTTGTACTAAGATGTTGGGTGGCCAAAAACCGAGTTCTTCCAATACTTGTGCTGCTGGACAACACAAATTGGTTTTCTATGGAGCAATTTTTCCAGTGTAACAATGTGTCTCCTATTTCTCTTCCAAAGGCTGGATTTACTCTTGGCCCATCATGGATGGTGACACAAGAATGAAGGTATGATTCCTTTGTATGTTGCATTAAGGCCTCAAGGTGGCTCAAAGGAAACTACATTTTGTTAGGTTGAGTGGGAATATTTTTAACCAAGTGTACTAAGTGGTCCCATATGGTGACATTCTTCCATGTCCAGAACCGCACGGCTATTGCAGGGATAGCCGCACTGTGCACAAAAAGTTATTATTTCATTTGTGTTGTACATAAATTTGTCCGTTGACCTTAGGAAAAAATATTTTTTTGGCTCCTCCTAATGTATTTCTTGTCTAGAAACCTTTATCTGTACCTTTTGGTTGACATTTTTAATGTCTTCTGCCCATACTATTTTCCAGTGTTAACAAACCCTACAGCTAACCTTGAAAGAGTACATTTGATCACTGGTGACTGACAGACACTAACAACGGGAAATAACGTCTGACATAGATATGACCACTATGGTGCTCAATGCACTCCCTGATGAATGGGGAAACTTCGTATCAAGCATATATGGAAAGAAGGAAGCCATCCGATTCAATGAACTTTGGTCATTGTGTAAAATTGAAGAAACCAGGTTAAAGGAAGAAAGAGATGTACAACCAAGCTAACAAGTTTAAGAATTTGCTGCCATGGCTAGGAGAAAAGGAAAGTTTGGAAAATTTGGTCCTCGAAAAAAGAAGAATATCAATATGTCTAATATCCAATACTATGGCTATCAAGAATATGGGAAATTCAAGAAATATTTTCTAAAACTAAAGAAGGACAAAAAAATGAAAGAAAGGAATGAATCCCATGTCATAGAATAAGTGGAATAATCTAAGAAGAATAAATCAAAGAAGGAGGAAGAGAAATATCTACTATGACTAATATAATCTCCTTTATTGTGTGCTTTTTTAGATTTTGTTAAAGATAGCTATCATGGTAGTAAGCATGATAGGATTCATCATGTTCAGAGATGACATCATATTGGAAGGACATCATTGAATCAAGAGTTCATGATATCATTATATAAGCTTGAAAGGATACCTGAAGTAAATCTCTACATGGGGTAGAAATCATCATAGAAAGAAAGTAGCTCTTAGTAACCTCATGGAAAGCATAAGTGTTATATATGGTTGAAATAAATTCATTTAGCACAGTAGAAAGAAATCATCATACACATCATCATTAAAAATGAGTATTTGCAAAATGAGGATAATTAAGATCCTTCATTGCAATCTTCATTAGAAGATTCACCTCTCTTGGAAGAAGAAAGTGTCTCACTACGAATTCCACCTTGTATTAAGGATGATGGTATGATGACAAAAGAAATGCAACATGATTGAATGAATTTCAAGCAAGGACATGAGGTTGTTGAAGGAAGTCTAGATGAACAAAAGGGGAAAAGAGGCATGTATATGTTTAATAGAGTAAGTCATTTCATCTTATAGTTGCTGAAAGCATGGGTAAATGCTTTACCTCATGAGCATGATCGATGAAATTGGATATCTTCCTTTGGAAAGATGCATGAAGGAATGGTTCACATATTGACAAGATGAAATCACCATAATATGTCCTCATCTGGAAAATGAGGTAGTTGATAAATATCAAGCAACCATCGATGGAATTTCTCGAGGAGAAATATGTGAATAAATAAAGAAATAGGTCGTGAAAAATGTAACTATGGTCACATAAGAAAATGTAATAAACATTCAATGAATAGAAGAGTTGGACATGGCATATTCATAGAGAAAGGTATGTAGACTCTGATAAGATCTGTAAAGAAAGAAGACCCTTGACATTGGAAGTATTGGAGATGTGTTTGTGAAAGTGAAAGATGTTGATGTTACAACCACGCAGATGTCATGATGAAAAAGCATCACAAAAGGTAACTTTGATTTTAAGTTTATTTTTTATTTTGAAAAACATATGGATCGGTTGATACAACGATACCAAAAGAGAGTTTTAGATGTCACCTACAACTAGTGTTACACCATTCTTTTGTCATCTAACCTGTTATTATTAGATGGACCAAAGTACACCATGTAAGACCAATTTTACCCTAAGTAAAATTGCTTTCACTATGAAAAATAACTTAGTAAACCACATTTATTGAGTTGTTTATGGTCTAAATAGGAAACCCCATGAGGAAATATTAAATAAATCCACATTTTTTTGATTTCCTGGTCATATTTAACCCAAAACATGAAAATTAATTAGATAAATAATTATTTATCTTACTATTTTCTAGGAATAATTATTTAAACCTTATTTAAATAATATTCCTTGTTAAATTTGACTAAATCATTTATAAATAATTGAATAAATCATTATTTTAGTTATTACTCTACCATATCCTTAAAATAATAAATAAATCATTTATTTATTTATTATTTACAAATAAAGGGATTTGACCAAAGTCAAATTCTTTTTCCCTCCAACAAATATAATAAAATATTCCATAAAAGTTGGATCTTGATTTGGTTAATAATATTTTAATTATGCACCAATATCTATACTAACTCAATACTTTTTTATAAATAGAAGCGTTTTTCCATTCATTCACTACCTTTTGTTGCCTAAAGATCACTCTAGATCTTTACTTTTGGTCTGACTTTGATTCTCTATCATTGTCATAATTTGTTACCATTTCTTGTGAGCTCCCTTTGGGTTCCATTTTTGTCTTGGTTTTCTACACCATCAAGAGAGAGAGACTTTAGATTTGAAGTGCTGAGTACTTACAAGAACCCATCCAATTGAAGGGGACTGGTAACATATTTCTATGTTCCCTTCCCAGGTGTCAAAAAATACAAAAATTCTTTAAAATATTATTTTCTTGTCTATTGGATGCATGGAGAAACTCTTGCTTTTATTTACTGCTTAATGTCTTTTAATGCATAGATCTAGATTTTGCAGCATTTATCTTGGTCAACTAATTTTAGATCTAAATATATTGGCAGCCATCTTTACTGTTAGGGTTGTTTTTTATGCACGGCTAAAGCGAGCCTTTTTGTACGCTTGCGATTAAGATTCATATTAGCAACTGGCGACTCCACAAGGCTTTATGATTACGACCTCTGTCTTTTTTCAGATCCCTACATATCCAGCTACTTCAAACCATAGGATTTCTCTTCAGATTCTTTTTTTATTTTCTTGATGTTGTTTTTAACCTCTAAAACCCTAAAACATTGAAAATTCTAACTTTTGTGTGTTTTCAGACCTCTTGCGCAAGTAACAGGCATCGGCCGCAGCTGAGACGTCAAAATTTTCTAAAACCTGCTCCTGAGAGTGCCTTAATTTTTGGTCACACTTTTTGGGCCAAAAACTATGACCTGAACCTCTAGGATGCAAAAAATAGGCAAAAGCTAGCGATCTTTGCAAAAAATAGGTCAAAAACTGCGACCTAAACTTTTTGCGGGAATTTTTCTAAGATTTTTCTGGGTTTGACTGGGCCTCTGTTCAGGGTTGTCTGACCTTTGTCTCTGCCCATTTTGGACCTGTACTTTTTATTTTTTACTCATCAAAGTGGGAACCTAGCCCCCTAAGGCTTTAGTACCCTCCACCTTTTGTGGAATATTTTTAGCTGCAGCAGGTGGTTCAAAATTTCAGTGTGTTCAACCATTTTTCAGATTTGATCCCTTACCTTCAGATCCACTTCATATTGGTTATTTATCCATCCAAAACACCTCCTTTTAGTTTTTTTTGGGTCTTCCTCTAGGGTCTCCTCCGTTTCCCTCCAGGTTGTACCCTTTCGCCACCTCATTACAACAATTTTTCCTTTGATTTTTTGCTATTTTTCTGCACCTATTTCTAGCAGATTTCACCTTAAGATATTTGTCCCTCTCAACTTTAGATCTATTGGCTATTTTGGTGTGTTTTGAATAGGATTTTTCCCACCTATAGACTAGTTGTTGAGACGCCCGCCACCTTGGGTTTAGATTAATGCATAATTAACTGTTTATTTTCTGGTATTTTAGTTTCACATACTATTATCTGCAGGTTTATTTACAGTTATATAGCACACTTTTTATTTTTCTCTACAAATGTATGGGTTTAAAAATTAAAATTTACACACTTAACACACACACCATAAGCAAAGAAGAGCCTGGTTAACACTGCTAGGAAAAGAGTTTAATATTGTAATCAATTGATCCTGCACCTCTCTGCACTTGCTTTGACATTGTAATCAGTTGATCTTGCACCTCCTTTCCCTTGTTGGTTTCTCTTCCCTTTGTGTTGTGTTTGTGATTTCATCATTGCACCTCCAAGGAATTTATCCCAAAGACTTCTTGTCCTTCACCCTTAGTTTCCGATAGGAATACTTACTCGTCCACGTAGGATTCTAGTAAGTCCTCCACCGAGTCCACATTCTGACTCCTCTTTTGGTTCATTGGGTTCCCCTTCTAGTTCCATCCCCAGTTCTCCCCCGGTCACCTTCACCATGTCTGGTTTAGGACCTAACGCTGGTGGTAGCCCCAGACCTAATGCTGGGAATATTATTAGTGGGACTGCAACAGGAACTACCCTGGCTGATCCCTTGCTCCCCTATATGGCAAGCCTCAGTCTTCTCAATTTCAACTAGTTGATCAATGACCCCATATGCCATGATGTTGGTTGGCCTGCTATGCCAACTAAGCTCCCTTCTAACATCCCCAAGTTTCAAGGTCTTGCTAGAGAAGATCATACAAATAATGTTTGATATTTCTGCATGTGGTGTTCGTCTAACTCCATTACTAATGACTTTATTTGTCTTCTATTTTTGCAATGTACACTTACTAGCGAAGCTTGTAAGTGGTATGTTGATCAGGCCTCATCCTCTCATACCACCTTTGCGACTCTTGCCCGAGATTTTATGTCTTATTTCCAGCTTCCCCTTCGTTATGACACTGATACCAAACTTTTGACTTCTTTCCGTCAATCATTTATGACCCGCCTATCTGATCATGTCCAGGAATGGCGGAGAAGAAAGAGCCTATGTCGAGCCCCTACCTTTGAAGACATTGTCTACATGGACTGGTTCCTTAGATCCCTTTTTCCTACTATAAGAAAAGATATTGCATCGCATTTCCCTCAAACCGAAGAATTTTTTCTCCAGATTGCATTAAAATATGACCTAATCTATGCTCAGTCTGGTTATGTTTATACCATCCTACCTGATCTTCCTAGACCCAGTGGTGCCAATGCACCGGGGGCATCTCATGTCGTCGATAGTATCGTTGGAGCTCTTTCTCATCCATACACTTAGCCTTCCATGGGCTATGGTTTCCCTTAGGGAGGGGCCAACACCTCCAACACTTTTCCCCCTCCCAGTAGCATGTATCTAGGATACGACATGCCTCCTCCTTTTTCCCAACCTGTTTACCACAATGTTACCAAACCTCCTTATTATCTGTGTCCACAACCTGGTGCTCCAGCTCCTCAAGCATTAGCACCCCCGCCTCCCTTGCCTTCTCAACCCCCACAATAGTAGCCACCACCCCCTCAAGGGAAGGTGTATGCACAGTAGGGCGTGACTAATCCTCCTACCTCCAAAAAGAATAGGAAAGGCACTCAAAATCAATTTTCCCCTCGTAATCCTGGACCAAATCCTCAAAATAATGTACCTAACACTACTAACCAGCAACAGGGCACTCATCCCAAGCAGGACAGGCTTGTTCACATGACTAAGCCTTGTTCATGTTGTGATGTTTATGGTCATTACATGCATGATTGTCCTCTTTTACCACATATGTGGTAGATGTGGGAGACTCAAGTAGCATCGTGAGGATATCAAGCCTCCCTTTCCATCCCTCCCAATGTTACCCCTAGTTAGCCGGATGTGTTTACTAATCCTTTCCCTCAGTAAGGATTCGTGGCTACCCAACCACCTGAAGGTCAGGCGGCCACTCAACCTCCTCCATTTGGTACCTCCGATTACCATATTCTCATGATGAAATCTGTCCAACCTATTATCGTTGACCTCAACCTTTAGACTTGGTCCCATCAATACAACAACCCTCCCGCTACGTCTATCCCCGAGCCCCCTTCTTTAGGTTCTATAGAGCCTCTTTTAAAAAATAATGGTCCTTTGTAGATCCCTCAGCCTAAGGCAGAGGTTCATACCAAGATCCCTAAGGGACCGTTAAGCCGAAATGCTACTTCTGGCAAAGCGGCCCATTCGTATAGTATAGTAGATTATTTGGCACAAACTTCTGCTGCCATCTCAATGATGGAACTCCTTGAGTTGTGCCCTTCACAATGAAAAGCTCTATTATCTTCCACAGGCGTTTTAGATCCTTTAGATGATCATTTGATCATCTTCGATGTTGCCCGGTCAGAACATCCTCCCCTTCCTGCTTTCTTCACCTTCCAAATCCCCATCAAGATCCGGAATGTCAATGTTTCCCTTTGTATCATTGATGAGGGGGAATCCACCTATGTGATGTCTGCTTCAGTTTGGAAGCAACTCGCATCACCTGAGTTGGACCCTTCCACTATCACCCTTCACACGTGGGACGACCACTCCTCCAAGCCCATTGGCATGTTCTGCAATTGTCCTATTACTTTTGCAGGCAAGAAAGTTTGCGTTGATGTAGAATTCATTGATGCCCCCTTAGATTACAACATTCTATTGGGTCGTAGCTACACCTATGTGAGGTCTTCTGTACCATCTGCGGTTCACTGCAAGATGTCCTTTCCCCATAATGGCAAGATAGTCACCATTGACTAATTGACATATTACGAACCGAAGTCTTAGACCTCCCCTGAGTCCATCACATCTTTGATGGCCAATAAGAAAAACATTGACCCCTTGACCAGTGTCTCACATGGAGTCTACAAAGATTCCTCTTTGCTTGGTACATTCCCTGGTCTTCCTCCTCCTGTCTTTGATCCCATATCATCGAATGTTTGGATGATGCAATCGTCTTGGGCTTCCCTTAAGAGGCCCACTTTGGCTAGTCAACATCCCTGCTTGTGCTTTGTGTGATCTCCATGGCCATTATTCCCACCATTTTCCCTGCTCCATGCATTATCGTGCATGTTTGGAGGTATTTCGGGAGTACGATATTGAATAGAACTAATCTGCCTCTCCCGTCCTTGTGCAGTATGCTTCGGGCCAGCTTGAGGAATTACCTTCTCCCTTTGACATTCCCCCTCCTGATGTCGAGATGAAAGAGCATGAGGCCACCATCCTCTACCTATCATCATCCATGAGACCCTCGGTGGAAGCTCCCTCTGAGTCTTCTCCTTCTGTTTCACTCGACCTCCCTTCACCCATCACCCTGGGCTTAACATCAATGGATCCCTTATCTTCTTGTTCTTCCGTTAGCCCCTGTGACGATGGGCATGTGAACATTTCTTCTCATGATGATGAGTCAGGTAGCTTCGCCGCATCATGTGGTCTCTCTTCCTCTAGTCACCCCATATTTTATTGTGATGATGACATCATGGAAGCCTTGTCCACCCCTGACTTCATCATTCTCACCCATAAGAGGAATGGCACCATCCGTGTCTATGGTGACTTTCATAGCCTGAGAAAAAGCTACACCCAAGGTAGATCCCACACATCCCCTTCCCGTTGGTGTGCAGGTGGTAGGCATCCTACTTGGATCACTCCCTCTAGCAGTTTTTGTTCGATTTCTACTTTGCGCTCAGGTTGCTAGCATTGTTCATTATCCTCCCATTTGTTGTCCTATGGCACCTTTTAGATGGAACTCCCGTCCACACCTTATATCGGTTATGTCGATGGTGCAAGTCGCTACTCTCGGAATCTAGCCTTGGTAGGTTGGGCCATTTCCACTCCCTTTCATTCGCTTTTTCTCTCGAATGGTGTATGGATTGGTACTACCACTAATAATCAGGCCGAATATTATGTAGTGCAAGGTTTATTAGCTGATTCCCTTTCCCATCGCATCCTCCACCTTCACGTTCGTTTATATTCCCTGCTTCTTGTCATGCAATTGAATGGTGTTTATCATGTGCATAATCCTATCCTTTTTAGAAGATATTTATGAGTGAAGATTTTGATGCGTGAATTTGAAATCATTACATTCAGTCATGTACCTAGAGCACAAAATCATTATGTAGATAGCATTGCAAATAATATTCTAGACTGGCACTTAGCACATGCATTTAACACAAGACAATAATATAAAATCATCAAAACAATACATATCCATAATATGTGTCATATAACATGTTTTAGGGTCCATTAAATCTGATAAATATGACATGTCCATAGCATGTTATTAAAACTCAAAATTGGGGGCACCACCTGACCCTACATATAATCACTATTTGGAGGATCGTGAGCCAATGGCTCTGCTCCTGCAGCTCGTAGATCTTGTATCCCCTGTTTGGCAATCGCCATGTGCCGCATGACCCCTTGCCACTCTGAGGGTAGACCAATACATGGCTCTATGTACTGGTCATCCAAGTCTTTCCAGCCGTGCTCTGAAACATCGGACAAAAGCCTCTCACATCTACGAAAGATGTCCTCCAGGAGAGCCGCTACATCCTCATTTTGTGGCACTCTCAATCCACTAGATCCTGCAACTCCAAAGACTGCAGGTCACCCCATATAATCAGCCAGTTTTACTGGCACTGTATTTTCATACCAAAAGTTAAAGAATCAGTACCATATACAATATTCTGTAACTTTACAATGCACATAAAATATTAGCAGCTTCTCACTTACCATCAGGTCCCCATACTCGACCAGGCGATAGAGGAGAGTTTGGGTCCCCTCGATAACTCATCCCACTATAGGGATAATTATCTATGTACATTGGAATATGATCCCAATGAGCAAATAACTTGGGTCGGAACACCCATCTGATCGCCCCACCTCCGCCTCTGCATAGTAGTGACCCCCACCAATGCATCCTAGGCCCCCTTGGGCCCCCATCCTGGAGTTGTATGTGAGGTCGAAGTGTCAGGATCTTCTCAAAGAAGAGCGAGCACAACATTGTACCATACGCAGAGTCATGGTTCACTTTTTGCTTGCATAAATACAACTTTCGTTTCAATGAAAACAACATCATCTGGGCCCACCCATATTAGGTCCCATTCAACACACTCTCCACAAGGATCATCTACCCTCCAGTGATGTGTTGGAGTGCCTGGTTGCCCAGGATCCATAGCACCGCTGCGGCCATAGCATGGGTCTCTAACCTCTCTAGATACTCGATGGGTAACCGTGTTCCCTTGACATGGAGACTTGGTTGAAAATGGTGCTCTACAAACTCCATGCTGTTCCTCCCTCACGGTAACACTGGATGAGTATTCCCTACCATCCCAAGTTGTGGGAGACCAGTCATAAAATATATATCCTAGACCGTCAATTCAATCTGGTGCCCCTGCACTATAAAGACCTCATGGTCCAGATCCCAATAACTGACAATCTAGGCCAATAAGGGCTCTCTAGCTCTCATCAAAGGGTTCCCCACAAACTTCAGAACCCCAAACCTAGCCAATGCACTATAGACACCTTGATCCTCTTGGATCTCCAACCATAATGTGTCCAGGTCTCTCTCTCTCCAATTGATTTGTAATCCTGCCATATCTGCACAAAACCATCATATTTGTCAGTGTATATAAAGGAAAGACTGCATTTAACCACAAAAACCCAACTCTCAACCAAAAAGAAACACATAAAACTCCTCTTTGCTAGGTCACACTTTCGAGGCAAAATCTTGGTCCAGGTCGCACTTTTCTGCCCAAAACCTACTACCCAGGTCGTAATTATTTCCCTAAAAAGTGTGACCCGACCATGAAGAAGAGCAGGGGTGTGTTCCTGATCTCTGGGCACTTTCAATCAACTGAACTTTCAATCCACTGAAATGAAAGAGTAGGGTTAGGCCTCTTACCTGCAACTGATGGATCCCAATTCCAATGGTTAGTTTGCCTGCTACGATCACCGAAAGATTTAGGGCCTTCTCTCCTCTCTACATTCACCATAGCTACACACGCAAATGAGTGAATTTGGAGGGAAAATGCCTTTTAAAAGAGAAACCCTAGATTTTTCTTTCGCCTGCTACGGCCAAACTGTAGCTCAGTTTGACAAATTGTCCATACCATTGGAAAGCTCTCACTGAGCGCTCAAATGGGTATCTATTATTTTTCATGGTTTCATACTTCACCAAGACACATTTTGTCCAAGAAGTGTCACTTCACCACTCCTCAAAATCAAATTTCTTCACTTGCAGCACTTGTACTTGGGGCACCACTTGTTGGGAAAAATACTGAGAGGGGGGGGGTGAATCAGTATTTAGGGAGAACTAAAACTTTTTAATTTTTCATGCTCTAAAACCCATACGCTACTTTGCTGAAGCCAACTAGCGTATACACGCGGATATCATTCATAAAACTCGCGTATACACAGAGATATAATTATGTCATTAGTTCTTCACTTATATCATTCCATCATTCATTCATTAGATGTTCTATAAATAGTAAACATGTGCAGTAAGAATAGAATAAACCATCACACAAAGCATCACACATGAACACCAGTATTTTTAGGTGGAAACCCAAGTCGGGAGAAAACCACCGCTGCAGTTGCTCAGCCTTCAATATTTTATTATAGAGAAAACATCTTACAACATATGTGCTGGTGTAGACTCCTACCAGCACGCAGGCACCCACCTGCGCTCGTTTACCAGCCTCTCCTGGAAGGGAGCTCCAACCCCCTGACTCGTTTACTAGCCTCTCCTGGAAGGGAGCTACGACCCCCTGATATCGTTTACCAGCCTCACCTAGAAGGGAGCTACAACCCCCTGACTGAAGGCTACAACCCTCAGCACCCCTTCGGACCACGTTTCATAAATTTTCACACTGGATCCAACAACTTCAATAGAACAATACTTGTAGGCCACGTTTCATCATATTTTTAGAATGGACCCTCTCCATACATTTAAGCACAGTCAAACATCAACAACAGATAACTAAAACAGAGCAAATCAAATCAAAGATTCATACCCCATGCTTCAGCAAACCCTAGTTTGCATACGCGCTTTCCTTTCACTGATGTCGCGTATATACGCGCGTCCGTCCACATAAACCAGCGTATACCTCTGTACTAATTTCACTGCGCATACGCGCTTTCTCTTTAGAAAAGCCGCGTATATACGCGCTTCCTATGCGGCGAACTAGCGTATAGATTTTCAATTATTATAGAGCAGCATACTTCTTCAGATCAGATATTCAGTTCAGATTTACCCTTTTACTTCAGACAGATGTTCGCCTCATCTCAGATCTAAGTCTTCCATAAAAAGATCTAGCAAATACAAATACATTCCAGATCTAGATATTCCGCTTCATCATTTCTTCATAGGTGCACCATAGATTCAGATCTATCATCAAACCTTTACCCTTTCCATACATATATACTTCATAGAGAAGTATTCATTCAAGCTCAGACATCTTGCTCCCACACTCATGATTTGCACAATGAATTTCTTCTCCTTATATAGGATTATCCTTTTTCAATACCACAGGCCCCTTTTTCAATACCATGAGCCAAAACAATACCATGAGCCTTCAATACCACGGGCCCCTTTTTCAATACCATGAGCCAAAACAATACCATGAGCCTTCAATACCACGGGCCCCTTTTTCAATACCATGAGCCGAAAAAATATTACTTCCGATGGTATTTCTGGACGGGGTCACATAAATGAATCATTACTCAATACAATGGGTCAATACCATGGTGGTTACCCCTGGTTTTGCACTTTTTTAGCGCTTTTGCCCATATGCAACTTTCCTTAGACATATCCGTGTATGCCTTGAGACATACTCTTTTTATCATAGATCTAGCTCAAACTGAATTTCTTTCTTCATTCCCTTCTGTACTCACTATAGATACATCAGATTTACTTCATCAAGAACATATTCTATCAAGCACAACTTCATCAAGTAAGTTGCCATCTTCTTCATCAAGTGGGTTGCCATTCAATGACAACACTTAGCATCATGTTGCTAATTAACATCATTTCATATCAGATTTACATCATTTACCAAGTCCATCAAGTCAAGAATAACTTCATCAGGTGTATTGCCATCAAGGACAACACATGTCAACAGTAACATGTCTTCATCTTCATTCAATGGGTTGCCATCAAGGACAACACTCTGCATCATATTGCCAACACCACTTTGTTTCCATAATTGTCCATGCTCGTGTCGATTTTCATCGTCAGTAACCATCTTGTACTCATGTCTTTATGGTCCCTACAAACCTTTTCTATGTGGTAGCATCATCGAGTCACCCTTGTTTAGAGCATCTGAGTTGAGTCATCATCGCATTCATGGAGTCTTTCCCAAGTCCCTTTATATCCCTCTATAGTCCTTCATCCTTCATTGCTTGGTCCCTCTCTTGTGTTGCACATTATGGCCTTTAGTCCTACTGTCCCCTATCCCCTTTGATATTGTTTCAGTCGCCGCCAGCTCATTCATTCCCTTTATGCTCTAACAAGGGAAGTCGTCCATCTGCCACTCAGTCCCCCCCATTTCATCATCATCCCCGATGTCAGTCTGTCAGTCGCTCTACTATTTTATCTCATGCCTTAGTTGAGAATTCCTTCTTGCCTCACCTATGGCAGACCTCCTTCTGTCGATATCAGATCATTCATTCCAGAAGATAGGTCTAGAGGGCGATGTACCTTGGTTCCATCTTCCACTCTGGCTCGATGCCTTGGATCAGGAAAAGGGACTCATTATAGCCCTTTGACTTGATTTTTTCTCAGCTCCAACTTCTTACAGCATGATCGAGATCCATATACTTGATGTTTCAATGATGTAGCAGATGATATTAGTGATTCCCAGGTGTGTGTGAGATGTTTTCAAACCTCATGAGGGGGTGGCCCTTCAGGCAGCCCCCGAAATGCCCGGATGACCTCTTTAGTACAACCTTCGATGTAGCTCAATAGATTTAATGATGTTGGCCTCAACCACTTGCAATGCCTTTTAGTTTTCATGTATCAGTCATATTTTCAGATCCCTTTTCTTGTTTACATGGGAATTTTGGTTGTATTTATATCTCATGTACTCAGATATTATTGTATAAGTCCTGGCGTTATCCCAGGCATAGTATGTATGTGGGGTTCATTATCATGTTTTTATCTGGCTCATGCTTATGCCAAGATGTACTATATAGTTCAGTCCCTTGTTTAATGGATGCATTATTATTTATACTTTGTCTCGACGGGCATAGGTATGCCTCCCCCGCCGCCTATAGCACAGGTACTTACTCATAAATAGGACTTGTCACACCTATAAGTCTCACCTCCTTAGGTTCTAGTCCTCTAGCGCTTTGGTTTACCTTATATTTCTCTCTCTCTGACTTCACATTCATTGTCTAGTGATTGAGTTCTTACAATGTACTTCAGTCATACGATTAGCTCCTAATGCTCGCACTCTAGGGGGAAATCTGTTACACCATTTTTTTGTCATCTAACCTATTACTATTAGATGGACCAAAGTATACCATGTAAGACCAATTTTACCCTAAGTAAAATTGCTTTCAATATGAAAAATAACTTAGTAAACCACATTTATTAAGATGTTTATGATCTAAATAGGAAACCCCATGAGGAAATATTAAATAAATCCACATTTGTTTGATTTTACTCAAGGAATAATTAGTTAAACAACAGTTCAATCAATATTCCTAGTCATATTTAACCCAAAGCAGGAAAATTAGTTAGATAAATCATTATTTATCTTATAATTTTCTAGGAATAATTATTTAAACCTTACTTAAATAATATTCCTTGTTAAATTTGACTAAATCATTTATAAATAATTGAATAAATCATTATTTATTAAATTATTACTCAACCACATCCTTAAAATAATAAATAAATCATTTATTTATTTATTATTTACAAATAAAGGCATTTGACCAAAGTCAAATTCTTTTTCCCTCCAACAAATATAATAAAATATTCCATGAAAGTTGAATCTTGAATTGGTTAATAATATTTTAATTATGTGCCAATATCTAGACTAACTCAATATTTTGTTATAAATAGAAGTGTTTTTTCCATTCATTCACTAACTTTTGTTGCCTAAAGATCACTCTGGATCTATACTTTTGGTCTGACTTTGATCCTCCATCATTGTCATATTTTGCTATCATTTTTCTTGTGAGCTCCCTTTGAGTTCCATTTTTGTCTAGGTTTTCTACACCATCAAGAGGGAGAGATTGTAGATCTGAAGTGTTGAGGACTTACAAGAACCCATCCCATTGAGGGGGAATGGTAACATCTATCTATGTTCCCTTCCCAGGTGTCAAAAAATACAAAAAATCTTTAAAATATTCTTCTCTTATCTATTGGATGCATGGAGCAACTCTTGCTTTTATTTACTACTTAATGTCTTTTAATGCATAGATCTAGATTTTGTAGCATTTATCTTGGTAAACTAATTGCAGATCTAAAGATATTGGAAGCCATATTTGCTGTTAGGGTTTTTTGTTATGTATGGTTAAAGTGAGCCTTTTTCATACACTTACGATTAAGATTCATACTAAGAACTAGCACTCATGTGGTCGGATAGAATATCCTGAAAGAAAACATGACTTGGAATAGCTAGTTGTATGAAGAAAAACCATATGTGGTGCAATATTCCTAAAATTTAGACTTCATATAAATGAAATATTATAGTTGGTTTTATCACTAGGTAGGTGAATAAATGGGTAGGGAGGCCCATTAACCTCTTAATAACACTCCTAATGTGAAAGGAGGAAGAATAAGCAACTAGGTTGAGCACCTTTGGGTGTGAACAGGGATGGGATCAAGTTGATTCAGTAAACTTTGACCAAGTCAAAAATGTTGTCTAGATACATTGAATCTCCTTGATGAACAATGAAGTTTGAGTGGAGGAAAAATTGCATGAGCTTGATGATTATTTTTTTTTTTCTGCATGACTATTTGGTATCCACTTGCTATTTAGCAGAGTTGCAGTGTTGTTTAGCACAAGGCATTCCTGTTTAGGAATTCATTCTCCTACCCTGAGAGGCCTCTTACAAGAGTATTGCACTTCAGTTTTCCACATTCAAGCTTGAGGCCAAGCATCCTCATTCAGCCAAAACGTTATTTCTACAGAGTATAGTGTTGTGTTGCAGGGTGTTGCAGTGGAAGGTTCACAACACCATCTTCTGAGCTTATCTTTCTAAGGAGGGAGCTTCCCTTTCTTTGTAAGATCTATAAGGAAGAAATCTGGGCTTATTTTACATCTTGGCACTTGGCCAACGTAGTCTTCAAATCCTACATCATAGTCCTCTGAAGGAATTGTGTCATTTTTCTCATTTCTGCAGCAGCAGGGTCAAGACCCTTGTTTGTGAGCTTGTGTCTTGGAGGAAGGGCCAACCCTTCTCCCTGAAGACTTGTATAAGCATATTCTTCTATTTATTGTACATTCTAGCTATATATATATACATAGCTATATTATAACTATGTTTTCCAGATCTAGATCTACAGATCTGTCATTTTATACTTGTACTTTCATGAAGCCCTTGTCGGGTTATTCTCATTGTGTATAAAAAGGGAGAGATATCCAATTTTCTCGGCCATTGGATGAATGTAAACTCTAGATCTTCTATTTATCCATATTTTCTACATAAAACCTCATAAAATAATGCTGGTATATGCTTCAGTACTTTCTGTTAGCAAAATTCATGGGGTTTGGGCTTATTTGAGTAGTATTGGTTTGGGGAGACCTTTTTAACTTGGCCAGAGGCATTTGTTTTTTCTCCAATTTTGGATGTGAATTGCATATTGTATATTCTAAGGGATCCAAGTCCCATTTCTCGCAGCTATAGTGTTATTTTCTGAAGACAGCCTTTTTATGGCCCTTTTTGCTGCTTTTCCCCGACTTTTGGGATCATAAAAGGTGTAATAAGTTGCTACTATAACATTGAATAATGGCTATGTGTTTCTTTTAATATCTTGCTACTGCTCCAGCATTGTGTTTATATATTGCTGCATCTCCAATTTTGGAATATCTTAAGATATTTCCATTATTGTAGATTTTCCCTATTTTGGGATATTACAGTGGTATCAAAGCATAATCTTGGCTCAGCCTGTGCATTCAAGCCATTATGCTATCAAGAAAAGAAGATATGAACAACAAGAAGACTCCAGTATGTGGATGAAGGAAGGTGGAAAGGCTCTCAAAGCTTCTTCCAAAATCTATACAGAGCATCCAAGGAGATTTGAAGAGGATGAGAAGGGAGATGAAATCTCCAAAGGAGTTTGTATCTAGAGCCAACTCTATATTTTCAGATGAGGAGTGTGAGCATGCAGCCACACTGTATGATACACAGCACAGTCAAATGCCCATATCTACTATAAGAGATATGGAAGAACAGGGAATTCCAAGGAGAGAAACTCTTAGAAATTTTCTGCAAGAATATGAATCTCAAACTGAAAGGTTTAGAGATCATATCACTTTCCAAGAGTTCCACAAGATCAAGGTGGAGAGGAGTAGGCAACATGACATGGATAGATTTTCTTCATCTACTTTTGATGGATCACCAACATGTTTAGCCAAAGCTTGGGTAGAGGAGCTACACACTTATTTGCAGCAGCACCAAGTTTCTGAAGATGAAGCCATCAGAGTTACAGTGGTTCACTTTGAGGGTAAGGCCTATGCTTGGTGGATGTTTGAGTCATTTTCATTGAAAAATGCCAATACTTATTCTTTTGCAAAGTTCACTAAGAGATTGAAGGAAAGGTTTGATGGAAAACATTCTGAAACAATCAAACCAAAAAAAATGAAACTTTTGCATGGGTTGGAAGGACCTACAAACTCAAATCCATTTCAGAAAACTGTTGGAGAAACTCACATCTTGCATGACACCTTGCTTAAGGCAAGATCTATGTTTCATGGTTGTGAGAAAGAGGGCATGAAGGTTCCTTTTTCAAAATAGGATCCTATTATTGAGCAATTACCTCCCATTCATATTGAAGAGGAAGGAAAGGATGGGGACAACAACGCTGTCACATCTAGAGTATATACAATACCTCATGCAAAGGAAGGAGGAGCACATGCTCCAAGAGGAGGATTTCTTGCATCATTGCAAGAATTTCCCCATGATCTCACATATGGAGGTCAAGACATAATCATTTAACAACATGATTGTGGGAAATTGAAAATGGGAGGAGAAGGTAGGGAGGAAGGTCAGCATCACTTGATAAGGAGCACACACGCCTATCTATTTTAGAGAACTTATGAAAAGGAGAGGCAAATTTATTTACATTGTGAAGGCAAGGGCAAGGTTGCCCATCCATATATACAGTCTACTCTTGATATTGATGTCTCATTACATGGAGGCGTTCCACCCGAGATGCCACCAAATATGGATTTGGTGAGAGGCATCTTGACATATGGTTCACCCCTCTTAGATCCCAGAGAGGTGAAGACTTTGGAGGATTAATTTGGCATGAGGGATGTCAAAGGAGAAGATAGCAGCATGAGGAGAGCTTCACATTCCAAATCACTAGCGCTGTCTCTTAAGAGGATTGATTCATACTGGAGGTCTCAACTTTTGGTAGAGTACTCCAAGGATCTTGATGCTTGCATGATTCTTGATGAACCAGATGGAGATGATAGATATATGGTGGATGATGTGGTCATCTATTCTTATGGAAGAGTCTTCTTGACTAGAGCTTCTAAGCTCAAGGAGAAGCTGCTACATGTAGCATATGAGGACTTCTTTTCCATGCACTTTGATGCATATCTTTCCTTGGTAGAGGAGTTCATTTGGGAGGGCATCCAGCATGATATATTTCAGCATATGGAGAGATGCATAGCCCAGATGATGATAGAGAGGATGTCACAGCCACTTCCCTACTCTTTGGAAGTGAGGGAGAATTTCCGGTTGAGCCATTTCAGCTCAAGGTCCCAAGTATATGGTGGAGAAGGCATAATTCCACATTATGTTTTGTACTTCTTTACTTTATATCAGCAGCATGTTGTACCAAGGAGGATTATCCCTTCTTGCATATTGTATGATGATGTACTTGAAGCCATTTGTAGCATTAAGATTGGCCATATTATTGGTGGTTTGTAGGGGAAGCCACATGAATTTTAGTGTACACCATTGACAACACTTTGTACTTTCATGTTTCTATCCTTTAGAATGATAGTGGCAAAGGATGCACGGCACTGGTTCCATGTGTGGGACTTTGATCCACTTTCCGGTTGTCATATGACAACTTGTTTCCATTGATTTTTGCTTCCATGTATTGCTGATATTTTTATGTTCATGGGGAGCTTTGTTTGGAGAGTGGGATATGAATTGGAGATGCCAATTGGGAGTATGATTCTCCCTATTTTACATGATGTATGTTTTAGGAGAAGTAATGGGCAAACCATGATTTCCACATCACATCTCTTTTCTCCATGTGGGAGGAGCCATTTGAAGAACTTGAGTTCTTGGAGGAGGCACTTAATGGCTGGATTGTTTGATGGGGTAACTTCGGCCATTCTTGGAGGCCATGTCATTTCAGCCCAAGATCAGTAACAGCCCCATGTTTACCATAAATGGAGAGAGAAACAACTTGAATGGAACAATCTAAACTCTCCTTGTGGCCCCACTACATTGTACAAACCAGGGGTTGATGTCTTTAATGAGCTACCTAAAATGGCTCATTTCATTTGGATGATTGCATGGGTGAGGGAGTCACTCATTGGGAATGATATTACCCATGTTTTTCATCACTCCTACCTTGAAGAGGCCATTGGACAGCAAGAAGGTTTCCACTTACACCTTCCACATTTTCATGATGTGAGCCATTTGGATTTTCATGCTTGGGAGGGAACATTGGAGGATAGACTTATTGCAGATTGTTTTGAGTAGTGGTGGGAACTATTGATGAGGAGGCCACAAGAGGAGGAGTAATTTTGCTCTCCTTATGCAGTTTCTTGAGGACAAGCAACATTTTGGAGAGGAGGACTGTAATATTCCTAAAAGTTAGCCTTCATCTAAATAGAATATTATAGTTGGTTTTATCACTAGGTAGGTGAATAAATGGGTAGGGAGGCCCATTAACCTCTTAATAACACTCCTAATGTGAAAGGAGGAAGAACAAGTAGCTGGATTGAGCACCTTTGCATTTGAACAGGGATGGCATTAAGTTGATTCAGTCAACTTTTACCAAGTCAACAATTCTGTCTAGATACATTGAATCTCCTTGATGAAAAGTGCAGTTTGAGTGGAGGAAAACTTGCATGAGCTTGATGATTATTGATTTTGGTCTGCATGAATATTTGGCATCCTCTTGCTATTTAGCAGATTTGTAATGCTATTTAGCATAAGGAATTCCTGTTTAGGAATTCCTTATCCTACCTTAATAGGCCTCTTGGAGGAGTATTGCACTTCAGTTTTCCACATTCAGGCTTGAGGCCAAGAATCCTCCTTCAGCCACATCGTTATTTCTATAGAGTATAGTGCTATGTTGTAGGGTGTTGCAGTGGAAGGTTCACAACACCATCTTCTGAGATTATCTTTCTGAGGAGGGAGCTTCCCTTTCTTTGTAAGATCTATAAGGAAGAACTCTGGGCTTATTTTAAATCTTGGCACTTGGCCAAAGCAGTCTCCAAATCCTACAGTGTAGTCCTCTGAAGGAACTACGTCATTTTTCTTATTGTTGCAGCAGTAGAGTTAAGACCCTTGTTTGTGAGCTTGTCTCTTGGAGGAAGGGCCAACCCTTCTCCCAGAAGACTTGTATAAGCCTATTATTCTATTTATTGTACATTCTAGCTATATATATATATATATATATACAGAGCTACAGTATAACTACATTTTCTATATCTAGATCTGCAGATATATCATTTTATACTTGTACTTTCATGAAGCCCTTGCTGGGTTATTCTCATTGTGTATAAAAGGGGAGAGATCTCCAAATTTCTCGGCCATTTGATGAATGTAAACTCAAAATATTCTATTTATCATTATTTGCTACATAAACCCTCATAAAAATAACATTTTTATATGCTTCAGTACTTTCTGTTAGCAAAAGTCATGGGGTTTGGGCTTATTTGAGTAGTATTGGTTTGGGGAGATTTGTTTAGCTTGGCTAGAAACATTTTTTTTTGCTACAATTATAGATGTGAGTTACATATTGTATATTCTAAGGGATCCAAGTCCCATTTCTCACATTTATAGCGTTATTTTCTGAACACAGCCTTTTTATGGCCCTTTTTGCTGCTTTTCCCCAACTTTTGGGATCATAAAAGGTGTAATAAGTTGTTGTTGTAACATTGAATAATGGATATGTGTTTCTTAACACATTTCATGAGTTAATATCTTGCTGCTACTCCAACATTTTTTTTATATATTGCAGCATCTCCAATTTTGGAATATCTTATGATATTCCCATTTTTGTATATTTTCCCTATTTTTGGATATTACATGTGGACTCGAATATACCTTTCTTATGAATAGAAGGATGCCATGAATAATATGGTTCATGAAGGAAAGTTATGGATGGTCGATGCCCTATGAAAGATGAAGGTTGCATAATAAAGAATATGTAGTTCATGACATCAAAAGGAGGAGCTCAAAAATTAGTTGAAGGTACCATGATCTCCACCAAAGAGCATAAATTTGTTGTTGGAAACAATTCCCTAGTTAAGAGGGATCTTGTGAAAGTTCTTTGTTTAGAGGGAGCTTGGGTACATTCCTTTTATAGGAATGGGTTTGTCCTCCCTAGTTAAGAGGGAGTGAAAAATATGGTTCTCTACTTCATGTGTCAAGCACTAGACCAAGACTGAAAACCATAAGTATTAGTGAAGTCTATGAGGAGAGATAAGACACATCATTCTTGTCTTCATATTATGAAGAAATAATGGAGGGTTGGGTAAATATTCGAAATTCGATACTCTTTTATGACTAGGTAGGCATCCAAGATAAGAGTAGTCAAAGAGTAAATACCTTGATGATGTGTTATTCCAAGATAGGAATTTTCCTAGAAGGACATACCCTATGAACACCCAGGTAGGGTATGTGCCTTGAGAGGCAATGATGATAGTTTTTGTCAGTAATTGGTCTCACCAACATTGTGCTATGATCTTGGGAGAGATAGAGATGTTAGACAATTAATTTCTATGTGACAATTCTAGTTGGTATGATGCAAAGATATATCTTACCAATCTGACTCCTCTTATGAGAATTCTTCAAATTGAGAATGTCCAAGTACCTCGTGTGTATTATGATTACCTCCCTACTTAAGAGGGAGTGTTGAAATATGTAACTAGGTTTTACCTTCATAATGACATGTAATCATTATTTTTAATGTAAAATGAAAAACAAATTTATTAGTATTTTTATTGAGGCATGGGTTTCATGCCCAAGGGAAATTTATTTTTATGTCAATCACCCATTGAGTGCTTCTAAGTAAATTGAGTCATTTCCATGTATTTAAGACCCATTTGGGCATGTTACATATTGTAAAGAAAAATTTATTTGAGTTAAAATAAATTCAAAAGACCCTCTAAGACCTTGTCAAGGGGAAAGGTGGGGCAAGGAAACAATTCAGCATACATGAAGGGACAATTTGGCCTAGAGATAAAAATTTGTACCCCTCAAAATCCTATATATAATAAGGAACTCAATCTAATTTGAATACACTTTAAAGAAATTTCAATCTCCTCAAGATAGAAGTTGAAAAGGAATAAAAAATAAAAAGAAGAGAAAGATTTAAGTTCTAGGCCCCTCTCTCTCTCTCTCTCTCTTTTGTTAGGGATTCTACAGTTGTATAGCAAGTTGAAGTTTTGAAAATATGTTGGGAAATTCAAAGTGCTGGAGAGTTACTAGGAAAGTCAAAGTGCTCGAAAGTTGTTGGGCAAGTCGAAGTGCTGGAAAGTTCCTGGGGAAGTAGAAGGTGCTATAAATTTTCTAGGCAAGTCAAAGTGTAGAAAAGTTGTTGGGAAGGTCGAAATGTTGGAAAGTGGATGGGTAAGTCAAAGTCTTGGATAAATTCTAGGTCAAAGTTGTAGAATTATCAACTTGTGGATCAAATTTATAGAAGAATATGTTGCGGGGGCGAAGTTACAAAACAATTTTATGGAGGTAAAAATTGCAGAAGTTGCTGGAAGGAAAGCTCATAGAAAAGGAAAGGTTTTCCTTGGTCTTGGAGGGTCTTTTTCAAGGTTCATAGGTCTTGGAATTCATCAATTGATGTTTTATAATAAAGGAATAGTTCTTGCATTTTTTCCTCTCAATAGGAGAGG
Source organism: Pinus albicaulis (assembly GCA_034641835.2). Lineage (NCBI taxonomy): Eukaryota > Viridiplantae > Streptophyta > Pinopsida > Pinales > Pinaceae > Pinus > Pinus albicaulis. The sequence continues at coordinate 281,728,540 of CM076570.1, read as the reverse complement.
TTTTGGCCCTAGATGATAACCTACATCTTGTGTCCTCTCGCCTCATTTTTATTTATGATTTGGTAGTTGTTTGATGATAAGAACACTAAATATAATCAAGAGAAAGAAGAATATAATTAAGTTAAGTGAAATACATCATAAGAAGTTATCAAAGTAAGAAAAATCACTTAATATAGCTGCCCTATATTTCTCAACGTTTCCCAAGGTGAACTGGTGAAGAAATTGGCAAAAGCTTGGACTCCATTTCACCTATATATTGGAGGTTAGGCCATTATAATATGGATAAGAATTTGAGGATTGTTATGTGGCCAAGGTAATATTGACAGAGAGAGAGAGAGGATCTAGGAGTCGAAGGAAGACTTGTTGAAACACAATGGATGTAATATTCCTTCTCACATTTAGTAATATATATCTCCTATTGTTCTGTCTATATCATGATTCAAATGTTTACATTTTATGCGTTGTGATTACACGATTTAGAATAGTGATTTCATAATGATGCATTCAATTTCTGTATGATTCTATATGTTAATATGATGAATTATTTAAAGGTTATATATGTTTTGAAGATCACTTGTTGTCCATCTTGTGTATAGGTCTCATTCTTGGAGTTGGCTGAGGCTTCCTTCTCTTCCACACTGACTTCTGTAGTAAAGTTGTGTAAAGGAATCACTCATTCTCCCTTTGTCAATCATTATCTAACATTTTCATGAAGTGGATGTATATTTCTTGAATAGATATAGATCCCAGCTTGATCCATCTACCTTAGGTTCTGGGAAAACTGAGAGGGTTTTCTATCCATCCACCTGTGAATTAATTACTACAGCATAATTGGCGACTCCATTAGGGACCAGACCCACAATATTTTGTTCTCTCGGCTTCTATATGTTCTTTTTTATATGAATTATTTTCATTCTACCTGTTTGTAACCAATAATTATTTTCTCATCCCTTGTTTTTCCCTATGTTTTCCTTTTTCTGAAGTGAAACTATTCTAACACTCCCTTGATATTATTTACAGTGCATTGTAGCACCCTCATCTTCTTAATACCGGGTGTTACCCCTGCTAATAATGCTCTATATCAACTACAGGCCTGCATTAGAGTCCCAAAGCAAGGTTATCCACCCATTTCTATGGATTTTATTATTTCACAGTCTCACATGTTGGCTGATCCTTAGATATTAGTTGTTTGGATCTGTTTCTGTTGGCTGCATGCATGTATATTTTTCTTTTGAAAAAAATAGCTTAATTGCATTAGTTTTGGAAACAAAGAATTTTATTTTTATTTTTCTTTCTGTCATTTTAGTAGGTTATTCCAATTTTATTTGTGTCTGTTATCTAATCATTGCATGTCTGAATTGATTTTCTTGTGTTAGAACTACATTAGGACTATTTGGTTTTGCAAAAAGGCATTAGTTACTATCTCCTTGTAGAAACTCTTATTTATCGAACTGGAATTGAAAAGCATATTTTCTTCATGGTTTGGGTTAGGTCTCACAAATTCCATACGTTAACACCCCCTTATAAGACATTAATAAAGTACACTTAAAATAAACCTCATAATAACATTGATCAAAAACACATTTTCAGGAGACACACATATTAGTTTAGGCTAGAGTCTTGTGATAGGTTGTGTGAGTCAACTCCCCAAGAATGTAAAACTTAAACTAGTGTCATTAAAGAGAGAAAATGCTTTTGCACTCACATCATCTAGGACCACTCCTCTAACAAGGGAGTTAATCATGAGGAAAAATTGGGTATGAAAGAAGGTATATGGCCTTCAATTTCATTATGGTGGGTATTCTGTGTACCAGGGATCCTTTCAGGGATATTAAATCCAAGTCAGGGACTTAGGTATCTTTCCCACACATCATACTTCCCATGACCGTGACCCCCCAGTGGTGTCTATGACTTGAGGTTAAATTAATGGCCATAATCCCAGGCGAAAAAAAAGGTGACTGGGGCGGGCTGACCTAAGACCTCAACAAATGAACCTACTCTATATTTGGTTATTTGGGAGGGTACTCATCCTCACGAGAGTGCTTGGCTCCTTATTACGAGGTTCGAGCAAAGCTCAGGAGTAGTCATAATTGTTACATTAGACCAACTCTCTCTTATAACCCTTCGATACTTGGTTTCATCTCCAGCTAGTTGTGGCTATTAGATATAGTGTTTTCCCCTGGATACTTGTTGATATATCTTAGAGGCTTTTTAATTTCAATTCTATGCTATTTTATATTGAGAGTAATATATATATATATATATATATATATATATATATATATATCACACATAATTTAAAATTTTGTTAGAATATATCTTTCGTCATGTCTACCATCAACCCTTGTGGTCTTTCTATGAAACAATGTGGTCTTCCTCCATTGACTATGGAGGAATTATTGAGCTTCAATAGATCATATTCCCCCTCTACATAATGGAATCAGTCTCTAGTATCAAATACTAAATCACAGAGTAATTCCCAATATATTCTTTTACCATAGGAATTCTTTACTGAAGGTGTATTTCCTCACTTTAATCCTCCACTTACTGATCCTCAAGGGCCTGTTTTGGTTTAGGTTGCACCCTTACCTTCCATTTCTTCATTAGATTCCACTCCCATTGTCCTGATGACTACTAGTGGGTCGTGATATTTTGTGGACATTTTTTTTCCACCACCACTTCCCCCACCTACCACCAGTTCAACATCGTTGATTGTTTATGATAATATCACGACTATGCCTAGTCCAGGCATACCAAATACACCGGCTATGGGTGGAGTCCAGAACCTTATTGTCTCTACCCCCTTTGTCTCAAATCCTAGACCTATGGCTATGATCCCTATAGGTGTGGTTAGTATGACTACCTTCAATTATTTGCTTGGTTGGAATCCTTTGTTAAGTTCTAACCCCAGGAATTGTGTCTAGGGAAATGTTTCCAACATATACATACCCATTGGAAGCTCAATAGTCCATATGCCTCCTATGGTAGAACATATTACTTCCCTAATCAATTTGTTTCCTCCTAGTGGACATACTACTGGTGGTGGTCCTGCACCCACTGCACATTATGTGGCCAACAATATACCTTTACCTAGTCCTATTGCATCTATCTGGGCACCTCTACTCAACAACCATTGAATTAAGGGGGGAACTTCTATCTTGGGGGAAACTTGTCATTTTTTACCTACCCTATTATGCCTTATGGATCACCACTTTATATGACCCCTAACACCTCCAACAAACTATTATCCTTTTCAGCTTGCATACCCTACTGGAAACTAGTTGATGGGGGGGCCTCCTAGTCCCTCAAGTCATCCTACACTGCCCTAATGTGATTCAAGGGAACCTATGCCTATACCATTCTTGGCTATTTTAGTCATCCTGGATTTTACAAGATAGTGAATGAGCCTGTTGAGTCCCGAATTTGCCTCTTTTCCATACACTTTTCCATATCTTTTTCACTCACCTAAACCTCCAAAATTGTCAATATCATGTGCAAAAGGGTATCTAACATGGTTTTTAATTATGTTTGTGTGTTTTCTATTTGATTTAGATTTTGTTCATACAACTGCGGAAACTTGTCACTTTCCGCAGCTGCTGCAACTTTCCGCAGCTATTTTGTGGAAATCGATGTTACAGGTGTCTACGAAGGAAACGAGCCACATGGGCAGGCTAGGAATGACGAGGACATGGTTCGTGTCCTATTGGTTCAAGTAAATTCGTCAAAGGAAGCCGCGGTCAAAGCCATCCACGTGGAAGTCAAATATGGAGTTCTATGTCGGCTGGACTCTGTTTCGTGGCATATAAATATCCATACGGCCGTTTCCAAGCTTGCGGAGGTTAATTGACATCTGCGTAAAGTTCTGGAGTTGAATTCAAGCGCCCACCTTCCATAGATCTGTTTTCCAACATGGCCATACTCCTATATCCGTGGCCTTAGTGGTCTACGTGCCGGCTGCTATCATAAACTTCAGGAGACAGTTACATTTTATTGTTTTATAAAGAGCGTTTGCATACGCACCTAGAGTTAGTTGTTAGTTGATCATAGCTGTTGAGTTGATAGTTGATGTGCGTACTCTGTTATGTAGTGATTACGCTGCCTTGAGCCGTAATACTACCAGTCTGTAATGAACTGCTTCTTAATGTGAAAAGACTCTATTTTCAATTTAATTCGTGTTGAGGATCGTACCAGAGCTGTGTAGAGGGCCCCTGCTCAGCGGAGGTTCTGTGTATTAATGTATATATATTTCATTTCATTTCTTTTAAAAGTCATTGTATTATAATCCATTACATGTTCATATTTCATAGTTGCTTCATTTCTGTTCATACATTTTTATAATTTCCATTGCATTCTTGTCTTTCATGTTTTTATGATTGTTAAATCACTGATCAGTTTTCTTGTGCAGGTTTTAGGTAGACAGCCCGGGGCATTTTCATAGTATTTTAGCTAATGATATGAGACTGACATTATTCTGCTGCTAGTTTCCTTTTCATAGCATTTGTTTAATTCAGTCTTGCTTTGTACATTTCAGTTTTGTTTATCTGATTCAGTAGTTAAATTTAAATATATTAAGCTACTCATAGTGTCTTCGGTTACCTCCGAAAGCCACAGCTGGACTGATGGTGAGGGGCTGCATGATGAAATGTGTGGTTTAGTATTAGTTTCCTTTCTGCAAAATTAGATATATTAAGCTGCTCATAGCGTCTTCAGTTTCCTCCGAAAGCCACACCGGACCGATGGTGAGTGGGTCATCAGATGATGAAAATGTGTAGTTTAGTATTAGTTTCTTTCTCGCAAATTTAGATATATTAAGTCGCTCATAGCATCTTCACTGATTTCCGAAAGCCACAATTGACCGATGTGGTGAGGGGCCGCATGATGAAATGTGTAGTTTAGTATTAGTCTTTTCTTCAAATTTAGATATATTAAATCTCTATGTACATGATATCTTCATTATGCCTTTAAAGATAGTTAAATGACCGATGTATAGGATTGAATTTATGTGTACATTAGTATTAGTTTACTTTCTGCGAATTAAATATCAATTACACAAGTTGTTTATGATTACTTCCGCAAGTCATAGCTGGTCTAATGATGAAGGGTCAGAAAATGAATTGATGTAATCTGATTTAGATTTATTTCATTGCAATTTTGGATTTCCATAAGCGTAGTTTCTTTTGTGTTCAGTTGGCAGCAAGAATAGTTTAGTTTTCATGTTCACTAGTTTCTTGTTTTGATTCATTAGATTAGCAGCACTTTTCATTTTAGCAGTACACTTTTACTTTCTTTTAAAGTTTTGTCATTGTAATTTCAATTTGCTTTTAAAGTTTTGAGATTGGTAAATAATTATAGGGGATATCACTTCCTTGAACAATTATAACCAAGCTTGTCTTTCACTTTAGAATTTCCATTTCACCTTAGAAAGACCATAAACGACAAAAAGTTAAGAAAGAGGTTATCTTGCACATATAGTGCGCCGCACTTCATCAGCTTACGATTCCCGGATTGACAATTAAATGCAACAATTTAGGACACACTAAATTGACCAAACATTTTGGCGCCGTTGCCGGGGAAGTGTAACTAGGTAGCCAATTTCTTAAAAAAAAAAAAACATAAAATCATAAAAGAAGGGAAAACTTGATAACTTCTTGAAGTATGCTCTCCTCTTGCACCTAGTGTGATCTGGAGGATCAGAAAAGGGAGTTATTGGTTTAGTAATTTCTTAAGTATGCTCTCTTCTTGCACCTAGTGTGATCTGGAAGATCAGAAAGAGAATTATTAGCCCAACTTTTTAAAAAATAAAAAAAAATGACATGCATAGAGCAAGAGATTCTAGGGGGAGGTTTATAGCTAAAGCCAAGAGTTCGATTTTCACAACTCCATCTTCTTCAAGGCATAGACCAGATTCACCACTATCTACCCCTAGCCTTAAGATTTTTGGAAGTCAAGGAACAGCTGAATTAGAGGATTCTCCTATACCACCTACTAAAACCCACTTAGAAAACAAAGAAACTTTCTCTCATCCTTCCTTGGTAGAAGAACTAGAGGACTATAAGGACTCCAAAGAAACTATCATGGCAGAGGAAGTAATAAATAGAGGTGGAGGTAGAGGAGGAGGAGATAATGAAGATAACAATGGTGAAGGAAATAACGGTAGAAATAGGGACAATCTGCGTGGATTCCCTATAGTTGATGAGGAAACTCATGCAACAATGAAAAATATCTCACCATCTGTTCTCCCTAACTTTTATGGATTGCGAAGTGAGGATCCCGAAACATTTCTGTTTGAGTTTGAAGTTGTGTGCCGAACTTATGACTATATGGAAGATTCTCAAAAACTCAAACTGTTTCCTTCAACATTGAAGGGATCCGCTTTGAAATGGTTCATGGGATTAGCCACTCAATCTATTAGGACTTGGAATGATATGAAACAAACATTTTTGGATAGATACTTGGACTATTGTATGCCCACCAATCACAAGGATGAGGTATTCAAAATGATGCAAAAAGAAGATGAAAATTTGAAAGACTTAATTGAAAGATTTCAATACAACTTGAAAAGAGCAAAGATGAGCAACTTAGATAATGAAACCTTGAAAGCCCTCCTATTAAAAGCCATTAGAGATGAATGGATAGACATTTTAAAAATGATGGGTAAAGGAGACATTTCTCAACTCCTATTTCATGATATAACAGAACTATGTATCCAATTCTCAAGGGGAAGATCTAAAACTGGAAAAGGGCCTAGGGATTCTTCTCTTATTAGGGCTAACAAATCTGCAACTGGATCAGTAAGTAGGGCAGAGATTGGTAATATGCTTGATGAGTTGAAAACTGATATCTTAGGGGGTCTTAGTGAACAACTAGACACCCTTAAAATCCAAAACAAGCAGAAAGCAGAAACAGATGCTTTAGCCATCTTTTGTCCGAAATGCAGAAAGAAACATGCTTTAAGGGAATGTCCCTTGGATGCAAAAGTTGTAGAAACATGTATGATTTGCTCAGAAAATCATGAGATCAAGGATTGTCCTTCAATCCCTGGACTCAAAGCTGTTTTTCAAGAAGATCCAAATTCAATAGAATCTCTTTGTTTTGTCGCAAGGAGACCTTGGCAGGGACAACAATCTCAAGGGTTTAATAACCCCATGAATCTTCAAACCCCACCAAATTGGACTCCTTGGCAACAATCTTGGCCCCAACATCAAAATTCATATCAGCCATGGGTACAAGGGATGCAAAATCCTTATGGGAGGTTTGCTCAATTTTATCAATATCCTCCATCTTTTCAAAATCAACAAGCTCTACAATTTCCAAACCAAAATCCACAACAACTTTCATTGCCATTTCCACAACAACAACCTTCTCAACAAAATACAAATCCTCAACTCATGCTCCCATACCAACAGAAGAAAAATCAACTTCCAGCTCAGCCATTGCCAAATCCTAACAATAAGAATCCTCAAACTACTTATATGGTAGAAGGACAACAATTTCCTACCCATATGATTGTTCCTCTCAACGATGTACAACTCAGATCTGGTAGAGTTTTAGAAAAACCTTCTATAGACATTCAAGAGCAAGATACCTCTGAGGAGGACTCTCTTCAAGTCAATAAGGGTTCCGAGGAAGAATCTCTTCAAAATTCAAAAATTCAAAAAGAAAAAGAAAAGCTAACATCCACAACTCCTATAGTTGAGCAACCTGTATCTTCATCTACACCTCCTTTTCCGGAAAGACTACAAATTGATAAGGGGGTGGAAAAACAAATCTTGTTGCCTAACTATGACTTTCCAGATGAATTGAAGAATGTTTGTATCAAGATTCCATTGCTACAAGCCATTCGAGAAATTCCTATTCTAGCAAAAACCATAAAGGAGTTGAGTTTCAAAAGACCAAGAAGAAAGCTAAAGGACACAAGAAGAATCCACCTGGTAGGAAAGATTGCAGACATTATGATGGGAAAAATTACCATGCAGAAGTATGTAGATCCAGGAAGTCCAATTGTCAAGACACATATAAATGGGATAGAAATTCCAAATACATTGATTGACTTAGGGGTTGCTATCAACATTATGAGTAGACAGACTATGGAACAGTTAAAACTTCCTAACCTTCTTTTTACACCTACTTTATTGCAACTTGCAGATCGATCGGTTATTAAACCAGATGGTGTATTAGAAGATATTTCACTCTCCTTAGATTCTTGGGAATATCCAGTAGACTTTATGATTTTGACTCCCAAAAGTAATCTAGGAGGACATCCAATTATCTTAGGAAGACCTTGGCTGGCCACAGCCGATGCTTTTATTAGTTGTAGATCTGGAGACATGTACATTTCTAATGGTAATTCGACAAAGAAATTCAATTTGTATCCTCCTGCAAGAGCAATTACAGAAATAGGAGACAATGAATGGGTCGATGATGAGAACACTATACAACCTGTCTTTACCATTTCCGAAATTAGTGAGGATAGTCAAATTCTGAACACATTAGAAAATTTTGAGATAACTTCAGAATATGACCCCACACAATTTCAGTTGGAATCTGACATAGAATATTTATCATCAAGACAAATGTCTCTCTACTCTATGGAAGAGTTTGGTAATTCTTCTTTTGATATTTTTCCAGAAAAGACATTGAATATTAATAAACATCTAGAGAAGTCACAACAAGAAGAACTAACCAGAATCTTGCAAAAACATTCTACTGCATTTGCATGGGAGTATACTGACATGAAGGGTATTGATCCTAAGACTTGCATCCATCATATCTATATCGAGGAAAACAGTAGACCAATCAGACAACCTCAAAGAAGGATGAATCCAAATCTTAGGGAGATAGTGAAAGAAGAGCTCCAAAAACTTCTCAATGTAAACTTCATTTATCCAATTTCGGATAGCCGATGGGTTTCTCCTTTGGTTATAGTACCTAAAAAGAATGGTAAATGGAGGGTATGCATTGATTACAGGGAATTGAACAAAGCAATTTTGAAGGATCACTTTCCTTTGCCTTTTATTGATCAGGTATTAGATACATTAGCAGGTAAAAAGTACTTTTCATTTTTGGATGGTTTTAGTGGCTATAATCAAATTCAGGTAGCACCTGAAGATCAAGATAAGACCACATTTACTTGTCCATGGGGAACTTTTGCCTACCGAGTACTTCCTTTTGGGTTATGTAATGCACCCGTAACATTCCAAAGAGCAGTACTAGGAATTTTTTCTGATCTAATCCATGATTGTGTAGAGGTTTATATGGACGATTTTACAGTTTATGGTAATTCATTTGAAGAGGCATTAGAAAATTTGGAAAAAGTTCTTATAAGATGTAAAGAAACAAACCTTTCATTAATTCATGAAAAATGCTTTATGATGTTTACTGAAGGGATTGTTTTAGGACATCATATTTCAGGAGATGGGATTAAGGTTGATAGATCAAAAGTTGAAGTCATCTCCAAGTTGCTTATTCCAAATTGTCAAAGAGATGTTAGAAGTTTTCTAGGATTTACTGGTTACTATAGAAGATTTATAGAAAACTTCACTAAAATAGCATCTCCACTCTTCAAGTTGCTTACAAAAGACTGTGAATTTAAATGGGATCCTGATTGACAATCCGCTTTTGAAACTTTGAAAACAAGAATATCTGAAGCACCTATCTTGAGAGGACCAAATTGGAAACTTCCTTTCCATATTTCTACAGATGCTTCAGATAAAGCTCTTGGAGCTGTGTTGGGTCAAAAAGATTTAATTCCTTATGCCATTTATTACACCAGTAAAAATTTGACTCCCACAGAGTTGAACTATACTGTGACCGAAAAAGAGTTCTTAGCTGTTGTTCATGCAATTAATAAGTTTAGACATTACATAACAGGCTATGAAACTTTTATTCATACTGACCATTCTGCAATTAGATATTTAATGAACAAACCTGTTACTAATGGCAGAGTGACAAGATGGCTTTTACTTTTTCAAGAATTCAATATTACTGTGTTGGATAGACCAGGAAAATAGAATACAGTAGCTGATTTCTTGTCTAGGATTCAGAATACTAAAGAAGATTCTCCTATAGAAGATAAATTTCCTGATGAATACTTGTTTGCAGTAACTATTAAGACCCCTTGGTATGCAGATATTGCTAACTATTTGGTTACAGGGAAACTACCTTCACATTTATTTCCAAGAGAAAAACGGAAAATTATTCAGGAGAGTTCAAGATATTCATGGATTTCTAACGAATTGTTTAAAACAGGGCCAGATCTTGTGATCAGAAGATGTGTCAGGGAAGATGAAATGCCTGATATTCTTAAGGCATGTCATGATGAAACATGCGGCGGACACTTTGCGGACAAAAGGACGGCCTATAAAATCCTTTCCTTGGGATATTATTGGCCTTCTCTCTTCAAAGATGCAAAACAATATGTCAAAAGGTGTGATAGCTGCCAAAGAGTAGGGAAACCTACCCTTTCAAATGAAAAGCCATTGCAAACACAGGTACTCATTGAACCCTTTGAAAAATGGGCTTTAGATTTCATTGGACCAATTAATCCACCATCGAAGCAAAAGAAGTATATATTGGTTTGCACCGATTATGTTACTAAATGGGTAGAAGCTAAACCATTAGTATCTGCTACTGAAAATTCAGTTGTTCATTTTCTTTATGAGGATATTTTTACTCGCTTTGGTGTTCCAAGAGAAATTGTAACAGATCAGGGGAGCCAATTCACATCAAATTTGGTGGAGAAGTCGATGGAAGAATACAAAATCAAGCACAGAAAATCTACTCCTTACCATCCACAAGCAAATGGTCAAGTGGAGTCCACAAACAAAGTTCTTGAAAGTATCATCACCAAAACTGTTCATCTACATAGAAGAGATTGGGCAGATAGGCTTCCAGAAGCCTTGTGGGCCTACAGAACTACATGGAGGAATACAACAAGACATTCTCCCTATGAACTTGTTTATGGGAAAGAAGTCTTGCTCCCCATTGAGTTCCAAGTCAAGACCTTCAAGATAGCAGTTCAGTTGGGGATGGACTTATCAGAAGCCCACAAGCATAGAATGGAGCAGTTGAATGAGCTAGATGAGATCAGACAAGAAGCAATTCTAAGAACTGATCTAGTTCAATATCAAAGAACTAAATGGCATGACAAACATATCAAAGAGAAGAAGTTTCAAGAAGGAGATTGGGCATTGTTATTTGACTCCAAGTTTAAAGATTTTCAAGGGAAATTTCAGACTCATTGGCTTGGGCCATATGAGATTGACAAGATCTTTAACAATGGAGCTGTAAGAATCAAGACCATTGATGAGTTTCAAACTCCTCTTTTAGTGAATGGGCATAGATTGAAAGTTTATCATAAGCCACTTTCTAAAGAGGATTTTGTCAAGTTGTTTCAAGAAAGTTCTGCAATCAGGCTGGTACAGAAGAATTCTTCTTCTTCACCAGCCTAGCTTTTGTTTTTCAAGTTAAAAAAAGAAAAAAGAAAAAAAAATGGTATAAGCCTGAAAACCAATCATTGATTGGCAGTCTTATACAGAAAATATGGGGTGAAAATCAGGGACACCTGACACTCTATATTTTCCAAAAAAAAAATATGTCTTTCATTTCATTTCATTTCACCACCCACTCCATTTCATTCCACTTCATTTCATTTCATTTCATTTCATTTCACTTCATTCCACTTCATTTCATCCATTCCATCAATAAAAAAAAATTTTATGACCATTTCCACTTGGTCATTTGTCATTTGTTCATTTCTATTTCAGCCAAGTAATAGCTGTGTCAGTTTCCGCAGCTGACATCTGTTTCCGCAGCTAACTCCAGTTTCCACAGCCAGAAGCAGATTCCGCAGCTACTACTACTCTGTTTTCAAAAAGAATGTACAGTTAGTTGTTATTTTCATAAATTATGAAATAAAATGCAGGAGAGGATCAATGGAACATTCAAGACACTAATGAAGATCAATCAGTTGAAGACCAAGGGCAAAAGCAAGGATTCCAAAGGTATGAATAAAGTTTATTTCAAATAGTATCGAAAAACACATTTTTATGTAATTTTAAACTATGAGCTCTACCCATAACGCGCAATGATTATATTGACAGTCTGTAACCTTCACGATCTCTATGTTATCCTCTTGCATTTATTCACAAACGGTTTCATCATTGAAATTCCGACTCTCACTCATGTTCAAATATCCCACCGTAGATAATGATACGTATTTGAGTTGACAAAGGACCCTTACAAGCCGCATAACTTCATAATCATTGATTGAAACGTGTTCATATTTATGACACAGCCACCAAAATTCAAAATGCGGCCGAATGCATTATACTTTGTTAACCTCTTTGTCGTTTCTCTGTCGTGTTTACAAAACCCCACTCTACTCATTCTCACTCTCAGTTTCACTCATTTCCGTTCCTTTTGCTCACTCTCATTCCCGTATATCCACCCACAGTCTTATTCCATTCTGTTTATGGTGCTCATTTCCGTTTTGTGATAACATCCCCATAGTATTGTGCTAGATTCTGTGTATTCCATCGTTCCATTTCCGCTTAAACCCTCAAAAAGGCAAGCCTGTGAAGCACAGAGAAGTAAAATGGGAAAATTATTAAGGGCAGAGCCGGAAGGACAGAAATTTATAGAGGGATTTCCACAAGCAAAAGAGATGTTGAGGAAAGCTAAATGGCTGCGTTTTATTCAGAAATTCAGGGGTTACCACAGAGAGGTTACCAAAGCGTTTGCAAGATCATTTGATGGCTCGGAAGCAGAAGTGGGAGACCTCAAATTTTTAGTCAATGAAGCATCAATAGCAGCAGCCACAGAGCTTCTTCAGGAAGGAGAACGTTGGTTCAAAAACAAAAGTATCAGTGATGAGGCATGGAGAACAATCCTCCGAAATCAAGGTATGGATATCACTGTTTTCAAAAGAGGAATCCCTGTGCATGCAATAAAATATGAATGGGCCACTTTACTACTCATTGTTCAGAAATTTATCACATGTGAAGGCCGTTTTGGCTCCATGTACATGTATCATACTAGGCTATTGATGAATTTTCTTGAAAACCAAACTCTCAATCTTCCTTATTTCCTATTCAATAGCTTGAAGAAAATGGTTGTCACTGTGCAAAAACACCTAGGAGATGTAGAGCCTCATTTATATCATCATGGGTTTATAAAAATTCTGATTGAAAAGGAGCTAAAAGAAAGAAAAGATACATGGGAACAATTTCTAGTTAGAAACTTCTTTGAAGAACCTCAGGAAATTCCTGAAGGTAATCCAATTAGAAGGAGTAGAAGAAAGAAAATGGATGTTGAAACCCAAGATGCTCCTACACAGGAAGTTCCCGCAGCTAGCACAGCAAAAAGAAGTAGAAGGAAAAGAACAGTAGATGAAATCCAAGATAATTCTACTATTACTATGAAGAAAAATGATAGGGAAGAGAGATTGGTAAAAAGGAAGAAGAAGGAAATCAAAACTAAGAAGCCAATAATACCAAAAGGGAAAGAAATTATTGAGGTTGTCCATAAAACTCCTTCTTCTGAAGAAGAAGATCACCAAATTCTATCTGAAAGATTAATTTTTCTTCAAAAACAGTCATCTCTATCCAAGAAGGCAAAAACAGGAAAACAAGAACAAAAGGGTAGTGTTCCACAGCATGTGAGGAGAAGCAGCAGGCTTAAGGGAAAACTGAGAAAAACACAAATTAAAGGTCCTAATTTCATTGATTTGGGTGAGGAGACATCTGAACAGTCTCCAACTGACCATAGTCCATTTCAGTCAGTTAGTGAACCTGACTCCTTTCACTCCCAATCAGACAATGAGCGTACTCCATCTTACTCTCAGCAAAATATTGATGAAAGTTCTCCTCAGCCAAATTTTGAACATAATTCTCCCTTGCAGCATTTTGAGGACAGCTCAATGAAAAAGACACCGGAAGTAGACCCCAAACATCAGGAGGTGTATGATTATATAGAATCCTTGGAGAAGGCAGCCACAGGCCCATGTACCTCTTCTATTCAGCCCCATACATTGCAGGATGATTTGGTTCAGTCATTAAAACAGGAGATTTTTGAGCTTGAGCTTTTGAATCGGCATATCAAAAATGAAAATGAAACACTCAAAGAGCAAGGCAAACTGGACAAGATTATCCATGACAATACTATGTTACATTTGGGTATTTGGCAAAAGAAAAATAAGAAGCTAAAAAGGAAATGCCAAAAATTGAGCAGAGCACTTGTGAATATCAAATTCAGGTGCTTAATGAAGAAACCCAGAATGATGGCAGTACCAAAGAAGAAGAGAAGGGGGTTAGATGTGCTGGCTGAAGTATCAAGGCACATGAATTGAACATAGGGTATCAAAATTTTGGTTGCATGAGGACATGCAACACCTTCACAATGGGGGTATGTTGAGTCCCGAATTTGCCTCTTTTCCATACACATTTCTATATCTTTTTCACTCACCTAAACCTCCAAAATTGTCAATATCATGTGCAAAAGGGTATCTAACATGGTTTTTAATTATGTTTGTGTGTTTTCTATTTGATTTAGATTTTGTTCATACAGCTGCGGAAACTTGTCACTTTCCGCAGCTGCTGCAACTTTCCGCAGCTATTTTGTGGAAATCTATGTTACAGGTGTCCACGAAGGAAACGAGCCACATGGGCAGGCTATGAATGACAAGGACATGGTTCGTGTCCTATTGGTTCAAGTAAATTCGTCAAAGAAAGCCGCGGTCAAAGCCATCCACGTGGAAGTCAACCATGGAGTTCTATGTCGGCTGGACTCTGTTTCGTGGCATATAAACATCCATACGGCCGTTTCCAAGCTTGCGGAGGTTAATTGACATCTGTGCAAAGTTCTCGAGTTGAATTCAAGCGCCCACCTTCCATAGATCCGTTTTCCAACATGGCCATACTCCTATATCCGTGGCCTTAGTGGTCTACGTGTTGGCTGCTATCATAAACTTCAGGAGACAGTTACAGTTTATTGCTTTATATAGAGCGTTTGCATACGCACGTAGAGTTAGTTGATAGTTGTTAGTTGATCATAGTTGTTGAGTTGATGTGCGTACTCTGTTATGTAGTGATTACGCTGCCTTGAGCCGTAATACTACCAGTCTGTAATGAACTGTTTTTTAATGTGAAAAACTCTGTTTTCAACTTAATTTGTGTTGAGGATCGTTACCAAAGCTGCGTAGAGGGCCCCTGCTCAGCCGAGGTTCTGTGTATTAATGTATATATATTTCATTTCATTTCTTTTAAAAGTCATTGTATCATAATCCATTACATGTTCATATTTCATATTTGCTTCATTTCTGTTCATACATTTCTATAATTTCCATTGCATTCTTGTCTTTCATGTTTTTATGATTGTTAAATCACTGATCAGTTTTCTTGTGCAGGTTTGAGGTAGACAGCCCGGGCATTTTCATAGTATTTTGGCTAATGATATGAGACTAACATTATTCTGCTGCTAGTTTCCTTTTCATAGCATTTGTTTAACTTCAGTCTTGCTTTGTACATTTCATTTTTGTTTATCTGATTCAGTAGTTAAATTTAAATATATTAAGCTACTCATAGTGTCTTCGGTTACCTCCGAAAGCCACAGCTGGACTGATGGTGAGGGGCTGCATGATGAAATGTGTAGTTTAGTATTAGTTTCCTTTCTGCAAAATTAGATATATTAAGTTGCTCATAGCGTCTTCAGTTACCTCCGAAAGCCACAGCTGGACTGATGGTGAGGGGCTGCATGATGAAATGTGTAGTTTAGTATTAGTTCCTTTTCTGCAAATTTAGATATATTAAATCATGTATGACATCTTCAATTGCCTCCGAAAGCCACAGCTGGACTGATGGCGAGGGATTGAATTATGTGTGTATGGTTTAGTATTAGTTTACTTTCTGCAAATTAAATAATCAGTTACACAAGTTGTTTATGATTACTTCCGCAAGTCATAGCCGGTCTAATGATGAAGGGTCAGAAAATGAATTGATGTAATCTGATTTAGATTTATTTCATTGCAATTTTGAATTTCCATAAGTGTAGTTTCTTTTGTGTTCAGTTGGCAGCAAGAATAGTTTAGTTTTCATGTTCACTAGTTTCTTGTTTTGATTCATTAGATTAGCAACACTTTTCATTTCAGCAGTACACTTTTACTTTCTTTTGTCATTGTAATTTCAATTTGCTTTTAAAGTTTCGAGATTGGTAAATCATTATAGGGGATATCACTTCCTTGAATAAATATAACCAAGCTTGTTTTTCACTTTATAATTTCCATTTTACCTTAGAAAGACCACAAACGACAAAAAGTTAAGAAAGAGGTTATCTTGCACATATAGTGCGCCGCACTTCATCAGCTTACGATTCCCGGATTGACAATTAAATGCAGCAATTTAGGACACACTAAATTGACCAAACAGAGCCCATCAACCATAACTTACTTTGGCCTTCAATCCCACATAATATTCTTGAAGATATCCCGATGTTTGAAGGAAAACAGGGATATGACCTAACAACACCCATCACAACTTACCCTCTTTGGTTTTTATCAAACTCTATGATTGACGATAGTAATTGGCTCAGGATCTTCCCTGGACCTTGAATGATAACACTGCCATGTGGTACATTGAGTTACCATGAGCTTTAGTAAATAATTTCAATTCCCTTTCCATATAATTTCTAAAGAAATTTCAATTACCTATCTGATATGAAACCTGAATGGAACTTCTGAATACCTTATGCTAAGACACTTCCGCCCACATATTTGATCACATACATGAATGGAGATGTTGATGGATGCTTGTCATTAGAGGAAATTTCAATCTAAAAGTGCCATGAAATTTTCATGTAATTTCCATGTCATAATATGTAAACCAATAAAAATCATTTAAATTTAAAATGACTTACATGTAAATATTTTGCAGGGAAAAGAAGAAAAACTTCTTTTTTTAATTGTAATTTTGGCTTATCTCCTTATAGGTTTACTCAAATTTCAAGTGTAGACACTCATTGGATGTGGAATTAATTTCCACATCCAACTAGTACCCATTATGCATACTTTTGAGAAGACCCAAATTGATAAAAATTGTAGATACATCAAAAAAGCATGTTCAACACGTGTTTTTAATGTATGTGCAATTTTTATCAACGTGGGCCTTCTCAAAAGTATGCGTAATGTCTACTCATTGGATGTGGAACTTAATTCTTCATCCAATGAGTGCCTTGTTGGCTTGAGTGGTCTTGACCTAGGTTTGGAGTTTATGAATAAACCAACAAACCCTCCAACTACTGGCCCTTTCAGCATTGATCTGCTTGCGCAAACCAAAGTCTGACCTGAAGTAGTATGGGGTGGTGATGGAACCAGGTTTCTGCACCCTCGGAGAGAATTTAATGAAGTGGTACTCAGAAAAACCCTAATTGATCTTTCACAGATGTGCACAGTGAACTTATAACATAATTATATATCTTTGTGAAATCATTCACGAAATACCCAGAAACCGTTGTCTTACTTATCGCAGATAATAAATTAGAACCAGATCTTGATATAATCAATGTAATTCTTAACAAATGTTAATATTCATGCATAAATATATTGATTAGCTCTGCACCTTCATCAATAAGAAAATAGATAGTGTGATCTTATCAAGGCATAAACAATAAGCATAAAAAAATATATATATGCATAACAGAGAGTTCAGCAAAGCTGTTCCTTCTATTAAGTCTTCATATCTGTCAATACATAAGCTTTCCTTCCAAAACCATTACAAAACCCTTACAATCCCTTCCATGCAGACAACCAACAGAGTCTCCACATAGCCAGGACTAGGTCTCTGTGCACACAGCCAGTAAGAGCCTTTTACCCAACATAAAACCCTTATAGACACAAATATTATCCAAATATCACTATTACATATCACTTCTATCAATTTTTTTTAACAGAACTAATTAGTTTAGAAAAAAACTATCTATTTATAATATGCATAGTGCACAGATACTATGGTCTCAAACCATGGTTTGAGACCCATATTTTATATTTAAGATTAAATTGTGTCCAAAATTGGGGCAAAAACCCCTTTGACTACATCTACGCAACACACACATACACACATACAAAAAATATCATTGAAACTTGTGCCTTAGGGGACCCCACTCCAACAGGCCCCTAACACAAACATGTGACTCATCACGAGTCACTGAGGTGCTGAAACTATATCCTTGGTTTTGTATCTGAGTGTATTGACAAAAGTTTGGAGAGGGAGTACTAACTCAAGGCTCTGCACTGTTACACTGTAATATTCCCAAATGGGGAAATCAACAATGCATGCACAGAAAACACATAAATATGCACTATAAAATTCCATAACAGCCCATGGATCCCTTAGATTACACATTATAGGATTCAAATTTAAAAGGATATTAGAAAAAAATCATGATAGAGGAGTTAAACAAGTCTCCCACACCCAAAATAGCTCAAAAACACTGAAACACCAAAACTACTGCAACACAGAAATAATGATGCAAGTGACAACACAATATAATGAGGGTTTAAACTTAGAAATTATAGAGACAAATACATCTTCTCATATATTAATCAATAATTCTCAAAAACTGAGATCTGGTCTCCTTATTACAAATCCAAGAGAACTCGGGAAGGGTTTCTGGAAATACACCCAATTACAAATGGTGATCTACAGATCAAGGATTGAAGAGTCACTAAAAACTGAAGTTCATGAATATATGAGGCTGAAATAATATAGATCTATTGCAATCTACTCAAAGGTCTCCTCCAATGAAAGGCTTAACCCTTCAATCACAGGAAAACACCCTAAAAGAGCCACAAGATCCCTCACTGAAGCTGCCCTCCAAAATAATGCAATTCCTAGCTGAATCTGCACTGTAAATGATGGGGATAAGTTTTCCTGGTGCCAAATATCTGAATAGTGCTTAGAATCCCTCCTTGCTGATCTCCTAAGAGAAGGAAACCTTCCTCTTATGATAAACTAGCTCAGAAAGTGGGTTTCTCAACCCTCCACTGCAACACCCTACAACATAACACAATATTCTGTAGAAAATGCACTGTACTTAAAGACTGAAGCTTGGATAGAATGTCAAATGTGTGGAATGATATATCAATACTCTCCCAAGGGACCTCTCAAGGAAAGAGATGGCATTCCTAAACAGGAATAACTAGTGCTAAATAACAACAACAATCTTAGCTAAACAACTGAAGAAAGAAAAAGTCTAAACATACATTTCAAAATATAATTCATAAGATAACCCCATATGGATGCCATCCTCTTCTTTATAAAAAATATGAGCCTTCTCACCTTGGGTCCCACTCATTAGGGTTTCCACCATCACACAATCAATCTCCCTCCAAAACTGTGTTGTCCCATCATTAAAGCCACTCCTCCATAACAACGCTATTTGATTTGGTCAAAGTTGAACTCTTCAACTTGCTCCAGCCCCTTTTCACACCTAAGGATCTTCAATCCAGCTTTTATTTAACTATCTAATCTAATCCACATTCATACTAGTTGTCTCAATTGATGGTTCACTCCCTCCATTCCAACTCTATTGACTTGGTCAAACGTGACCTTGTCTTCATGCATTAGCCCTTGTTCACACATGAGGGTGTTCTATCCAGCAATGAATATGATCCATTTTCACATTAAGAGTGATTTTATTGCTTCTAGAAGGATCTATGGGCCTCCTTACACATTTATTCATATAACCATAGGTTAAGAACAAAATTAATATTCCTATTAGCTACATGCTAAGTTAGGAATATTACCTTCCTCCCCTCCCAAATGTTGCTTGTCATCAAGCAAATGTAAGGATAGAACTGAAGATCCTCCTCTCCTCCTCTTGTAGCATCCTCATATGATAACCTCCTCCAAGTTACTAGATGTTGTGTCATCAATACATCTCCAAGTTGCCCCTCCCAAGTATGCAAGTTAGCTTTTGGTGACCATCCCAAATAGCTATCATCATGTAGAAGTAAAACACCCATCAAGGAAAAAATGTGCTTTCTAGAGACCTCATTGAGGCATGATATCTGATATATGTTGGAAAATATCATTCCCATGTGAATCTCCCATCCCCAATCTATCATCCATACAAAATGAGCCACCCTCCAAAATGGTAACTCATGAAAATTCCCCTCCACCTTTGGCTCCTGCAATGTAGGTGGGCTGCATAACTAAACATGGTAGGAAAAATAGCCTACTCTGCACTTCCCCTCTCTCCACTTATGATAAGTGTAGAATAGCTTATTATTTTGGGCTACAACAATGTTTCCCTCAAGAGGCAAGAAGAATACTGGATCTTCAAATATCCCCTCCATAGAATCATGAATCATGTTGGCCCAAACTATCCCATACAAAGTGAATGGTACATCATCACCATATGGTATCCAAATCAGAAAAATTTTGTAGGTTATGTGCAGGTTTGGATGATCCCAATGGTTTTGCCAATGGATATAGCGCAGTCTTTCTAACTATTGTTTTAGAACACCATGTGGCAAGTGGTCCTCCAACAAGTTACTAGCTGTGCATGTTTTCTCATCTACTATTAGGTAGTAAATAGCATTATATATCAGCTGAGCATAATAAGAATAACACCACACTTAACCAAAGTCATGTAGAGGAGGGTTATCTCCATCATAAGTGTGGGTCCTAGAATTACCATGAACCCCCAAAATACTCTTGCCCTCTTGTAGAGCAATGCACTATACATAGATGGTGAGATAATGCAAATACTCAATGAAATAATCAATAAGTACAAAAACACATTTCTTATCATGCTTAGTGAGTAGGTTGAAACTGAGGTCCATGGATGAGTCCTCCCATGAGAAACTCCTCATAAAGGTCTGCAAAATGGAGAGATGCATACTCCCCTTGGAACACTCCATCAATAAAAACATACACCCAAGTGATAGTGTTGTTGGCCTTAGTGATAAGGCTCTTGTCACTCCATGACTTCCTTATTTGACATGCCATATGCCAAAGTCATTCACCATCATGCTGATATGTGTGAAATATCCTTCCTATGTGGAAGTACCTCCTTATTCTCCAATGTTTAAGGGTGGCCTCTTTTCACTTTGAATGTGCCATCCCTTTCTCTTGAAATATCATGCCAAGTATGGAAAAAATTATGCCCATACTCTCCCAAGAGTAGCCAAAGAAAAAATAAATCTTGCTGCCCTCTCACACCTCCATCATACAAATAATGAGGTGAAGATTTGATGATTGACATGAAGAACATCATATAAACACAATGCACCCAAACCCCTTACTACGATATGATGCAAGTGTCCTGCCAAGTTTCCTCCACCAACATACCCTTTGAAGAAGGATATGTCACATGATGGCCAAACTCTTTCGAGAGTAGCCAACACAACCATGCCTCCTGCTGCCCTGTGTCATAGATATGCAAGTGGCTCACCAATCTCTTACTCACCATCCACACCCTCTCATGCAAATGTGGGTGTCTCCTGCCATGCCCCATCTTGGTATTCCTCCAATGGAGAACACCATCTTCCCATATCATATTTCTACCCTTACATTTCATGGGATGTTGAAATTCAATCTCATGGAAGTCTCCCAATGGAAATACCTCCCCAATGGCTATATTGAATCCATAAGGATCCAAGCATACTGAAGGAAAAACCTCCTCATAGGGATGTACAATGCTCACCCCAAAAGATCCATCACAATGATGAAAAACAAGATGTCTCTCATAAAACATCCGCTCACCCAATGTCACACAAGTGTAATGGTCATCAGAATGCTCTAATAATAACTAGGCCCCCAAATCATCACTATTATTCAATGACAACATTGTTGATCTCCATATGGTGTATTTGTTGTCTCATGCTCAAGCTTAATGCTGAACATATAGTTTTACATTGGATAATTTAGGAAAAAGCTCATCCCATCCTAAAAAATTCCACACCCCAACCTCAAGTGTTGTGTGCAGCTCAATAATGACACACTAGGATGATTGTTCACCCCCTCCTTGAACAACTCAAGGTTGCAAAGCGTAGTGAAAGTCTGATGCTCCAAATCAGTAATATGTTTTGACCCTTGGTCATGCAATAGCATAATTCCACAACCCTCCATAATATTTGCTGAAATAACAGAAAGTGGAAATTTAGGCATACCTTGGTGGAACTTGGGAACATCTTGTATGGCAACAAGGGTTCCTTCCTCCAATGTGTTGGCTCCCCCAACTGCTAATGGTAATGGCTGATCTTCCCTAGTTGTACCAGCGCTGGTACAAGTCTTCCCAAGTGGTGGTGAAGGCTTCTCCTCCTTGGATTTCTTCTTGTAAAATTCCTTGATCAACCATGGAGTGAAATCTGAAAATGCAGTCACTCTTGCATTACTCAAATGGCTGAACCACCAAATTTTTGCTCCACCCTCAAGGTGCAGCGCTGCAATCTCAACAACCTCTCTTTCTACCATTGGGTGTAGTAGGAATAATGCATCTAGCTTCATCACCTAAGCCTTTGCTGTACATGTGGATGATCCATCAAAAATAGACAATATAAATATATTGCCCTTCCTTTTCTTATTGCTGCAAGGTTTCCTTTCTTCTTCAAGTTGAATAAACTATGGAAGAGAGAGAGTTTCCCTGAAAGCTCTAGGTTGAGACTTATATTCTGCTAGGTATCCACTTAGGATCTCATGTTCCAAGTGTCCTCCATCTCCATGCTTCTTGTATTCTTCCTCAAAAGGAAAGGGCATAGTGGAATGCTTTGGGGCTCTCTACAACATTGGTACCCTCTTTTGATCATAGGACGTACAATGGCCTTCCTCTTCTTGAAACCCTATAGAGGTCTCATTGCATCTTTCCTCTTTCACTTGCTTAACCTCCCTGGATAGGTTCTTCATAGATCTGAAAAGTGATGAGAAAAATCTCATTCCTTCCATCATTTTTAGATCTCTTATCCTAGATGAAAAACTCACAGGATGAGCCAAGATTATGCTCTGATACCACTGTAATATTCCCAAATGGGGAAATCAGAATTGCATGCATAGAAAATGCATTTTTCAGATATATGTTCTATAAAAATCCATAATAGTCCATGGATCCCTTAGATTACACATTATAGGATCCAAATCTGAAAGGAGATCAGAAAAAAAATCATGATAGAGGAGTTAAACAAGTCTCCCACACCCAGAATAGCTCAAAAACACTAAAACCCCAAAACTACTGCAACACAGAAATACTGCTACAAGTGACAACACAATCTAATGAGGGTTTAAACTTAGAAATTATAGAGACAAATATATCTTCTCATATATTAATCAATAATTCTCAAAAACTAAGATTTGTTCTCCTTATTACAAATTCAAGAGAACCCGGGAAGGGTTTCTGGAAATACACCCAATTACAAATGGTGATCTACAGCCCAAGGACTGAAGAGTCACTGAAAACTGAAGCACATGAAGATAAGAGACTGAAATAATATAGATCTAGTGCAAATATACTCAAAGGTCTCCTCCAATGAAAGGCTGAAACCTTCAATCACAGGAAAACACTCTAAAAGAGCCACAAGATCCCTTACTGAAGCTTCCCTCCAAAATAACGCAATTCCAAGCTGAAACTATGTTGTAAATGATGGGGATAAGTTTTCCTGGTGCCAAAGATCTGAAATGTGCTCAAAATCTCTCTTTTCTGATCTCCCAAGAGAAGGAAACCTTCCTCTTATGAGAAACTAGCTCAGAAAGTGGGTTTCTCAACCCTCCACTACAACACCCTGCAACACAACACAATATTCTACAGAAACTGTGATGCAGCTAAACAATGAAGCTTGGATAGAATTTCGGATGTGTGGAATGATAGATCAAGACTCTCCCAAAAGGCCTCTCAAGGAAAAATATGGAATTCCTAAACAGGAATAGATAGTCCTAAACAACACCAGCAATCTTAGCTAAACAGCTGAAGAAAGCAAAAGTCTAAACAGACATATCAAAATATAATTTATAAGCTAACCCCATATGGCTGCCATCCTCTTCCTTATAAAAAATGTGAGACTTCTCACCTTGGGTCCCACTCATTATGGTTTCCACCATCACACAATCAATCTCCCTCCAAAACTGCATTGTCCCGCCATTAAAGCCACTCCTCCATAACAATGCTATTTCATTTGGTCAAATTTGACCTCTTCAACCTACTCCAACCCCTTTTCACATCTAAGGGTGTTCAATCCAACTTTTATTTAACTATGTAAGCTAATACACATTCATACTGGCTGTCTCAATTGATGGTTCACTCCCTCCCTTCCAACTTTGTTGACTTGGTCAAACTTGACCTTGTCTTCATGCATTAGCCCTTGTTCACACATGCGAGTGTTCTATCCAGCTATGAATATGATCCCTTTTCACATTAACATGGATTTTATTTATGTTAAAAGTATTTATGGGCATCCTTACCCATTTATTCATCTAACCATAGGTTAAGAACAAAATTAATATTCCTATTAGCTGCATGCTAAGTTAGGAATATTACATGCACCCTACGCCTGCTAAACCATCTTATTTGTCATAGGCCCTTCAGTGACCATCTCCACACTGCACTGGGTCTACTGGATGATATTGAGTGTTTTTTCCAACGTCTAAGAGAGTTTAAGTGCTTCCTCTGTCCATGGTTGCATTTTTTCTGTTAGCCATCAATAAATTTTATCACAAGCAAATGATGGCTAAAACAGTCCTTGAGCCTTCAAGAGATAATTTTCATAGAAAATCATTCATTATTGAAGGCTGATTTTCCTTAAAGTGTTGTTCCTTTCAAGATATTTTTTTTCCCTTAGAATAAATCCACAAAGTTAAAACTGTTGTTCCCTTTTGAAAACTATTTCCTTAACAACACCATTCTCATCATTTCATTCACCCACTTTTTCCCTTATTTCATCCTCCATTTTCCCTAAAAAAAGGGGCTCCTTTTTCTCTCTATTTTTCCCTTCATTCTCCTCAAAAGCCCTCGAAATCCCTTTTAAACCATAGAAATCCTTGGTTATGGTTTAAAAACCCTTCTTTTCCCTCTACTGAAACCTGAAAAACACACAAAAAACCCATTAAAAACCTTTAAAAACCTATTGCACCCCTTTTTAGTCCTTGAGCTCTCAAACGCCTAACCTTTCGCTCCTTTTCTTCATATGCCCAAACCCCGTGACCAAAGCGCTAATCCCATCAACATCTCCCTTTTCTCTTTCCCCACAACCTTTTTCCTTTGAATTTTTTTTTTCCCTTGATGCGATGTTAAACCCCCCCAGCGCTTAAATCTTCTACTTCATATGACTAACACCCATGAACTTAGGCGAGAAATCATCGCATCGCATCGTTTTATATCGCATCGACGCTATCACATATTCATAACTTCACCTTCCCTTCCCCCCACCGATGTGATAAGCCCTTATCTCTCTGCCCCTGGTCACATATTACAACATAGGACCGTGTCCAGGGCCTTACCTTAGCCCTTATTTCAATCGCTCCATTGGCTTATTCCTTTCCTTTTTCTTCTCCCCTCCGTGGCGTGTGCCGATGCGACAAGCTTCCCCCTCCTTAGCCCCTAGTCACCTCATCCCTCCATATGACCATTACCTAGCGCCTATGCTAAACCCCCATCACATCAGCATTTCCATGAAAAACCTGCCTTTTCTTTGTTTTTTCTGCCCTGATAACAATATCCCGATAAGATCTACATTATAGATCCATAGGATCTAACGGTCCTCGCTCATCCGGAAAACCCAACTCTTCTGGACCCACCATCCATTTCGCAAAGCCCTCATCCAATCATGTGCTGACAGCTGGGCCCCACTAAAATCTCATTGTGCACTTCTCTCCATCGCGCTTCCCCATAGCCATTGGATCTTAACCCCCAGATCCAACGGTCCATGATCAATATTGCGCAACTTTCTCCCCCGAAGTTAAAAACTCCAAAATCACGCGATACCGGCGGTATAGAAAAAGCCACGTGGTACGAGATAATTGGATTGCAATCCCTCTAGGAAAAACCACTTACCGTCCGAGGGTCGCGCGAAAACCACCCATGGTTTTTTGAAAACCACTTTTACCCGAATTCATGCCAAATATAGTTTAAAACCAAATTTGCACTAGTTTTCCTCAATAAACTCCTCTGCTTGCATATTCTGCTCCTTCTCACTGCTCTATCAACCTCCATTAGCCTCCAAAGCAATTTTACCAATCACGCAAGGTTTTATAACATGTTTTATGGTTTGTGTAGGTTTTGCGGTGATTTTAAAGGTTGAAAGCCCCCCTACAGTCCATAAAGGGACAATGGCTGAGGGTGACGATCCTCAGAGCCCGATCAAAAGAAAAAGGGGGATGAATCTCATGTTTTAATCAGTGTTTCATGAAGCACTAGTTTCGTAGTTAAAACCCTCCAGCACAGGCCATCTGTGAACAAACAAAGTCAATAAAGACCAGTAAAGAGTATCAGGAATTAAGCATAAAGGATTAAAGAGAAAATTTTAAAGATTAAAAGGCTTAATCCTATATTTTAAAGGTGAATATGCAGTTCAAAGGTTGAATACAGTGGATTAAAGAGAAAGTCGGCAAATGATTAGAGACAAAGGGTTAAATACATAAAGAGGAAATATTAAGCAGCTTAACCCTACAATGAAGACCGAAAGCCAAAGAAAAGGGGATATTTAATAGTAAATACAGTCAACAAGAAATTTTAAAGACTCAAAGATGGTTACAAAGGCCCAAAAGTAATATCAAGGCCTAATCAGGGTTTAAGAGTAATAAAGCAGACAGATCAGTAGAAGAAAGGCTTTAAATGCCAAATATCAGAAGCCTTTACTTCTCTGAAAACCAAAAATTCCACCTACAGACTTATTTCCTTGAAAGAATATGCATTAAATGCACATTCAGAGATATTTTGCCAAAGACAGCTCAGAATTAATTACCAGTGTACAAAAAGCCCCCAAAGTCAACAAAAGTGACTCAAGTTGATGAAATTTAATGTAATAATCAATTAGCAAAGTTAATTCATGTCATTCCTTCTCCATTTGGCCCTTCAAAGGCCGAGAAGCTCTTACTCTACATTAATTGAACAGATGAACCCTTCTTACACTCCACCTCCTCATTATTCTATAAATAATTCTGTAGAAGATAGTATAGGGGTTGGTCTCTAGATATCTGTTGCATGTAAATAGCTTTTGAAGCTGTTGTAGCTTTGTTTTTAATTGAAGATACATAAGCTGAGATGAGAAGTTTGTAGCTGTAAAGACCCACTGGACTTGAAGATTGTAACTAGTTTGAACTTCAAATACAAATATTTGATTTATGGGATCCTGGTCTATGTCAATGGTGATGTGTTTCTCACTGTAACTATCATTTTTCTTTATGTTTTCATTTTTTCCACTATTCTCTGATAAATAACAACAAATATAGATTAGGATTTACTTCTAAAGTACCCTAAATCTCATTGATAAATCTTTATCCTTTATGTTTTCTTCTAAGTGTGTTTTGAAGGTAATTCAATAGAGTATAAGCAATGAAGTGTTCGTAAGCCCATATTTCCTGAGTACAACTTGAGATATTGTCTTTGGATGTTCTTGATAAGTTTGCTAATTAAATATTGAGCTAGAGAAGTCTATGGTTAGCCTTGTCCTCTAGTTCCTTCTCCAATAGTTGCTTTGAAAAGTTCCCTCAAGAGTATGTTGAAAGCAGGCTAGTTTAAAAGTACTTACCTGATCTTAGACTACTTTTTATGTTTATCATGAATGTTTTCCCTTTGAATATGCTGAAAGTAGGCTAAGTTAAAAGTCTTTACTTGATCTTAAGCTATTCTATGTTTTTAAATGTTTTCTCTTGAAAGTATATCAAAAGCAGGCTAGTTTCAAAGTACTTATATGATCTTAGATTACTTTTTGTGTTTTTCCCTTAAGTACATGTCAAAAGTAGGCTATTTTAAAAGTAATTACATGATCTTAGACTGCTCTTTGTTTCTTCATGTGTTTTACTTCTTTCACTCCATTTCTTAGTGTTTCATTCCATAAAATAAACTTCAAGAGATCCTTTGACATAGATGACTTGCCCCATGGACCACTCTTGAACCTTGTTGTGAAATTAAATCCTCTTATGACTCCATAGCCCAATGGATTGATATTGTTCCTTGCTTATCTTATCAGCTGAACCATTCTGTCATTTACTCACATCTTCACCCTTCATAAAGACTTCCTTCATCTCCATGTTATCCTACCCAACCAAATAAAAACAAACACCCTTGTTCTTCATAACTACCCTAAAATCATACTTGAAGCCGTAAAGATCACATATTTGAACACGTACAATAGAGAGGTCCCTCTCTGAATATGGGATGGCTAGGTCCTCAGATTCCAAAGCAGTTTGATGTAGGCTCTACAGTGTTTGTGCTTGTGAATATTGCAAACTACGGATTCCTAACATACTGGCGACCATACTGGGGAGAATATTTGAGTAAATTACATCTTATACATATTTAAGACCTCAGAAGACCCAAAATTTTTTAGATTGGTATGTAAATCAATCAATTGTGGTGGACCATAAAACATTTTACCTCCAAAAGAGCTAAAAATTTCCACCTAGTGACTCCACTGGCCCTCGATAGGCCTATTACCCCTCTAGTCTTTGTAGAATCCTTTGGGAATGCATTAAGCAAACCCAATCATACTATTGGTGGACAAAAAAATTTAAATCATCCACCTGGCGACTCCATAACTCTCAGAAGACCAAATGACTCCACTGGTAGAAGACTTGGAACTAGTTGACCAGATACAATGACCCCTTTTCTGATTTACAAACATGGATTCAGATATAGACCCAAGAGAAAAATGGTTGGCCATGATGGAAAAAATGTTATACATGTTTGGAAAGATAATGGATAGGTATGAGGCTAATTTAAATATTGATGATCTAGAGCAACCCACGCTTTTTTCAGATCAAGAAAAAACTCAACCACTGCAAGACCTAGACATTGAGCAAGATATGTATGATGATCAATACTTTATAGAAGATGATGAGCAAGGTTACAAATAAAACAATGAAGAAGGTTGTCAAGAAACTCCTGATTGCCTCCCTATATCTTGTACTATGATGTTAAGAGAACTTCACGACCAAATTGCAAATACTAATAGTGAGCAGTACTTTGAGGAAACAAGTAGCCACTTAGAAAACACAGAACCTGAAATAGAAGCAAAATCAACACATACAGAGACTCTCCCTCTATGTTATAACTCATTTCAAATTTTAAGAGAAGAGTGGCATCCTGATAATGTAAAAGAAACAACTCATGAACCTTATATGAAAACTGAGTGTCATAATAATCATGAGGAATTGTTTGAAATAGAAGAAGATCAAGAAACAATAGAAAATCCTAAAATTTCCCCTACAAACTCAAGTGAAGATTCACTAGAAGAGGCTCAAGAAGACATCCAGCCTCAATACTAGTCAACAAAAGAGAAAGAGGACTGATATTCTTCTATCCATGCTGAAAAAGAAATCCCTCTTTTAACAGAAGAAGAAATTGATCAAATATTAAACAAACAGCCAGCCTCTGAAATCTTTTATAAAACAAATGCTCCTACTCATTTACGTACCAAAACTTGTTGCCTTGAACCAGAAAATAAACTTGTAGATCAGAATAAAGAAAGACCTGTTGATAACCCAATATGCTTGATTGGTGAAATTGTTTATACTAATGATTGTCCAATTTTTGATCAGTCTGATGATGATGATGAGCTTCAAACATAAACTAATAATGCAGGGCAACCAGCAGTCGATTGGTGTCATGAAATTATTTATCATCAACTTGAAAGCAGCAATCAACCAATCCAACCCATCAGAAACAACATTCACATAATTGGGAATCAACAGCCTTTTAGCTCAAAGGTGGAAGAGGAAGACAAAGAAGAATTTATTGAGCATGATGAATATTGTTATCACTCAGATTTTCCTTGAATTTGTTGGGAAGAGGAAAGGGGTCCGAGGTAACCACAAACCAACTTTTAGGTACAGAATCTAGCCAATCCGTACCCAGAGAGGGCTCTCTCTTTAAGTTTTAACTTTTTTTTTGAATGATATTAGGCTAGTTATGAAATTTTAGGGATTTTTATTTTGTTTGGGTGATGGAATTCAATAGAAGAGGGGTAAGACTGAGTAGTTTAGGCCATTGGGCTAATGGAGTCAAAGAAATATGGCTTAACTGGATTTAGTTTCTTAACAAGGGATGGTTTCACAGGGCAAGGTAATAAAATAGGGAACAATTAAAGATCTAAAATGAATGGAATGGAGTCAAAATGGGTGAAGGGAAATTAAGAATCCTTCAACATATTCAAAAGAGGGAACTTGAATGATTATTAATAAAGATAAATTAAGAATTCTTTATCAAATAATAAAAATGAATAAACTAGGAAACAAGAGAAATTAAGAATTCACTGTTCATATTAGTTCAGAGGAAAACATTAAGAATAACAACGATTGAAAACAGATTGCACTCAAGCACTTTCTGAATTATTGTTTTTCGTTTATCATTCAGATATGAAATATAGATGGTATAATGAACAAGTATAAAACTTTAAAACAAAAGAGATAAAAGACTTATTGATCTGTTGTCTGACTCAAGAATCCTGTGGAAATCCCTTTGCATCAATTCTTTATCAAACTAGCCATGCGAAATTTGTCCAACAACACTTTATTCCAAAATAATAAGTATTACAGCAAAGTCTAAGAATCCACCCCCCTCAATACTCTAATTGAGGGAGTATTTATATAAAAAATTACAAAAAATATTTCCTAACAAAGTGAGATATATTTTAGGATGACTTATTAATAAATTACAAGAAAATAGAGACAGATGGTCTCGTAGATAGGAGAAGAAGTAAACTAATGTTGTGTTGTTCCTTTTTTTATGAATGTGCTGGAGGCAGGCCCTATGATTTGGCTTGCTACTGTCTTCTTTGGTAACTCTATGCTGGCTGCTCTATTTTTACTGATACTCTTTATCTGTACTGATACACTTTGACCAGTTTGATCTTTGTTTATCCTTTTTACCATTACTTACTGTAGTAAATAACCAAAATTCATCTAAGGATATTTTTACAAAATTTCCAACATGTCTTCCCACCATTGTGCTTCTGGTATTCTGGTTCTTTGAAGCTTTCTCGGGGTCTCATCAGTTTCTGTGTATCTGAAAAAAGTAGGGAAACATTCAAATCCACAGGGATTTCCATTCCTCGTTCTTGTGGATTCAGAAAGGAATTTAGGTTTTTAGTGGAAAAATGGGCAAAATTACAGGTCGGGGAACTTATGGAGTGAAATAAAGACTAAATTGTATTGTTTTTTATTTTTTTTCTATAGAATTAAAGTAAAAACCAAGAATTGCAGGGTTCGACGGGAATTAGATAAATAACTATTTTGGGAAGTGGATAGTGAGGAAACAGGTGCAGGCAATAGCTGACTGGTTCAGCTGAAAATCGTTTGACAAAGTAGCGGTTGGAAATCTTCACAACTGATTTTGATGTTTGCACGGGAACACTGGTCACAGCATAAAATGATGGAAATTACCATCATTTGTTTGTTTTTTTCACAAAGTCAAGGTTGGATGGATGAAACACACGGGAAAGGGTCTTTTATCGTATGTGGAAGGCAGTAAGTGGTATGTATCGCACCGCTTTTGGGGATGGGTGGTATTCAGCCGAGAGCCAACGATTCCATACATTGTGTGACGCGTGGCAAGGCACTGTTCGCAAAACCACTTCACGATCGTGCGCTATCATTTGGTCATGGAGGGCCATGTGATATGGATGACAGCGGTTGGATATGAAAGGGTCAATCGGATTGCTATTAGGGAGGAAAGATGAGGGGAGTTTAATGAGGGCGGGCCCAACATAGTTAAAGATTTTTTAATCATATCGGGAGCAATATAATTGGTTGGGTAAGTTATTAATTAACCGTGGGGATAATTAATTCTGTATTATGGTTATATTTCAACCAAGGGGTGGGATATGTAATATTTGGGGATTTTTTGTATAGTTATAGTAATACGGGAATGGGTAGATGTTATAGGGGAATTAATTAATATAAGTTAAAAGTTAATGTGTCAAAATGAATGAAAAGCGCTAAATGTAAAAACATTAAGATTGTGTATTTAACTTAGGCTTAAATGAAAAAGGTTTTTTTATGGGATATTGTGTAATTTTCCTAAGTAAAATAGGATTTTACTTAGGAAAAGACTTATGGAAGTAAATGAATGACTTATGGATGGTTTTAAGTACTTAGGTTTTTTAAATTATTGGGCTGAGGGTCCAGTCCCTCCAAAAGTCAAGGAAATGCCTTGAGCCCCTCTAATTTTCAAATGCCTTAGTACTTAGGGAAAATTAGTGAAATTTTTTTAGGGAAAAATGAGAAGGGAAGTTAATCATTTGACCTTGTTTTGCTTGAAATTCTTCCAGTGTAATGTCTGCCTTGCACTTGTGATGAAAGTAAATATTAACACATTTAGAGCCATTATTCATCACATGTAATTCTGCAACATCATCTACCTACCCTACCTACTTTAACCTACCATTTTTTCTTCTTTATTAGGGTGCACTTAGACTGGAAAACCCTTATCACACTTTCTTTTCTTTTACATGTAGAAATCTATCTAAGTCTAACCTTATTACATCCAAGGGCTCAGATTAAGCTGTTGAGCTCCTTTTATTTACTCTACCTATCTACTTATCTGCCAAGATTAAACAGTTTGGTCAGATTTTATTCTCTATCTCTAAAACATAAAATTCAAATATGAACAAGCCAAGCTTAAGCTGTTTGACTGTTCATCAATTGTGGCATAAGTTACAAGTTGCACACAATTTGTTTATTACATAAGAGAAAAAAGTAGTGGCATTTAGACTTGCACACTTTCCTTGGCCTTTCTTTTGGTGGGGTTCATTTTCTTTTACTTTTTTGGCCATTTTTATTTTTTTCACCCTTTGATTTTTCTTTTAGGGTATACCCTCTTTACATTTTTTAAATTTTTTGATTTTTTTTTGAAAATATGGAAAAACTTTGCAACAAGGAAAGGTATGAACATATTACATAGCCCATCAAGTCAATCATGATATATGACACCTATTGGTATAGGAGCATAACATTGGCTCCACTTGGGGATGGCTTTTCCTGGTGAAAAGTCAAGAACAACAGGTCAGTTTCCTTCATCTTTGACCTTTGATGATCTTAGTAAGTGTATTCTGTCTTCTGCAAACTGAAATATGATCTGAAACTAAAACAACACACAAAAAATTTTCAAACCAACTTAATGAAAAACTACCTAAAAATTGAAAACTAAAAAAAAAATGCTCAAAATTCTTAGCTTATTAGAACTCATCTACCTAATCAATCTACTGTTCAATTGCTGGTTAGGTAAAATGAAATATCCAATGCAACCATTCAAGCATTATGTACTTTGATAGATTTTTTTGCATTTTCTTGTTGATTATCAAAACTTTACTTCTTCAACCTATTAGAAACTTGTCAACAAATGAGAGGATAAGGAAACACTTGATTTCCTTTGTTGACTCTAGAAAATGTACAAAAGGATCTTCCAAAATATATAAACTGATGTTTAACTAATCTGAACAACTGTACATCTATTCTGGATGGCCTCCATACCATGAATATGAAATGTTATTTTCATCTTTATCTCCATGAAAACTTTCAGATAATATTTGTGATGATATTCCTACTGATTGTGATGTTTGACTGCTGAATCCTTTATCATCTTGATTCTGAAAATCATAGTTAGTTAATAGAGGAATGCTTTGAATGCCTTCAATATTCAACATATCTGCTATTGGATCCTGAAAAGCTTGGGAAAATGGCTGCAACCTATAGCATATATGTTTCCATGGGACTTCATAAACTACAACAAGTTTCTCATATTTTTCTTTAAATATGTTATACCACATTTCCTTTAAAAGCTGAAATGGTTCAAAACATAGTGGCATAGAACTTTCTTGTGTCATTTTATCATTTATTTCAATGGAATTTGATAATTAAAATTGTGAAACTGAAAAATCTTGACCAATAGTTTCATTATCTTCTTTGTTGTCAGTCACAATTCCTAAAGATTGATGATTATTGATGACCTGATAGTTGTCTCTAATGAACTGAAATGAAGCAAAATAAAGAGGTAAATAACCTTCACTTATTTCCACATTTTCTACTCTTTCTTGCTCACTTTCATGGCTGATATGTATTGGCTTATCACTGTCTTCAATCTGCTGAAACAACATTTCTTCATCCTCTAAACTAGCTTCTAATTGCTCTGTAAAGTTAGCTTGAGTTTGGAGAACATAACTATCAGCATAATGATCATACTTAGGAAAATCATTGAAAGAAGGGATATCATCAAACATACACATTATATCAGTAGATTCATCTCCCTCATATTGATCTGTAAATTCATTTTTTGATCTATGATAATTTGAATTAAGAGGAATTTGTTCATGGCTATCAATCTCTTCTATTTCTTCATCGTGATTTTGAGTAAAAAATTCATCTTTCATAGTGATCTCCTGTGTTCTTTCATTTAGTTTTCTTACCAAAAGGTTGAGTTTTACCTCTGCAATATTTTTCTTTTCTTCTTCTTCTACTTTCAGCTTTTCTTGTCTGATTTGTAGATTAACTTCTACATCAACTGCAATGTTCTGCATCTGTACAATTGTTTTTGGATCTCTTTCTCTTAACCGAAATTCTATTTCTGGATCAAAATCACTTGGATAATGCAAAAGAGTTGAATCATGAGGAGGTCTAATATTTTCTGGAATTGAATAATAAAATTGATTAAATCTGTCAGAAAATTGTTGTATTGTATCATTTTGATGTCTTTTTAATTGATTATATTCTTCCATGATCACAAAATGATTAACTTTGATTATCCATCTATCAAGGAAAATTTTGATAAACTGCTGGAAATTTGAGATGCTAGCATTAGGAAGATTTTTGAACCAACTCTTTATTCTATTTTGCAAAGAAAGAGAAAAAAGTCCGATTTTAACATCATCTTCATCAATCTCAAATAAATCCAAATAATTTTCAAAACCTTGAATATGTTTTTGGGCAATGATACCATTTTCTCCATCAAATCTAGGAAGATATTTGTAGTATTTTTTAGGAAAATCATGGAGTATAGGAGGTAAAATAAGGGGCTTATATCTATCTGGAACTTTATATGGTACATGGATATGTACAGGTATTGTAAGATCAATCTTGATTATCCGAGGCTTCTTAATTGGAAAATGATCATCATTAGATTCATAAGAAAGCTTCTCAAAGAGATTAGGAGAATTATTACTTACAATCTTCAAAGGAAAATAATTAAAAACTAATCTAAGATCTTCTATAAAATACAATATACATTGAAAAAATTTCTTAATGAGAAAGAACATAATGTCTTGGATTAAGATCCAAGTTGAAAGCCTGACCTTTGCATATTGTTCTTTTAGGTTCATTCCTCCAGTGGAGTCTTAATTGTGAAATTTATTTGGAGTCGCCAGGTGGATGATTTTAACTTTTGTGTGTCTGATCACTATCCACCATCATAGATCAGATCTGGACTTGTAAAATATTTCTGAAGAAAAGGTTAGTCTTCCCTAGTGGAGTCGCCACTTTGTTATCACTCAGATTTTCCTTGAAGTTGTTGGGAAGAGGAAAGGGGTCTGAGGTAACCACAAACCAACTTTTAGGTACAGAATCTAGCCAATCTGTACCTAGAGAGGGCTCTCTATTTAAGTTTTAGCTTTTTTTTTTAATGATATTAGGCTAGTTATGAAAGTTTATGGATTTTGATTTTTTTTGGGTGATGGAATTCAATAGCAGAGGGGTAATACTGAGTAGTTTAGGCCATTGGGCTAATGGAGTCAAAGAAAGATGGCTTAACTAGATTTAGTTTCTTAACAAGGGATGGTTTCACAGGGCAAGGTAATCAAATAGGGAACAATTAAAGATCTAAAATGAATGGAATGGACTCAAAATGGGTGAAGGGAAATTAAGAATCCTTCAACATATTCGAAGGAGGGAACTTGAATGATTATTAATAAAGAGAAATTAAGAATTCTTTATCAAATAATCAAAATGAATAAACTAGGAAACATGAGCAATTAAGAATTGACTATTCATACTAGTTCAGAGGAAAACATTAAGAATAAAAACGATTGAAAACAGATTGCACTCAAGCACTTTCTGAATTATTCTTTTTCATTTATCATTCAGATATGAAATATAGATGGTATAATGAACAAGTATAAAACTTTAAAACAAAAGAGATAAAAGATTTATTGATCCGTTGTCTGAATCAAGAATCATGTGGAAAGTCCTTTGCATCAATTCTTTATCAAGCTAGCCATGCAAAATTTTTCCAACAACACTTTATTCCAAAATAATCAATATTACAGCAAAGTCTAAGAATCCACCCCCCTCAATACTCTAATTGAGGGAGTATTTATATAAAAAATTACAAAAATATCTCCTAACAGAGTGAGATATATTTTAGGATGACTTATTAATAAATTATAAGAAAATAGAGACATATGGTCTCGTAGATAGGAGAAGAAGTAAACTGATGTTGTGCTGTTCCTTTTTTTATGAATGTGATGGAGGCAGGTCCTATGATTTGGCTTGTTGTTGTCTTCTTTGGTAACTCTATGTTGGCTGCTCTGTTTTTACTGATACTCTTTATCTGCACTGATACACTTTGACCTGTTTGATCTCTGTTTATCCTTTTTACCATTACTTACTGTAGTAAATAACCAAAATTCATCTAAGGATATTTTTACAAAATGTCCAACATGTCTTCCCACCATTGTGCTTCTGGTATTCTGGTTCTTTGAATATTTCTTAGGGTCTCATCAGTTTCTGTGTATCTGAAAAAAGTAGGGAAACATTCAAAGCCACAGGGGTTTCCATTCCTGGTTCTTGTGGATTCAGAAAGGAATTTGGGTTTTCAGTGGAAAAATGGGCAAAATTACAGGTCGGGGAACTTATGGAGTGAAATAAAGACTAAATTTTATTGTTTTTTAGTTTTTTTCTATGGAATTAAATTAAAAACCAAGACTTGCAAGGTTCGACGGGAATTGGATAAATACCTGTTTTGAGAAGTGAATAGTGAGGAAACAGGTGTATGCAATAGTTGACTGGTTCAGCTGAAAATCGTTTGACAAAGTAGCGGTTGGAAATCTTCACAATTTATTTTGATGTTTTACACGAGAACACTGATTGTAGCATAAAATGATGAAAATAACATGAATTTGTTTTGTTTTTTCACAAAGTCAAGGTTGGACGGATGACGCACGCGGGAAAGGGTCTTTTGTCATATGTGTAAGGTAGTAAGCGGTATGTATCGCACCACTTTTGGGGATGGGTGGTATTCAGCCGGAAGCTAGTGATTCCATACATTGTGTGACACGTGGCGAGGCATTATTCGCAAAACCACTTCGCGATCACGCGCTATCGTTCGGTCGTGGAGGGCCATGCGATATGGATGACAACGGTTGGATATGAAAGGGTCAATCGGACGGTTATTAGGGAGGCAAGATGAGGGGAGTTTTTTCGAGGGCGGGCCCAACATAGTTAAAGATTTTTTAATCATATCGGGAGAAATATAATTGGTCGAGTAAGTTATTAATTAATCGTGGAGGTTAATTAATTCTATATTATGGTTATATTTCAACCAAGGGGCGGGATATGTAATATTTGGCGGTTTTTTATATAGTTATAGTAATACAGGAATGGGTAGATGTTATAGGGGAATTAATTAATATAAGTTAAAAGTTAATATGTCAAAATGAATGAAAAACGCTAAGTGTAAAAACATTAAGATTGTGTATTTTACTTAGGCTTAAATGAAAAGGTTTTTTATGGGATATTGTGTAATTTTCCTAAGTAAAATAGGATTTTACTTAGGAAAATACTTATGGAAGTAAATGAATGACTTATGGATGGTTTTAAGTACTTAGGTTTTTTAAATTATTGGGTCGAGGGTCCGGTCCCTCCAAAAGTCAAGGAAATGCCTTGAGCCCCTCTAATTTTCAAATGCCTTAGTACTTAGGGGAGATTAGTGAAATTTTTTTAGGGAAAAATGAGAAGGGAAGTTAATCATTTGACCTTGTTTTTATTGAAATTCTTCCAGTGTAATGCCTGCCTTGCACTTGTGATGAAAGTAAAATTTAACACATTTAGAGTCATTATCCATCACATATAATTCTGCAACATCATCTACCTACCCTACGTACTTTACCCTATCATTTTTTATCCTTTATTAGGGTGCACTGAGACTGGTAAACCCTTATCACACTTTCTTTTATTTTACATGTAGAAATCTATCTAAGTCTAACCTTATTACATCCAAGGTCTTAGATTAAGCTATTGAGCTCCTTATATTTCCTCTACCTAACTACTTATCTACCAAGATTAAACAGTTTGGTCAGATTTTATTCTCTATCTCTAAAACATAAAATTCAAATATTAACTAGCCAAGCTTAAGCTGTTTGACTACTCACCAATTGTGGCATAAGTTACAAATTGCACACAATTATTTTATAACATAAGAGAAAAAATTAGTGGCATTTAGACTTGCACACTTTCCTTGGCCTTTCTTTTGGTGGGGTTAATTTCCTTTCACTTTTTTGGCCATTTTTATTCTTTTCACCGTTTGATTTTTCTTTTAGGGTATACTCTCTTTACATTTTTTATTTTTTTTTTATTTTTTGATTTTTTGACAAAATGGAAAACCTTTGCAACAAGGAAAGGTATGAACATATTACATATCCCATCAAGTCAATCCTGATATATGACACCTATTGGTATAGGAGCACAAAAAATATAAAGAACCTTCTCCTAAAAAGGTTGAGGTAATCAAAGAGACCCCTGCACAAGAATGTAATGACCTCTTCACTGAGTTCAGTCCATGAAATCAGAACATACCAGGACTACAAGAGGACAACACTGCCAAATATGATGAGTCCTCTAATTCAGATAATAATGAAGATGAGGAAGATTTTCTTTTTCAAAAGAACCTTGATCTTAATCCATTGGAGGAAAAGGTAATCCTGGTTGAAAACCATCTTTGAAATACTCACAGCCAGGTATTATTTCAGGATCCCTATGCTGATTTTTTGAAGACATTTTAAGAAGGGATAGAGATTGTTAGTAGCATTTTCTTGTCAAGTATAAGGAAATTTTTTAACATTGTTGCTAAAGAACAAGTGAGATTGGAGTGGCCCTTTTTTTTACCCAGCATGCCCAAAGAGATGAGTAAATACTAGTCATGGAACCATCTGATTGACTGGATGTATTGGAAAAGGGAATTTGTCAGCTAAATATGTAAATATTTCAGAGTTAGATTAGGGTAGGTAGGAATGTCAATAAAGCTCAGCCTGTGAGCATTTACTTAGTCTTTTGTTTTCTGCTTTTGAATTTGAAAAAAAGAAAAAGAGAAAAGAGAAAAAGAGGGCAGACATAAAAGAAGAAAGGTACAACCCCATACCAAAAAGAAAGTAAAAATCTGAAAGTGTGCAATCTTAAATGCCACTACCAAAAACAACACTGTTATTTTAGTCACACAACCTAATCATGACTAATATAGATTTCAAGTTTCTACTAATAGGTTAGTGAAGAAGATTTTCCAAACTGTTTAATCTTGGCTTATTAGTAGATTAGATTAGGATAGAAAGAATGGCTCTAATCAGACCAAAATTTGAGCCAAAGTAAAGGAAAAAACAATGGTTCTAATACACTAAAAACTTGAACCAGGTAGAGGAAAATGAACAGCTCTAAAAAGATCAAAACTAGAGCTGTAGCAAAGAGTGAAGGATGTCCTTTATTTTTCAGATCTTAAGCCTTCATATTTTTGTTTTTATTTATTCAAATAAATTCTATGTGCAGATCGTAAATACAGCCATAGAAACCATGGCAAATCAGACAATCTAATCCTGATTTGACTATGTTTCAATTTCTGTTTTAGAAGATAGAGAATAAAATCTACCAGAAAGTCTAATCCTGGCAGATAGTAGCTTAGGTAGAGAATTTATGAGTTCAACAATATAATCTGAACTCATGGAAGAAATAAGGGTCGAATTAGATTAGTTTTTCCTATTTTCAAAAGAAAATAAAATGTTGACGTTCAAGGTCTGCAAGTCCAAATGCACCTACTGAAGAAAAAATGCTAGAAAGTAGGCTGTGTAGGTAGTTGTTTGGGAGACAATTTGTTTGCTGATATGAAATACTGATCATATTTTCTAAAGAAGCATGATCAATAAAAAGAGGTTTTCATGGATAAGGAACAGGTCTACATCCCAGAGATCAAATTCTGAAGA
The DNA here is from genome assembly GCA_034641835.2 of Pinus albicaulis. Classification (NCBI taxonomy): domain Eukaryota; kingdom Viridiplantae; phylum Streptophyta; class Pinopsida; order Pinales; family Pinaceae; genus Pinus; species Pinus albicaulis. Next base: position 281,688,171 of record CM076570.1, on the reverse strand, counting down.
TTCTTGACACCTCCAAGGAGCTACCATCCCCAAGTAGAGCCACCGTTAGCCACAAGTAAATTTTGTCACAAGAAAATGATGGCTAAAATATTGCTTGAGCCTTCAAGAGATCATTTTCATAGAAAATCATTCATTCTTCAAGGCTGATTTTCCTTAAAGTGTTGTTCCTTTCAAGATATTGATGTTCCCTTAGAAAAAATCCACCAAGTTAAACCCGTTTTCCCCTTTTGAAAACTGTTTCCTTAACAGCACCATTCTCATCATTTCATTCACCCACTTTTGCCCTTATTTCATGCTCCATTTTCCCTAAAAAAAGGGGCTCATTTTTCTCTATAATTTTCCCTTCATTCTCCTCAAAATACCTCGAAATCCCTTTTAAACCATAGAACTCCTTGGTTATGGTTTAAAAACCCTTCTTTTCCCTCTACCGAAACCTGAAAAACCCACAAAAAACCCATTAAAAACCTTTAAAAACCTCTTTCACCCCTTTTTAGGCCTTGAGCTCTCAAACGCCTAACCTTCCACTCCTTTTATTCATATGCCCAAACCTCTTGACCAGAGCGCTAAGCCCATCGGCATCGGCCTTTTCTCTTTCCCTGCAACCTTTTTCCTTTGAAATTTTTTTTTTCCCCCGATGTGATTTTAAACCCCCCCAGCGCTTAAATCTTCTTCTTCATATGACTAACACCCGTGACCTTAGGCAAGAAATCATCACATTGCATCATTTTATATCGCATCGAAGCTGTCACATGTTCATAAATTCACCTCCCCTTCCCCCCACCTATGCGATAAGCCCTTATCTCTCTGCCCCTGGTCACATTTTGCAACATAGGATCATGTCCCGAGCCTTACCTTAGCCCTTATCACAATCGCTCCATCGGCTTATCCATTTCCTTTTTCTTCTCCCCTCGGTGCTGATGTGGTGATGCGATAAGCTCCCCCCTCCTCAACCCTTGGTCACCTCATCCCTCCACGTGACCATTACCTAGCACCTATGCTAAACCCCCATCGCATCGACATTTCCATCAAAAACCTACCTTTTCTTTATTTTTCCCGCCCCGATAACAATATCTCGATAAGATATACACCGTAGATCCATAGGATCTAACGGTCCTCATTCATCCCAACAACCCAACTCTTCTGGACCCACCATCCATTTCACAAATCCCTCATCTAATCATGTGTTGACACCTAGCCCCCACTAAAATCTTGTCATGCAACTCTCTCCATCATGCTTCCCAGTAGCCGTTAGATCCTACCCCCCAGATCCAACGGTCCACGATCAATATTGTGCAACTTTCACCCCCGGAGTTTAACACTCCAAAATCACACGATACTAGCATTATAGAAAAATTCACGTGACACGAGAGAATTGGATCGTGTTCCCTCCAGAAAAAACCACTTACTGCCTAATGGTCGCGCGAAAACCACCTGCGGTTTTTTGAAAACCACTTTTACCCCAATTTGCGCCAAATACAGTTTAAAACGAAATTTGCACTATTTTTCCTCAATAAACTTCTCCGCCTACATATTCCGCTCCTTCTCACTGCTCCATCCACCTCTGCTAGCCTCCAAGGCAGTTTTACCAATCACACAGGGTTTTATAACATGTTTTATGGTTTGTGTAGGTTTTGCGGTGATTTTGAAGGTCGAAAGCCCCCTACAGTCTATAAAGGGACAGTGGCTGATGGTGAAGATCCTCATAACTTGATCAAAAGAAAATAGGGGACGAATCTCATGTTTTAATCAGTGTTTCATGAAGCACTGGTTTTGCAGTTAAAACCCTCCAGCGCAGGCCATTTGTGAACAAAAAAATTCAATGAAGACCAGTAAAGAGTATGAGGAATTAAACATAAAGGATTAAAGCGCAAAGTTAAAGATTAAAAGGCTTAATCCTATAGTTTTAAGGTGAATACGTAGTTCAAATTTTGAATACAGTGGATTAAAGAGAAAGTTGGAAAATGATTAAAGACAAAGGGTTAAATACATAAAGAGGAAATATTAAGCAGCTTAACCCTACAATGAAGACTGAAATCCAAAGACAAAGGGATATTTAACAATAAATACAGTCAGCAGGAAATTTTAAAGACTGAAAGATGGTTACAAAGGCCCAAAAGTAATATCAAGGCCTAATCAGGGTTTAAGAGTGATAAAATAGACAGATCAACAGAAGAAAGGCTTTAATTGCCAAATATCAGAAGCCTTTACTTCTCTGAAAATGAAAAATGCCACCTATAAACTTATTTCCTCGAAAGAATATGCAGTAAATGCACATTCAGAGATACTTTTCCAAAGACAGCTCAGAATTAATTTCCAGCCTACAAAAAGTCCCCAAAGTCAACAAAAGTGACTGAAGTTGATGAAATTTAATGTAATAATCAATTAGCAAAGTTAATTCATGTGATTCCTTCTCCATTTGGCCCTTTAAAGGTCGAGAAGCTCTTAATCTGCATTAATTGAACAGATGAACCCTTCTTACACTCCACCTCCTCATTCTTCTATAAATACTTCTGTAGAAGACAATATAGGGGTTGGTCTCTAGATATATAATGCATGTAAATAGATTTTGAAGCTATTGTAGCTCTGCTTGTAATTGAAGATACATAAGCTGAGATGAGAAGTTTGTAGCTGTAAAGACCCACTGGACTTGAAAATTGTAACTGGTTTGAACATCAAATACAAATAACTGATTTATGGGATCCTGGTCTATGTCAATGGTGATGTGTTTCTCACTGTAACTGTCATTTTTCTTTATGTTTTCATTTTGTCCACTATTCTCTAATAAAGAATAACAAATATAGATTAGGATTTACTTCTGAAGTACCCTAAATCTCACTGATAAATATTTATCCTTTATGTTTTCTTCTAAATGTGTTTTGAAGGTAATTCAACAGAGTATAACCAGTGAAGTGTTGGTAAGCCCATATTTCCTGAGTACAACTTGAGATGTTTTCTTTGGATGTTCTTGATAAGTTTTCTAATTAAAGATTGAGCTAGAGAATTCTATGGTTAGCCCTGTCCTCTAGTTCCTTCTCCAACAGTTGCTTTGAAAAGTTCCCTCAAGAGTATGTTGAAAGCAGGCTAGTTTAAAAGTACTTACCTGATCTTAGACTACTTTTTATGTTTATCATGAATGTTTTCCCTTTGAATATGCTGAACGCAGGCTAATTTTAAAGTCTTTACTTGATCTTAACCTATTCTACGTTTTTAAATGTTTTCTCTTGAAAGTATATCAAAAGCAGGCTAGTTTCAAAGTACTTATCTGATCTTAGATTACTTTTTGTGTTTTTCCCTTAAGTACATGTCAAAAGCAGGCTAGTTTAAAAGTACTTACCTGATCTTAGACTGTTCTTTGTTTCTTCATGCGTTTTACTTCTTTCACTCCATTTATTAGTGTTTCATTCCATAAAATCAACTTAAAGAGATCCTTTGACATAGATGACTTGCCCCATGGACGACTCTTGAACCTTGTTGTGCAATTAAATCATCTTATGACTCCATAGCCCAATGGATTGATATTGTTCCTTGCTTATCTTATCAGCTGAACCATTCTGTCATTTACTCAGATCTTCAGCCTTCATAAAGACTTCCTTCATCTTCATGTTATCCTACCCAACCAAACAAAAACAAACACCCTTGTTCTTCATAACTAGCCTAAAATCATACTTGAAGCCTTAAAGATAGCATCTTTGAACACATACAATAGAGAGATCCCTCTCTGAATCTAGGATGGCTAGGTCCTCAGATTCAAAAGCAGTTTGATGTATGCTCTACAGTGTTTGTACTTACCAATCTTGCAAACTATGGAGTCCTAACAGGTTCTTTGAGCACCTATTCCTTTTGGCGCAATTTTTCAATTTCTCCCGGGAGTTTCCAAGCTTCTTTCAAATGACCAAGCCTCTGCGTGACCACCATGGTAGGTGATACCATGCAGATTTCTTCAAATTGTTGTTCCTTGGCGATGAGTGTGTTGCACAAATGCTTCATTAGAAGACGTTTAGTCAAAGTCTTTATTCTAGATCAGATCTTGGCAGAATGGTTCATCAAATAATTACTTCTAAATATAACTGAAGATGTGGCTAAGGGAGGGGTTATTACAAAATAATAGGTCATTTATCAAGCTCAATACTTAGACCTTGTATATACACAGTCTGGTACTTTATAGGGAAAAAATCCTGACTTACCATGTCCTGGTCAAATAAATACAACTCCTTCAGGGTCACATGCTGTAGATGGTGTAATTGGTTGAGTTAACATGAATAATTGTAAGAGGAAGTCTTCAAAAACTACTTCTCCTATCATAAATTTACCATATTCACCGAAAGGAGGTTCTTCCCTTGAAACTTCTGCCGACATTCACGTTGTAGACTCATCTACAACTAAATCTAAAACCGATAATAAGAAGAAAGGAAAGAATAAAAACAAACAGACCTCATCTCCCAAAGAAAAAACTGAAAAGACTGAACCATCTGATGATAAATGAAAACCTCATTATCCTTGTCTTATCTGTGACGAGGATCACTTTACTAAAGAGTGCCCGCATCGATCAGAGGTCTCTAAATTTTTCAAAGGTTCACCCACACCTGTTGTCTTGAAGGATCCTTTTTCTACTCAAGATAGCAAAATGATAGGATCTTCTTCACATTCATCAAAAAATATTTTAATGATTTCTGAGGTTATGGCTGTGACGCGATTGCAAGACTATGGAAGTAAAAATCCCGTAACAGGTAAAGAGATAGAAAATTCTAATTCAACACCAGCTACATCTGTTTTTGATCCGCTTCATATCAAGAAACCTAATCCTGATCTATTAATTAAACCGCCTGCTAACGGTGTACTTCGGAAATTAGCTTTCAATCCACATGCGAGAGCTGCTAAAAAATACAACATTTTTGAAGGCTTGATGATTTCCCCTTCAGCAATTTTAGCCTTAGAAGTGCTACAATCATGTCCAGCACAAAGGAAATTACTTCTATCAGCTATTGGAGCTATAGATCCTCAGGATTCTAACCTCATGGTCTTTGATTTAGAAAAATTTACACCAAAACTCCCTCATTATATGGATTTTCAAATTCCAGTATTAGTAAAAAGAAAATGAGTTTTTCGTACTATAATTGATGAGGGGGCATCAATGTGCATAATGTCATTAATTTTGGAAATAATGAGAGGGGGGCTAAATCAATATTCCTTTAAATTATAGCATTAGTTAATCTTGAATTATTATCAGTGTTTGTCCAATGATAGCAGTAAAAAAGAGGAACACAAATGCCCAGATTTTTTAAGGTGGAAACCCACTCCAGGACAAAAACCACCTAATGCTTTTCTAATAATTCTTTAATATTCAACTCCAATTGAAAATAAAGCTCTAACTTCCTAGAATCTAGAAAAGCATTCTTCTCCAGCTCCCACTGGATGGATGCTCCAACGCCCGAGATTCTTCAATAGTCAACTGAATGGATGCCCCAACACCCAATGAGCTATGACTCACCCTAGCACCACCCTACCACCCTATAGAAGAATAAAAGAAGAATGGACTCCCGTACCAGGGAAAATGGTCCACTTTACAATGATATACAATGATGTAGAAGAAGAATATATACTAGACCATAACCCCAACTTTGATACAACCACCTAATGATGATCCTAGACCTCCCAACACTGCCTCTTCAACCCTTGGTAGATAGACACTAGAACAATTTGTACAATAATGTATTTACAATGACTAAGTACAATGATACCTTTACAATGATTGTATGAAGTGTTGCCCACTTGAAGAATTCATGTGATGAACTTCTTGCTGCTGTTATGCACCTTGGTTGCTTCTCTTGTCATGCTACCCTCTGTTGCACCTTGCTTTTCTTTTCTGCCATAGAAATTCTGGTCTTTTGCAACTCTTGACAACACACGATCTAGCTTTTTCTTTCCTTCTAGGAGCTCGATATTGAATCTGGTGTATCTCTGTCATTTTAGATCCTCAATATCTGATTTTTAGTCCTATAGTATTCCTCTAAGTCATCTTTCCAATTCCACAGGTCTGACCCAATTTGGATTCTTGAAGAGAGAGTTATACCCAATCTCTCACAATGCCCTAATTATGGACTGTTTCAATAGAGCGCACTTGTACGGCGTGCCACATGTCACTTTTTCTTCATTTGTTCCTAAAATTGATAGAGCGAAAAAAAATACTGTGCACTATCTGTCACTTTTTACAGAATTCCAATCCGATACTCAGAGAGAGAGTTATGACGAATTTACCAAGGTCACTTCTTTGAGATGAATTTCAGGAGCCTGAAAAAACCCTGACTTACACAGATCATATCTCCAAAAACGTTGTGCACCTTGATATGAAATTTTTACTACAGCTTCCTCGGGATTTCAGCTTCGCCTCATACAAATTTCAGCTTCTGAACCTTCGTAGAAGAAAATTTAGAGCGAAAATTCCAAGATGATGTATTTCATAGGGCCGAATCCCTTACATAAGGAGGAAATGAAGATCACAATTTATATGAATGCTTAAGTTGAGAAGGGCTTAAAAAAGTGAACGTGGGAGGGATTTTAGGAGCTTAAAAAATATTAATTATGACTTTTCAATGACCCATGCCCCAACCCCATGGGGTTTTAGCCCATTAACTGGGGTACAAACTTCAAACATGAATATCTCTCAAACCGTGAAGAATTACATGGCGTGCCATATATCAACGGTAACATCTTGAAAAGTAGAAACCATCAAAAGCATTATTGACCCAAAATATATTAATTTGGTAGGTCAAAATTCCCATTCAATATTGGGTTAGCCCTTGGTGCTGCTTGGGTTGACATCAATGACAACCACTGATCAAAAATCTCCCCCTTTGGCATTGATGGAAACACAAGTACTCCCCCTAAAATCATGACACCTCTTCCTACAACATTCTCTCCCCCTTTGACATCAATGGCAAAGGGTAACTCCCCTTGAAACACAACCATCCTACGGACCTGTACACACTTCCACTCCAGCTAACACACATTCATCCTGCAGACCTGTACACACTTCCACTCCCGCTTTATATTCTTGAAAAAGGAAAATCTAATGAGAACTTGGGAGAATCCCAAGCTTTTGACGAAGATATTAAAATGCTTCACGAAGTAAAGGTTTAGTGAAGATATCAGCAATTTGTTCTTTTGTACAAACATACTCAAGTTTGATATTCTTTTCAGCGACTTATTCTTTAAAAAAATCATATTTAATCGAAATGTGTATTGTTTTTGAATGCATGACAGGATTCTTGGAGATGCTGATGGCACTAGTGTTGTCACAGAATATGGGAATAGGCTCACTGAATTGCACTTGAAGATCTTTCAAAGTTTGTTTCATCCAAAGGACTTGAGTACAACATGATGCTGCTGCAATGTATTATGCTTCCGCTGTAGATAACGAGATTGAAGTTTGCTTTTTTCTCAACCATGATACGAGACAACCACCTAGATAGAATGCTACTCCAATAGTACTCTTATGATCATCAACGCTTCCTACCCAATCTGCATCTGTAAAGTCTTAAATAATGAGATTGTTACCCTTGGGACACCACAAGCCATATTCTTCTGTGCCCTTTAGATATCGAAGAATTCTTTTGACGGCAATAATATGTGATTCTTTTGGTGCTGCTTGGAATCTTGCTACTTGTCCAACTCGTTGGCCTGCTTAAAGGCAATATCTAAGGTAGAGGTCACATTTTAAGATCACCAACTACAGATTCAGACAACCTTTGATCCACATCCTTAGATGAGTCATCTATGCTCAATTTGAAACCTGTTACCATTGGAGTAAGGATGGGTTTGCAATCTTCCATTTTGAATTTCTTGAGCATTTCTTTGATGTACTTGGCTTGACATATAAATATTCCTTTCTCTTGCTGAGATATTTGAAGCCCTAAGAAGTATGTTAGCTCACCAAGTAAAGACATCTCAAACTCACTTTGCATCTTTGTAGAAAAGTTTTTACTTAGTCGATCATCATTGCTACCAAATATTATATCATCCACATATACCTCAACAATTGTTAAATTATATTTATCTATTTGTACATAAATATTGCTATCAACAGTACCTTTCTTGAACCCTTGTTGACGTAGATATCCATCAAGATGAGCATACCATGCTCTAGGAGCCTGCTTGAGACCATATAGAGCCTTCTTTAACCTACAGACATAGTCTTCTTTCTGTGATAGTAGAAAACCTTCAGGTTGTTCGATGTAAACTTCTTCTTCTAATTCTCCATTCAGAAATGTTGACTTAAGATCCATTTGGTAGACTTTGATTTTTCATGAGCATGCATGGGTGAGAAACATTCAAATGGTTTCCATTCTGGCAATTGGTGCAAATGTTTCGTCGAAATCAATTCCTTCCACTTGTGCATAGCCTTTGAAAACCAATCTTGCTTTGTTTCTGGTAACTTGCCCATCTTCATTCAATTTTTTCCTGGACACCCATTTAGTCCCAACGACATTTTTATCTTTTGGTCGTGGAACTAATTCCCAGGTGTTATTCTTCTCAATTTGATCCAATTCTTCATTCATAGCTGCTACCCAATGTTCATTTTGGCTGGCTTCCTCAAAACTACTAGGCTCAAAGGCTAGAATGCAATGGTGAGTAGGCATTGATGAACGGGTCATTTAATAGGAACCTATGTCACCAATGATTTGATTTGATGGATGGTTCTTTTGAATCCACTCTTTTCTTCTCCTTGGAGGAGCTTCTTGTTGTTGTTCTGGTATATCTTGATGATCATTGTTTACTTCTTCCTCGTTGATAGTTGCTTCTTGTTCTACAATTTTATCTGTCTCTTTCAGCCTCTATCTCAAGTTTCAAAGATTCTAGATCCTCATGATTACTCGCTAGAATACCATCTTTGTCAAATATAACATTTATGCTCTCCACTATCTGTTTTCGTCTTAGATTATAGCATTTATAGGCCTTTCTTTTGCGTGAGTAACCAACAAAGATACCTTCATCAACACGTGATTCAAACTTACCCAAATTTTTCTCTTCTCTTTTGATATAACATTTTCTTCTGAAGATTCTGAAATATTTTACATTAGCTGGTTTTCCTTTCCATAATTCATATTGAGTCTTGTTGCAATTATTTCTAAGAAGACTTCGGTTGATAATGAAGACTGTCGTATCAATTGCTTGAACCCAAAATTTTTCATCCAATTTTGAGTCCTTCAACATTGTTCTACCCATTTCCTGTATAGTCCTATTCTTTTAGCAACTCCATTTTGCTGAGGTGTTCATGCTATTGAAAATTGCCTTTTTATTCCATTTTCGTCACAATATTGCTGAAATAATTTGGAAGTGAATTCTCCACCATTATTTGATCTTAAACACTTTATTTTCAAATCAGTTTCATTTTCAACCAACTCCTTGTAGATCTTAAAGCACTCAAATGCTTCAGATTTTTTCTTTAGGAAACTTATGGCTATCATCCTGGTATAGTCATCTATCATTAACATGAAATATAATTATCCGTCTAAGCCTTTTGTTCTCACATGACCACATAGATCAGTATGCATCAATTCCAATGGATGTGATGAAAAGTTTTCTTTTGTTTTAAATTAGACTTTTGTCTGCTTGCCATGCCGACATGCCTCACTTAGTGTGTTGGAAGGTTTTGAGATTTTCGACATTTCTTGTACTACTTCCTTTTTTCTTATCTTAACAAGATTGTCAAAGTTTATGTGACCCATTCGTTTGTGCCATAACCAACTTTCATCTTCTTTATCTAGTAGACATGCTTTAGTTGCTTTATCCAGAACATATATGTCGTTTGGAGCTCGACTTGCTATAGCCACAATTTTACCATACCTACCTTTCCTAATTTCACATTTTGTGGAGTTGAATAACATTGTGTGTTCTTGATCACACATTTTTCCAACACTGAGCATATTGTGATTCATGTTTTTTACCAATAGAACATTCTTGGCTATAACATATTTGCTTCCTAGAGTGACGGTACCTGATCCTATAACATTTGAAGATCCATAATTTCCAAAGAATATGGTTCCATCCTTCTTCTCTTTCAGAGACACAAATTTCCTTCTATCTCCTGTCATATGCGATGAGCAACCACTATCAACATACCACACATATTTATTTTTTTGAGCCTTGAGAGCGAGAGCACAACTATCAGTCTTGTTCTTCTTCCATGTTCGTTCATTCTATGGCTTCAAAGATTCTTTTGGAGGATTTTCAAGTCTGCAGTCTATGGCTATGTGTCCAAAGTTCTAACATTTGTAACATTCCATATTATTTCTTAAATTTTCAAATCTATTGGTGTTTCGTTGAGCCCTGGGAGGTTCATATTTGAAGAATCTCTTGGAATTGTATTGGTTAATACGGTACATGCAATATTCTACAGCTTTATGACCAAATTTTCCACATGAATAAAAATAGCCATGAAAAATATGTTGGTACCTGGATGAAAATATTCGTCCAGGAATTGTCTTCCAAGGATGTGCTTGCGAATCTTGTCCAATGAAGTCTTCATGTATGTCAGATCTCATAAGTTCATCGTATTTTGTTGTAGAAGGTCCCGCTTCTTATTCTTTGTAACCAAGGCCGGTTATGTCATTGTAAGATTGTTGATTGTTGATGAGTTCTTCCAATTCCCTTGAGATGTTGGCATAGTTTTGGACAGTTTTTCCCTTTTTCACTTCCTTACGCAGCGAGACTACTTCGGCTTCTAATGCTTCCCTTTCTTGATTGCTTTCTTCCAACTTCTTTTGAAGTGACTCTTCAATACATTTGTGTTCTTCAACCTCAATTTTGAGACCTTGAACTTGTTCTTCAAGAGTGTTGGAACGGATCTTCTCAGCATTGAGCTCTTTTATAAGCTTGATTGCCTCCTCATAAAATTCTTCTCTGGTCAACCCTTCTTCTTCATTGTTTGATACTTCTTGTTTATTGTGCTTGGACATAAACAATACTTTCTCATTGGCTTCTTCTTTGTTGTCACTTTCTTCATCATATGAGGAGATATCTTATTTAGAGAGAAAGTTCCTTTTGGATCCTTTATTTTTTCCTTGCTTGTTGAATTTATTAAAGCCTTTCTTTCCTTTTGAGTTTCCATCACTTTTGTTCGGACATTTTGCTATGAAATGCCCAACCTCACCACAACTGAAACATATCAATGGAAGTTTAACTTTGAATTTTCCCTTACCAGGTTTTAGTTTTCCTGTAAAGTAAGCATATTATTCATCTGAAATACCTTCTCCATCATCTCCCTTTCCTTCACACTTGCAGGTGCATGTCATTTCAATTGAAGGTTGTTTGTCCTTATTGGTTTGCTTATATGCAACGAACGTAGTTTCTAGATTTGAAGTACCCTTTTCTTCATCAAGTCTCATTTCATATGCTATGAGAACTCCATGTAATTCTTCCTTGCTAAGTTTGTCCAGATTTGCACTGTATTCTAAGACCGATACCTTTGGGTTGAATCTCCCTGGTAACGTTCTAAGAATCTTCCATATAATAGTGTTCTCATCAACTAGCTCTCCCAATCCTTCCAGAGTATTGGTTATTTCATCAATCTATTGGAAGTATGCAGCAATGTTGCAATCTTCTTTCATTCTGAGTTTCTCAAATTTTTCTCTATAGATTTGAAGCTTTGCTTCTTTGACATTTGAGTCACATGCATATATATTCTCAAGCTTGTCTGGCATATATTTTTGCACATAAACCTAATACCTAAGATACAGTATTCAATAAGTCCACTGATAATAATATTCTTTTCTTTTTCATCATTTACTAAATTCTTCTTACCTTGTTCATCCGTAGTTGATGTAAATCCATTTTGAACAGTGTCCCATACTTCGTAACCTTGCGCCAAGAGATAGACGTCCATTCTTCCTTTCCAAAGTACATAATTATTTTCATTGAATAAAGGTACACCATTCTTGGTATGCTCCATGACCTCCTTCCAACTGTTAAATTGCTATTGCAGGAACCAAGCTCTAATACCAATTGTTGGAAATACTGAGAGGGGGGGGGTGAACCAATATTCCTTTCAATTAGAGCATTAGTTAATCTTCGATTATTATCGCTATTTTAGTAAAATGACATGTGAAATAAGAGGAAAATCATTTCTCAAATGCATTAAGACAAAGAAACCTACCTGAACAAAACCACCTAATGCTTTTCTAATAATTCTTTAATATTCAACTCCAATTGAAAATAAAGCTCCAACTTCCTAGAATCTAGAAAAGCATTCTTCTCCAGCTCCCACTGGATGGATGCTCCAACGCCTGAGATTCTTCAGTAATGGATGCCCCAACACCCAATGAGCTATGACTCACCCTAGCACCACCCTACCACCCTATAGAAGAATAAAAGAAGAATGGACTCCCATACCAAGGAAAATGGTCCACTTTACAATGATATAGAATGATGTAGAAGAAGAATATATAATAGACCATAACCCTAACTTTGATACAAACACCTAATGATGATCCTAGACCTCCCAACACTACCTCTTCAACCCTTGGCAGATAGACACTAGTACAATTTGTACAATAATGTATTTACAATGACTAAGTACAATGATACCTTTACAATGATTGTATGCAGTGTTGCCCACTTGAAGACTTCATATGATGAACTTCTTGCTGCTGTTATGCACCTTGGTTGCTTCTCTTGTCATGCTACCCTCTGCTGCACCTTTCTTTGCTTTTCTACCATAGAAAGTTTGGTCCTTTGCAACCCTTGACAACACATGATCTAGATTTTTCTTGCCTTCTAGGAGCTCGATATTGAATCTGGTGTATCTCTATCATTTCAGATCCTCAATATCTAATTTTCAGTCCTGTATTATTCCTTTGAGTCATCTTTCCAATGCCACAGGTCTGACCCAATTTGGATTCTTGAAGAGAGAGTTATACCCAATCTCTCACAATTCCCTAATTATGGACTGTTTCAGCAGAGTGCACTTGTATGGCGTGCCACATGTCACTTTCTCTTCATTTGTTCCTGAAATTGATAAAAAAAAAAAAAAAAATTGTGCACTATCCATCACTTTTAACATAATTCCAATCCGATACTCAGAGAGAGAGTTATGACTAATTCACCAAGGTCACTTCTTTGAGATGAATTTCAGAAGCCTGCAAAAACCCTGACTTACACAGATCATATCTCCAAAAATGTTGTGCACCTTGATTTGAAATTTTTACTATAGCTTCCTCGGGATTTTGGCTTTGCCTCATAAAAATTTCACCTTCTGAACCTTCATAGAAAAAAATTTAGAGCAAAAATTCCAATATGACATATTTCAGATGGCCGAATCCCTTGCATAAGGAGGAAATGAAGATCACAATTTATATGAATGCTTAAGTTGAGAGGGGCTTCAACAAGTGAACGTGGGAGGGATTTTAGGAGCTTAAAAAATATTAACTATGACTTTTCAATGACCCATGCCCCAACCCCATGGGGTTTTAGCCCACTGACTTGGGTACAAACTTCAAACATGAATATCTCTTAAACCATGAAGAATTACATGGCGTGCCATATATCAACAGAAACATCTCGAAAAGTAGAAACCATTAAAAAAATTATTGAGCCAAAATATATTAATTTTGTAGGTCAAAACTCCCATTCAATATTGGGTTAGCCCCTGGTGCTGCTTAGGTTGACATCAATGACAACCATTGATCAACAATTAAATTGTTGGAAAAATCCTAGTTCTCCGAAACTTAACCAATCTCTGACAATCCTTAAAGCTTTTGATGGAAGAGGATTCCATCCATTTGGAATACTACAGGATATATCTATAGAAGTAGAAGGCAAAACTGTTAATCTAGATGTGGAAGTAGTTGATGCCCCTTTGTATTACAACCTTCTTTTGGGATGAAGTTGGTCTTATGCCATGACTGCTATCGTTTCATCCATCTTTCAGTTAATCATGTTTCATCAAAAATGAAATACTATGAAAATCGATCAGTTTTCATATTATTCGTCTGACCCGACTTCTATAGATATTATCCAACATGTTGGAAAATCAACTATCCCATATGAAGATGTTGGTGTAGGTTTAGTAAAGGACTTTGCCTTGATGGGAAATTTTTCTATTCCTCCACCCAACGTACCATGTACCATTACCAACATCAATATGATTTCATCAAGCACTATTCCATTCGATGACACTTGGACAGTTCCTTCAGAGTTAGAAATGGATTCATTCAATGGTGAGATGCCTTTGAGTCATTTTGAGATGGAATATGAAGCAGTACATTCATTTTCTAACATGCTTTCAACTAATCTTGATTCAATGAATGTGGTCACTGAAGAATATTCTTCACTGTTAAGCTCAGCCTTGACATCAATTTCTGATCCTTTTCAACAAGTGTTTCATACTGATGAAACTATTCGAGAATTTTTGTCTATGGATGAATTACCATGGGAAGATCTACATCATAGATATTGATTTTTACATGAACTTGATAGGTTTGAAAATGATTTTTCGTCTATTTTTACGATTGATTATGTCAAGGAACCACATAATCCCATATTGATTACAAATTTGGATTCTGAAATTAATTTGGAAAACATTTCTACAACTATTCCTATTGACATACCAGTTAAACCTAGAATTTTTGAAAACATTCATATAGGTTCTCTTATACGATTGATGAAATTAATACATATAAAGCCCTATTTCAAGAATTCTGAGACATATTTGCCTGGTCTTACTAAGAGATGCTAGGAATTGATCCAAATATCATCGTTCATGAAATAAATACATACCTAGATGCAAAACCTATTAGACAACGATTACTTCCGATACACCCACGAAAAGCTGTTGTTATTAAAGTTGAAGTTGAAAAGCTACTGCGAGTAGGATTTATTTATCCAATCCCATTAACTGTTTGGGTATCTAATATAGTTCTCTTTACCAAGAAAAAAGGGTCTATATGAGTACGTGTCAATTATAGGCATATTAATAAATCATGTCCAAAGGACAATTATCCTACCCCTTATATCGACCAAATCATTGATGATTGTGCCAGAAATGAAATATTTTCATTTATGGATGGATTTTCTAGATATAATCAAATCAACATACTCCCTGCTGATTAACCAAAAACAACATTTATTTGTCCTTGGGGGACATTTTCTTATTGCAAATTACCTTTCGGATTAAATAATGTTGGTGCAACTTTTCAAAGGGAAATTTCTTACACTTTTCATGATATAAAACATATTGTACAACCTTATATAGATGATTTACCTACTCACTCATTACATAGGGATGATCATTCAACTCACTTACAAGCAATTTTTATGAGATGTAGGAATTACAAGATTCTTTTGAATCCGCACAAATTGTTTTTTGTGTCCAATCTGGATGTTTATTGGGATTCGTTGTTTTGAAGGCTGGAATTTGTGTTGATCCCTTGAAGGTTGAGGCCATCATTAATTTACCTCCTCCTTCCACACTTTGCCAACTCAAAGTTTGCAAGGGAAAGAAAACTTTTTGCGTAGATTTATCCCGAACTATGCTGAGTTAACAAAAGATTTACCTAGTTGTTGAAACATAATTTTCCTTTTATTTTAGATGAGATTGTTGATCGATATTTTGATGCTCTAAAACACGCGTTAACCCATGCACAATTATTTCATCCACCCAATTATAACCAGGACTAATTTTTATACCTAGCAGCCTCTGATTCCACCATTGGAATGGTTCTAGTTCAAGAGGATGAATTTTATAATGAGCATGTGATTAACTATCTAAGTTGGAATCTGAATCCGACCGAAATTAAATATTCACATGTGGAGAAATTGGCCTTGGCAGTAGTTCAAGCTGTCCAAATATTTCGTCACTACATATTGTTACGAAATACAACTGTGATATCTAATTGCAACCCAATGATATATATTTTAACAAAACAATTACTCAGGGACAAATACTCTAAATGGATTTTTATCCTACAAGAGTTTGATTTGGAATTCGAAAAATATAAATCAAATAAATCACTAGTATTTGTAGAACTCATGTGCGACTTTCCAAATACTGAGACAGAAACCATGATAGAGCATCCCATTGCAGATGAATATATGTTTCTTATCAATACATTAGATCCATGGTATGGATATATCATCATTTATCTTCAAACCCAAACCTTTTGCCACAAGTTTTCACGATCAAATCGAAGAAGAATCCGGTATCAATCTTAGCAATACAACAGTGTTGGGGACACACTTTATTGTCGTGGTGCAGATTCTATTTTTCAATATTGTATAACTCATGAAGAGGCTGAAATGGTTTTGAATGACTATTACTCTGGAGCGTGTGGTGTTCATATGTCTAAGTATGCCACAACCCAAAAGATATTGTGTGTTGGCTATTTTTGGACGTCATTGTTCAAAGATTGTATTATTGCGGTCTGAAAATGCCACAACTACAAAATTTTTGATTGAAATATGCGTGCACCTCTATCTCCTCTTCACCCAATAATTGTTGTCGGTCCTTTTGCGAAATGGGGCATTGATTTCATTACATGTAACCTTCACTCGGCCGGGAGGCATGGGTATATTATTCTTGCTGTAGATTGCTTTACCAAATGGGTCAAGGCGATGCTTACATTTGTGGTAGATGGAAAAACTGCAGCTACGTTTGTATTCAATCATGTGATTTCTCATTTCAGTGTACCCCAAGATATTATCACACACCATGGGAGTCATTTTCGAAATATAATTATGACTAAACTTTTTTATCAACTTGGTCTGCACCATGATAACTCTACTCCATATTACCCGCAAGAAAATATTCAGGTTGAAGCCATTAATAAAGTTTTAAACACCATGATCAAATGGATTATGAGAACTCACAAATCGAATTTGCATACCATCCTTTTTTTGACACTATGGGCATATCGAACCTCAGCAAAAACTGCTACCGAGTTCACTCCTTTTCAACTAGTTTACAGATTAGAAGCTGTGTTACCCATTGAATGCAAAATACCATCACTAAAATTAGCCAGAGTTACTACCAGCTACCTCTGAAGGGGAAAAATGATTTTTGTACTTAGCACAATTAGATGAAACTCGATGCACCACTGCATTAGCTGTCAAGGCTCATAAGAAACGTGTGAAAGCTTAGTATGATCGAAGTGTTACACCTAGTGTTTTTTCAGAAGGTGACCTAGTATTAGTATATGATAAAGCTAATGATAAGCTAGGTGCTGGGAAATTCGAACTAATGTGGCATGGTCCTTACATTTTGAAGCAAGTTCTTGCCAAAGGGGCCTATGAATTGACTAATTATGATGGGGTCTCTTTAGATAAGCCCAGAAATGGTCTTTATCTGAAGAGATATTATGCTTGATTCTCATGTGAATATCTCACTTGTATATTAGTTATTTTTTAGATAGTGTGCCTTATATTAGATAAGTGTGCCTAGCTTAATTTTGTTTTTACTACTATCACTTCTTATCTTGATTACTCTTGATATTGCAGATGTCGACATCCCTTCAAATGTACATTGGTTTTGCTGATGGTTCCTGTCGTAGTACGCAGAATACCTCTTTTGCAACTTGGGTTATCTATTCACCCACTGATGAGTTAGTTTCTATGCATGGGGTAAGACTTGGTGAAACAACGAACAATATTGTAGAATATAGCGCAGTCATTGAGTTATTATCTGATGCCATTTCATTTTGCATTCGAAGTTTGATCATTAGGTTAGATTTAGAACTCATTGTATTACATTTAAATAGAATATACTCAATTAAAAATCCAGTATTATTGAGATTATTTTTGAAGGTTCGTCTCTTAGAATGAAAGTTTTGATTACATTGGATATCAACACATTTCAATAAATTTAAACACATAGCTAATGCATTAAATAATCGTGTTCTAAATAGACATTTGCAACATTAAAAGAGTAAATCAAAATAACATTCGATACATGTTGAAAAAGATAGTCAGAGAAAGTAGTAATATCATAGATAGGTTTGTTTTCAAAAAATATTATGATAGTCATCCATAATTTTTATTTTATCCAAAGATGACTAAGTTGAAAATATCAAATTTCTAGAAACAATATTTTGCAGAAACATTGTGAGTTCTAGAAATCTCACTGCCTTCATTATCCCAAGTTTATCAAATCACCAAAAATATTCACTCAAAGGCTCCAAGTTATCTTGCCATCCCAGAAAACAACTAATTTTAGGCTATTTCCACCATTTCATCTCCATTTCATTCCCCCATCTTATCATTCCTACCTCTATTCTCTATCAGTATTTTTCCCTCTAAAAATACCTCTTCCTCTTCATTAAACCTCTTTTTCCTCTAAAAATCCCTTTTAAACCATGAAAAAACTCCTTTTCTTGATTTAAATCCACTTATTTATCATATCAAGACCCCTCAAAAGGCCTAAAAAGCCTTGTTTTTAGCCTTATATCCACCCATTTAAAAATTAGGATTTAAGCCCCTGCGGGCTTAAAACCCTCAACCCCTTTCTTCATGTGACCGATGCTCGTGACCATGGGCTAAGTCTGAACCCCTTTCTTAGCCCCAGTCCCCTCACTCCTACACGGGACCATATGATCCCCTCGTTATCTAAGCCCCTTTCCCTCATATAAACTAACCCCCCACCTTTCCATTTCATTATTTCTTCTCCCACTTCATCATTTTTCCTTGGTCCATCAAGACCATTGATCAAAGGCCTTGGGCCCTAATCCAACGGCCACCACACTTCCGCCTTTCATCCCATCTCCTAACCAAGCCCACACTACCTTGAAAAATAACCTCCATCACCCCCACTAGTCCTACCTTCCACTAAAAACCAACGCCCAAACTCCTTCTGCCATCTGTCTTCCAATTTTGTACCCAACCGATCGGTTCCTCCTATCGGGTTTAACACACACTGTCGATCTGGAATCCCTCAGATCTGACGGTCAGCATACCATATCGTGTTCATTTTGCGATCGAGTTTTAAAACCTTATTTCGGCGTGAAATAAATGGTTTTTCCCAGGATGCGTGTCACCTCTTAAGTGGAATCGCATTCGATTGGGCTAAAACCGTTTACCATCTATCTACTACGTGAAAACCACCCTGGTCTGCCCCAAAACCACCTACCCCCATGTTTTCGTGATAGATTCAAATTTAACCATGGTTCCTCATGATTTCGTTTATGGAACCCTTCTATCCATGCATCTTCTCCTCTGCAATCGCTCTTCCACCTTTCTCATAGCCCCTAAATGTAGTTTAAGCCACAAATGTAGGTTTTATATAATTTTTTCGTTCATTTTTGCAGGTTTTAATGGCAATCTCGAGCCCGAAAGGCCATCCTGCAGTCAAGATAGTAACTAAGGCCTCAGGATGACGATCTGAGGGCCTGAATCAAAGAAGGTGATCTAGGGTTTAAAGATGAAGGATGAAATCAATGTTTCATGGCCACCGATATACCTTAAAACCTTCCAGCGCATCAAAGAAACTTCCTGCACATGTAGAAACAGAAAAATAAGTGAAGTTTGAAGACTAGAGAAGAAGACAGAAGATTAAAGGCTTAATCAAAGATTAAGGATGAAAACACTGTGAAAGATAAACAAATTATGAAGGTCAAAAGCAAGATCAGGTCTTAAATATAGTTTAATGATGAAATAAAGGAAAGATAGGCTAAAGACAGCCTCGAATACATCAAATAGGAGCAGTTATTCACTCAGAATATCTAACTAACACCTTTTGACCTACTTTCTGCCTATGAAGACAAACAAGCAGTTATTACACTAAAGGAAATATTTAAAACCGTGAGATAGTTATTGTAAAGGATAAAGATGGGCCTCAAAGTCAACTTTTCACCTATCTTTCCTTAGAAATTAAAGATAGATTTATTAAATAGATAAGTAGTTGCACAAAGTTCCTACCTTAAGCCTTGCATGGTTTTCAAGGTTGGGAATACATTTACTCTGTAATTAATAACACTCAAACCCTAGATAAGTTCCACCTCCTCATTTGCAACATAAATACTATGTTGAAACTCATTGTATTGTTGGCATTTGGTGACTCTTTGAAGTAATACATCGCTCTGCTGAGGTTGAAAGGAAATTGACGTTTTGGAACTTGTGGATGTCTTGACCTATTTTTTGATGGAGAAAGCTCTGTCATTGGATCCCTGAGCTTGGTTGTTGGTGAAGTAATCTAAATTTGTTATTTTTATTTCCTGGTTCATTATGTTTCACCATTCTCTGTTGCAGTAGAGTAAAAATTTTAGGCTAAGAAATTTCTTTTGAAAGCACCTTAGTTCTGTTTACTCTTCACTGTCTTAATGTTTTCTTCTACTAAGATATTCTAGAGAATTCTTAATTTCTCTATAGAACCCTTATGCTTGTTTATTTCTTAAATAGTTCAATACAGTTGGTCTCAAGAATGATTTATGGTTTTCCCTGCTTACTTGCTGCCACTTAAAAACTGTTTCTGAAGTCTCCCTTCAAAGTACCATTGTTTAAAGTCTACCGAAGAGGTTTTGTTCCGATCATACCCTTTTTTCCTGCTTAAATAATTGTTTTGAAGGTCTTCATAGCTATAATCAAAGATGTCTAGGAGTTCCCTCTTCGATGAATATAGTTATTTGTGAATCTTGAATGTTTTCTTATCCTTGAAGGTGGAATCACTAGAAGTTAAATGAGTTTCTCGCCTTCTATATTTCATTGGAGAAGTTTGTCTTGAAATTATTATTTGTTGAAGTGTGGTTTCTAGAATTTCTGGTTAGCCTTGTCTATGAAATGCCTCTTCATGTTCAGATAATGTTTTAAGTCCCTTTGTTGAGAAGTACATATAATTAAGGATTATTAATTTCCCTTAGTTCTACTTTTCATTCTAAACTATTGATGTCCACTTCATTTCACTTGAAAGACCTTGAAGATCCACTGGCCAAGTTAGATTTTCCCTTTGATATCCCTGATCCATTTACAAACTTGTTACAACTTCCACTTGACTCCATTGCCCAATGACTTAAAGATTTCCCTTTTCTATCTATGCTGCCTAGATCATCATGTCCAACTAAACAATCAAACAAACTCATGCTTCATAACTAGCCTAAAATCAACCCTTTAAAGCAAACAAGCTTACATCTTTGCAAACAATTGAGAGATCCCTCTCTGAGACTAGGAAGGCTAGGTCCTAGAGCTCTAAAGACTGGTTTTGATGTTGCCTTGTCACTTGGTATGCCAATCTGCCAAATCATAGGAGCACAACATATTACATTTTCTATGATCATAGGTTCAAACACCTTATGATCTAATAGATATCGATACAAAAAAAAATATTCCAATCCATAATGATCATCCCCTATTTTTGATGATGATCATGGTAGTAGAATATGGCACGCGCCACCTTGCGTAGAAATCTCCTAAAATATACTGGCACACCTATAACATGTCTCTAAAGCCGGAGACGAATGCCATCTGTCCCTGTCTTGGGAATATCTATGGTTAACCTCTCTAGGTTGTGTTCCATATCATTTAGGATCTCTGCTACCTGATCCTGTGGTGGTACTATAGGCTCTTCTTGCTGCCTTTCAAAGTGGCAGAGTGCGGTTGATCGTCATGGACCAACATCTGCATTTAATTTTTTTTTTTATCAATATTGGACAATAAAAAACAAATAAAAAATAGATTTAAAAAAAATAAAAATGGTTCTCTTACCTCGTTTGTCCCACTGTGCCCTTGGAGGTAACGACATCTTAGAATCACCTCTGAAATCTATACCTACATAGGGGAAGTATTCAATGGTGAAGACTTGATTCTTTAGCCATAGAAAGTATGCCAAAGTGAACCGAACCACTGAATTGTCATTGCCACCATGGTGGGCCACTAATGCAACCCAACGTAGCATTCGAGGTTCCTGAGGTTCCCAAAGATCCACTGGAATAATCTGAGGGGCAAGAAGTGGGATTCTCTCCAAAGCAAAGGAAATCAAAATGGTGCCATAACCAAAGTTTTTTAACTTTGTGTTCTTTTCCATGGTTAGTTGGCCTTTCATATTGGCCAATACCCCTTTGCACCAGTTGAATATGGTGCGTTTGAAACACTCCACTACGGTCTGCATTTGAGATTTAATGGCTACATGTGGAGACACACTTCCACATAACCTGGTTACCATGAATACAATCACTTTAAGATCTAATCACAAGATATTTTTTTATATCTATGAGATTATTGTTTGGATCTGCCGCATCACTGCAAAAATATTGTTTGTAGCTAGCAACGGATAGGCCACCCTGTCTAGCTCCAAAAAAGGATATATTTTATCCTCTTTGGGACAATCCAGTGAGAAAATAGATATCCTCGAGCTCGATTTTGAGCCGATGGTCACCAATGATAAAGCACTAATCTTGAACATTCCATGTGTTCACTAACCATGTCATTAGCTCTACTTGTCCTCTCATACCCTGAATTGCCCAAAACTTATATAAACCATAATTTTTTAACACTCACATTGTTTGAGGATTATTCATGGCTTCATTTTCTGTATCTTCATGCTCGCGTTCTCTCCACTCTAGGATGGTGAAAATAGTCTGCAAATGAACATATTTTAAGATTAAAAACCATTGGAATAAAAAACTTTAACCATTTCTAGGAGAATTTGGAGATTTTAAAACGCTCACAGTGCCTCCGAATTTTTTGTGCAGAGACAGTGCGGACGTCTGCAAGGGCTCCACACAAAAACTGCGCTAGCCTGATAATTTTACTTTTAGAAAATTATCGGGGTCCGCAAGTAGCATGCACATGACCTGCGAATCCCCGAGGACACATTTTTTAACATTATTTCTCCCTAAAAAATTAAATTAAAGTAAAAAAAGAGAACTGGAATGGATAGAAATGAAGAGTAGAGTGATGTGGATTACATGGTTCTGACGAATCACGAATTGAACGGGTAGTTCTCTTGATATTGGCTCTGGAATTTTTTTCTCCAAAAGCTCTCAATTCGTTGCTCTTAAGAAAAAAGGTGAAAATGATTTTGTTAAACTCCTTTTTATAGTTTTCGAATGAATAAAATATAATTTTTTATTTATTTTTCACTTAAAAAGGCTATTTTTCAATATTTTTACTTCTTTGGAGTAGGTATGCTTAATTTTTTGAGTTTTTGTGCAGATTACAGGTTTTTGGTGAAAAAAGAATTATTTTGATGATGTGTATACTTTTATCAGTTTTTCAGACTCTTGAAAATTATGAAAAAGAGAAACCTTGGAGTTCTCTTTTAATCCCTTTTTAGACTCTCTAAATATGAAAATATCGAGTACTTGACTATTTGAACTCGTTAAAAGAAATGAACTGTCATCCCTTCAGTATAAGTTTACCCCTTTTCCGGACTGAAATGGACTATTTACGAAAAAGGTATACGTTGACTAATCATGGTCAATAGGGTTCTCTCCTACATTATTTTATCCTTTTTCGGGCCTGAGAGATTAAATTTATGAAAAAATACAACCACAGAGTTTACTTATGTTTTTCTTCTAACTCCCTAAAACTGAAAAACACCGAGTTTCTCCTATACTAGACTCGTTAAAATTTAACAGTAAAGGACCTATAGATGAAAAAAAAGAACGAACCAATCCTTCTTAGGGTTTGATTTTAATACTAAGATGGACTCATCTGAAGGATGAGCTTAGCCAACAAGAAAATTTTATCCTCCTCAAGCTTGTAAAAAATAAAGAGGTACTTGCCAGTAATGGTGGGGGGAAAAGAGAAAAGGAATCCAATTGTTACCCTTGTTTTAAAAGCAATATACCACTCTTAAACACGAAACTTTGTGTCACACTTGTACCTGGGTTGGGAAAATAATTTTTATAATAGTTAATCAAACCACATTGAAAGTCTTCAACCCATTTTCGGGTATTAGCTTTAGGTCAATTGTTCGCAAACCATCTTCAATGTCATTATGTGTTCAAGAGATAGTTCAAATAAACCATTCATTGCAAACATTTGTCTCCATTCGCATTGACCATCCTTGAGTCAGTCCTTGCAAATATTTCTTCAAAAATTTATCTAATGGTTTCGTGTCATGGGCTTTCCTGCAATAGGTCACTTTATATCGATGATAGCTCATCATCTAGAAATTTGATCTAGAATCCTATCAGTACCTTGGGATCTGCATGTCCTAATGGAAGGTTTCTCGCCTTCGACGATAGGTTGCATCATTGACCTTCGATCGAATGATTCTGTGAAGTGTTCAACTGCAAATAATTCATTCATGTTTCGTGGATTGTAATGAGTACTTTGAGAGCCATTGTCATTATTGGTGGTTTCTCTCACACTTGTTAACAATTCACATCATTGACTGGTAATCAAGTGGTTTCTACCATGTTCGAATTCGACACAATCAATCGCATGGATAGAATCGTACTAGTTTGGGAAGCAGAAATCAAGACCCTCGATCTAGTTTCCACCATCCAGGCTACGAGGTGGTAAGGGGCAATTCAAGGGTAGACTGCCAATGAGATGTTTGCACCCATCATGTCTCTCTATTGATGGAATTACAAAATCATTTATGTGCAAAACATTTAGTGAGTGTAGGAATGCCTACCTCGACGTGATATATATATATATATATATATATATATATATATATATATATATATATATATATATATATATATATATATATATATATATATATATATATATATATATATATATACATGCTTGCATTGAATGTTTTTACAATTTTTCGACTAGTGTGTCTGCAATCCAATCCTTAGAATGATAAAGAACTTCACTCTTAAGAACTACCTCAGACTTCGCACTTTAGGGGGCAATCTGTTACACATTATTTTGTCACCATGACATTTGACTTTCTATATAGGTTCATCACTACCTATATTATACTCCCTTAGAGGTCAAAAACCCCTAATTTTCCTAAACCAAGTCTTGGAATTGGAGAAAAGCTCATTGAAACCCTAAAAAGTATAACTAAGCACTTTTCCTAGCTCTTTCCTGCAGATCCGCAGATATTTCTTCTATATCCTGAGGCACATCTCGCGCATTTTGCTTATAAAACCTGTGGACCCCTGTAAATAGTCAAATAAAGGAAAAATTAAGTTCTAGAAGCCCAGCTGGATGAATATTCTCCCAACTGGAAGCTTCTAGATGCATGATCAGTTCGAGATTTATCCCTCCACTCATGGAGCTTTATCCCTGCACTCATGGAGATTATCCCTTGGTCTATGGAGCTCAAATCCCTTTATGAGAGGAATCCATCCCCCTCTTCATGGAACTGAAACTACCTCCATTTCCCTATAAATTGAGCTCATGTTTCAGTCTCAAGGGTACCTAGCTTGTGTAAGGTAATTTTTGAAGAAATTCTCAAGAGAGCATACTCTCTATACTAGTTATTATTGGTATGAGAATGATCACACACTCATGTCCATAACTTCATGCTAGTTCAGATGGAGGAAGGCTTGTAAATTTGAAGGAGGAACGATTGTTCAGGACCCTGGGAGGAACTTGTATGACATCAAGGCATCGGGTTATAAAGTTACTCTTTTCATTCAAGATAATACATATGGATCTCTTTTTCTCATTGAATTGTTCTTGTGTCTATTTGAATAATTCAATACTTGGACTCCTTGATCACTGAGTTACATTAGTTGTTCTTAATTATTATATGTTGCAAGTGCTTTTCATTCTTTTGTCTGTCTTTGATTGCAGGTTCTACTTACTAAAGAAGCGTCTTTAGAGTGATTGGATAAAATACTGCACTGAACGTCGGATTTCAAGGTATGGGCATGTCCTCTTTCTTTGTTTATAATAATTTTGAATTACAAATAATCTAGAGAAAATTATTTACAAATGGATGTTTGTTTCTAGATATCTATAGGATACTAGGGAGATCTCTCTTGTCTGTAAGAGGGATTAATCCACATAACACTAAGCAATGAAGTAAGTCTTCCTAACAGAAACTAAGGATGAAGGCCTTGGAGTCTCCAGGATAAACACTTTGGGGGTGCAATGTGTAATATTCCCAAATGGGGAAAGCAAAAATATAGCACATAAAACTGGAAATTAGCAGTGAATACATCAATACACCATTACATTAGACAAATGTACAACCATATTATTAAACATATCAGCAAATATTAGGCACATGATCTTTAGGATCAAGTCACTTAAGCAATACAAATCAAGCCTCCAATAGGAGAATATTCTAATACATGAGAAACACTACTATACAAATTCCATGAGCCATGACAACGTATTTTTAGGGCATAAACTGCTACAGGAATTATATAACAATGCAGATCTATTATTATATAGCTCACAAGGTTTTGGGGCTAGAGATCTATGCTCCCAAAAAAATTTCCAAGACAACCCAAAAAGGTTTTCCTGAAATACCCAAAATGAAAAAATGTCAGAATGTAGCCCTAAGGCTGAATTGTAGTTGTGACTAAATAACTAGATGGAGGTGGATGAAACTGATGTAGAAATGTACATATCACCTCCAATATATCCTTCAAGTGAAAATTTGATCCCAACACTAAAGATCTAACCCTCCAAATCAAGCACTGAAACCTCTACAACAAATTATCACTAGAATAACACAGTCAAAGAGGAAATATTCACTGTAAATCATGGAAATAGGTTTTCTTGGTGCCAATATATGAAATAAAGCTCAAGAATATTTGTTTCTAATCTCCCAATGGGAAGAATTCTTCCTCCATTGAAAAACTAGCTCAGAAAGTGGTTTTCTCACCCCTCCACTGCAACACCCTGCAACACAACACAACTTTGAACATAAACTTCACTGTAGCTGAAGACTGAAGCTTGGCTTGATACCTATATGTGGACTATGTTATCACTCGGATTGAACCTTGGGCTAAAGAAGGAAATTCTGAGGTAACCACAAACCATGCTTAGCCAAGTAGCTAGCCCTACTAGGCAAGGAGAGGGCTCTCTTTGTAAATATCACAGCCAAGATGACTGAGGAAAGAAGATATTAGGCTAGGTATAGTAGCTCAAGGTTTTGATTTTGATTGTACAGGGTTTTTTTGGATCAGAAGGAATAAAATAGTCAGGGCAAGGGAAATTAGGTCAAAATTTGCAGGGTGTTCTATGGGGCAAGGTAGGAATAGTGATTTAGCACTTTAGGATTTCAATGGGTGGGATGATCAAGATAGGTGAGGAGTTAGAAAGAGCATGGTGAAAATCAAGGGTTTTTTCTAAATTGAAGAAAATTACAGACTGTGAATTTCTACCCAAAACAGAGCATATGAGAATGGATTCTTCTTATCTAGACTTGCATAAACTCACTTAGAAGTTATGAAATGAT
This sequence comes from Pinus albicaulis, assembly GCA_034641835.2. Classification (NCBI taxonomy): domain Eukaryota; kingdom Viridiplantae; phylum Streptophyta; class Pinopsida; order Pinales; family Pinaceae; genus Pinus; species Pinus albicaulis. The sequence continues at coordinate 281,660,870 of CM076570.1, read as the reverse complement.
GAATAAAATCAACAATACATTTAAAAAAAAGGAAACAAAAAGAAAATTTGAATTAAAAACCATACCACAGGGATCCCATAAAAATAGCTGCAAATTTGATTAATATTCCTTCTCAAAACTGATACAAAATATGTCTCTTCAAAATCCAAGCATTCAACTGAGTCCAACCTCTACTCATGAGAAAGAAGAAGAAGATATAGACCTAAAAACAACTCATCCTAGCCTCAAGGGGTCAAATCCATGAGATAAGGATTAGTTTCCACCAAATACTGAACAAGAATCTGAAGACTAGGAAGACCCAACAACTTACCTCTAAAAGAGAGGACACTGATTCATTTGATGTCTAGAGGACTCAAGCTAATGAATGTACCTATAGTGAACTAATCCTCATCATAATTAAATTCATATTTATCATTTACATCAGTGAAAACCACAACTAGTGAGATAAAACTAAAAAATTCCATGAAAAACAAAGAGAGCCTTAAAACAGAGAAAATTTGTCCTATGCACAGCGCCAAGCAGGAAACAAGAGGTCTTCTTGCAGGTAATGTTTGACTGACTTACCTGTATCCAAATTGAACTCATGATAGCTCATTGGAAATATTATCCTGTCTAATTTCCAGATATTCTCTTGGTTTTTTATTCTGAGTTTATTTTACCCCTAAAAACTACATTCTCCCAAGACTACTTCTATGCGCAGCACTATGCTGAAAAAGAGGTAGAAACGTGATTTTTGGGTGTTTTTGGCCCTTTTCCCTGACCATTTTTTCTCCAAATTCTTAGAAAAAGTACAAGGGGCATGTCCTCATCATTATGAACCCAATTATTTCTTCATTTTTCTGATTATATTCCCCAAGAAAAAGCGCAGCACTTTGCATATGGCAGAATTTCCCGTGTTTTTCCAAAATTGCCAAAAAACTCAAAAAAATTCAAAATTTTCAAAATTTCTCAAAATTTGTCAATTTTTTCCCACAACCACATGTCAATTTTCAGCTAAGGAGGCATCAAAAATCATATTGAATTTATCACCTCCTTTCTTTACCTTCTGGATCTTCCTCAATTTATCTTTCATCTGTTTGACCTTGATATTGCAAAATTTTGTTCCAGGTCTGATAGTGATGGGCCATGTGCCTGGGAATCTGATTGTATTTGTTGGATTTCACTAGTATCTTCTCCAAGTGAATTTTAACTTTATAAAGCCACACTTCCCTGTTATCTTCAATCTCCTTTTCCAACTGCAGGTCAAAATTCAGACTTTGGGCTTCTTGTTTTTCTTTCTCTAATGCTCTTTTGAGGTTTCTTGTCTTTGGCCATAAAACTCATCATCACTGTGTTATTCCTACATGTAATCTCTATCCTCTCTCTCCATGCTTGTTCTTGGAACTTTGTAAAACCCTATGGGAGAGAAAATAAATGGAGAGTGAGTGAGGGGGTGCTGGGAATAGGAGCAGGGAAGGAAATGATGAAATGAGGGCTTTAGGGGTTATGGATAGCGTCACAAAAATTAAGTGAGATGGGGAAAAGGGTTAAAAAGCTTTGTGAGGTGATGGGAGGTGAAAATATGAAGGGAGATGAAAATAAAAAATTAATTAAAGGTCAAAGGTATTGGGGAAATTTAGGAAAAAGAGTGAAATTCCTAGAAATTGAGTTTTAATGGAAAAGAGTAAAGGGACTTAGGGATGGGTAGTTTTAGTGTTTTTTAGGAGTATGGGATGATGTGGCAGGGTCTAGGGATAATGAATTTGGGATAAGGGGGTTTTGGGAAATTTTTTCATGGGGATGGGGATTTTAGGAAAACTAGGGTTTGCTTGTGATTTCTTGCTAATATGAAACTTTACCCATAAGCATAAAATGAAGGAAAAAGGATGAAAGACAGTTTACTTACTTGATTTAGGGAAAAAGAGAAAAAATTGAAAATTTGGGAAGATTTTGGGAGGTTTCTGGCTTATGCACAGCACCTAATCTAGGAGTGCAGTGCCCTTCTCCTATGTGCAGCTCCATTCAATTTTACACTTCCTGAACTGTCCTATGCGCAACGTCTTTGGCCTATGTGCAACGCCTTACCCAGGAGTGCAACACCCTTTTACCCCCAACTTGAAGGAAGATTTTGACTGCCTTTCTGGTGTCCAAATTGGGTCTAGAATAGCTCGTTGGAAGTCCCATCAAGTCTACTTTCCAAATATAATTTTTTTTTTTTCTGTTTGGAGTTGATTTACCTTGTCAAAAGTTGATTTTCCCAAGACTAGTCAAAAGGTGTAGAATGAGGGCGCATAAATGCATATTTTTGTTGCATGAAACTTTTTGAATCCTTCCTCAACTCCAAAGTGAGCCCATGATAGCTAATTGGAAATATCTCTCTGTCTAGTTATCATTTTACTCATCAAGAAAGTAATTTGGACACTCCAACTAGGAGAAAACTTGATTTTCCCAAGGTCACTCCAGAAATGCATCAAACCTCTTGCATCGCCTGTATTTTTGAAATTTCTCAAAAACCATGATACCTGTGTAAAAATTTAAGGAGGGTTTTCTTCCTTGGCATATTATGGAAAAAAATCTCTCTCACTTTTTTCAAATTCATCTCTGTTTGGTCGGAAACATAGTTTGAAGTACAAATGTCCCTATGAGTGGAAAATGGCTCGACTCTTGGAATGATTTCCTGGAAAATGATGGAGATATGATGTTTATGAGATTGGAATGACCTCATACTTACTGATATGACCTATGTTATTCCTCCTCTTCTCATATGTCTCTAATTCCATAGCAAACCATAGCTCAGTGGGAGAGGAAATTAGGGTTTAGTGCTTGTGGAAAATGATGACTTAGGCACCCTTGGAAAAAGACAACTCCCTTTGAAATTTGATCAATTTCTGAAGTAGACACATTTAGTATTTGACACTTGATGTGTTGGCATGTGGAACTCTGAGTTGGCAGCCTTGGGATACTGAGTACTTATTACATTTTAACCGACATAAAATTACACAAATAAAAATAAATTTACATCTTGGAATAAAACTCACACTTCAAATCAAAATAAAAATTTGGGAACCATATTGGAGATCATCGTTACATGGTAAAGAAACACTATTGGGATCACTCTCACACCTTCTACTGCCCTTTATTTAAAATGAAACAATGTAATGATTTGACCTAATGAAACCCTAGTGACCTAATGAGAAATGAAAGAAAATGACTGAATGAGTGACTTTGACTAAAAGTGGAATGAGAGAAGATTTGTTTTCATCATGATGAAGACATGGAAAAGGATCAGCAAGCATATAATTGTGAAGGAAAATGGGACATTTGACAAGGAAAACCACCAGTGGAACAATTTTATATCATGACCTAATGGAATGATTCAAAATTCTTTAGAGTGGGACACCTAAGATGCACATGAAAAATGTGTTTTTATCCCTCGTGGAAGTATGAAAATACTAACACTAATAGAATATATAGATCAATAATCTCTCCTAAGTAGGATGAGTGTGGGATTCCCGCTCGGGAACACCCTTGTACTAAATAGTACAATAGACCCTGCTAAACAACAAAATCATGCATATAAATGTCACCTGAAATTTTCCAAATCTAAAAGATCAAAATCAATAATCATATAACATGCCCTCTATGGCTGTCTTGCCTTTCCTTATATGCATTGTGAGCCTTCTCACCTTGGGTCCCACTCATTAAATACACTACTGACATGGAGACTATCTCCCATTAACTCTGCGTTGTTTCACATTGATGCTCCACTCTCTCTATACCAACGCCATTTATTTGGTCAACATTGACCTTGTCCACATGCTTTTGCCCCTATTCAAACATGGAGGTGCTTTATCCAACTATCAAGATGACCCATTTTCACATTAAGATGGATTTTATTCCTACGAAAGAGATTTATGGGTCTCCCTACCCACTTATTCATCTATCTAGAATACAAAAGAAAAAATGAATATTTCAATTAGCTATATGCTAATTTAGGAATATTATAGTCCTCCCCTCCCAAATTATGCTTATCCTCAAGAAACTACAAGGATAGAACTAAATATCCTCCTCTCCTCCTCCTATAGCATCCTCATATGATAAGCTACGCCATTGAACAAGATGCTTTCTCATCAATATGTCTCCAAGTTTCTCCTCCCAAGTGTATAAGCTAGCCTTTGGTGACAAATCCAAATGGCCCTCATCATGAAGTAGTGGGATATCCATGGAGGCAAATATATGCTATCTAGAGGCCTTCTTGAGGCATGGAATCTAAAATATATTGGGAACAATCATTCCCATGTGAAGCTCCCATCCCCAAGATATCATCCACACAAAATGAGTCACCCTCCAAAATGGAAACTCATAGAAAAAATCCTCCACCTTAGGCTCCTACAATGTAGGTGGGCTGCATAGCTGAAATTGATAGACCAAATTTTCTATCTCATGCTATCTCTCTCTCCACTTATGATAATTCTAAAGTGGTTATTGATGTTGGGTTGCAATAATGTTTCCTTCAAGAGGCAAGAAGAAAAATGGATCCTCAAAGATCCTCTTTCTATTTTCATGAATCATGTGTGCCCAAACCATCCCATATATGATGAAGAGGACATTAGCACCATATGACATCCAAATGAGAAATATACTGAAAAGGTTTCATGTAGTTCTGTAAGGTACCAACAACTTCCCAGGTGGTCACAACGCAGTTTTTATAACTGATATTTCAAAACATAATATCGCAAGTTGACTTCCAACCATTTGCTAGTTGTGCATGTCATCTCATATACTTGAAAATAGTAAATGGAATTGTGTATCAACTAAGAATAAAAATAATCGCACAACACTTACCCAAAGCCATACAAGAAGTGGCTATCTCCATCACTGATGTTGGTCTTGCAAAGACCATGAAGCCCAGACATAATCTTGCCCTCTTGTGGAGCAATGCACTGTATATAAGTGGAAAGAGAAAGAAAATGCTGTGTTAGATTATCAATAAGTGCAAAAGAACAACTCTTACCATGTACTGAGAGTAGGCTGATAATGAGATCCATGGATGATCTCTCCATAGTGTTCTAATATGTCTCCATGATACCCTTGTGAATGGAAAGGAATGAACCATGTGCTGCATACAAAGTCTTCTTCTTATGCTTGGAGATCCAAGTCAAGAAGATCATATCATGGTAATAGATGTCTCCATCTACTGCTCCATCACTCTCATCTCTTACCTGCTCATCAAGTGCAGCATATGTGAAGTGATCTTGGGAACACTCCATCAACAAATCCAATCTCCCAAGTGACAACATTGTTTGCCTTTGTGATAAGGCTACTGTCATCTTATGACTCCATTCTTTGACATGCCAAATACCAAAGTCAGCTACCATAGTGCTATTGTATATAGGATACTCCTTCGAAAGTGGAAGTTCCTCCTGATCCTCCAAAGCTAAAGAGTAGCCCCTTTTCACCATGATTGTGCCAACATATACTCCTAAAACATCATGCAAAGTATGGGAGAAAATCAGCCCATACTCTCCCAAGAGTATCCAAAGCAACAACAACTCTTGTTGCCTCCTCATCTCCTCATCATACAAGTCATGGAGTAACATCATGATGATTGAGTTGTAGAATGCCTCATACAACCAAATATTTTTTTGCCATAACATATGGGTGCCATGCAAAGACCCAACCCAAAACATACCCTTTGAGATAGGATATGTCACATGATGGCCAAACTCTTACAAGAGTAGCCAACACAACCATGCCTCCTGATTCCCTGTATCATAGATCTGCAAGTGGCTCGCCAACCCCTTGCTCACCATCCACACCCATCCATCCAAATGTGGGTGTCTCCTACCATGCTCAAAAATTTTATTCCTCAAATGAATAATACCATCCTCCCAAATCATGCTAATACCTTTGTCTTTCATGGGATGTTGATGTACAACCTCTTGGAGATATCCAAATGAATACCACTCATCATTGACCAAGTTGACCCCATAAGGATTCGAATATGCTCAAGGAAAATTTTCCTCATTGAGATGTGAAGTGCTCATCAAGAGGGATCCATAATAATAATGGGAGATAAGATGTCTCTCATCAACCATCTGCCTATCCCCTGCTACACATGTAGAATGGTCATTGGAATGCTCCAATAATGGTTGGGCCCCTGTAATATTCCCAAATTTCCACATCATATTTGGAATATTAGAGTCCTTGATTTTCTTAATAAATTAAGTAAATAAAAGGGGGAAGGGACCCATAATCCTCAATATGAATAAATATCCACTTTTGTGTGTGAATGTAGATTAATTAAGCCTAGATCTACATAATGAGGTAGTTGAGCAACTACTAATGTGAATGGAATTGGAGATCATGTCTCATTTATGAGATAGATCATGGAGGTTGACACAGTCAACTAAGATCTTGAAGAGGTCAAACAGAAGATCATGGAGCATTCATGATAAGATGATGGAGGAAGTTGTGCAATTAATGCACACATGATGGAGAGGGTGTACATTGCACCTAGACATGATGGATGATTTGGTCAAAAAACGCAGTCAAACATGGAGGATTTTGCCCACATGCACAGTGCAGTCTAGATGAGGGCCAAGGCATGGGAAGGATCAAACATTATATAAAGAATGTGAAGGCAAATATGGAGGAATGCTGGTGAATCTTGATGTTAAGGATCTTTTTAGATATAGAATTTTCATGTGACATTCCATTACTTTCTTGGGTTGTTTAGTAGAGATTGCAAGTCTTGTTTAGCATAGGGTGTTCCTGATCAGGAATCCCACCTCTTTCTTAGAGTAGCTCTAGAAAGAGTATTGTATTTAATTATATATCAGGCATTGGTGCCACACATCTTTTCCTACTTTCTACAGAACATTCATATTCAGAAATTATAGATTTCTGAAGATCAGTTTGGAAGGTGGAAGTTGTCTTTAGTACTTCAGCTGGAGAACTAGCGAGGGTTTATTCCTATCACCTTGGGCTTATAGATCATCATTCTTAGAGATTCATTTCAGATCTCGCATCAGGCCAAAATTTATTAACCTACTAGCAACAATATTTCCTTCAAGAATTACACTCTCTAAATTGCAGATCCAAAACGAGGAAGGAATTTGCTTGCATTTCAACTAGTAATCCTGCGAGGGATCATCCCCTCACATTGTCATTATTATTTCCATTCATTAGTATTTACATTAGCCTGGAGTTTATTGCAACATTTTTCAGTAGGGAAAAAGGCATCTCTTTCCCTCACAGCACAATTTCTATTGGCAGTTGTGTTGCAGTAGCTGTAATCATCATTGGAGGATTGAGAAGATAGACATAGAGCTTCTAGCTTGTAGATCTGAAGAAGGGAACATCCCTTCAAGATTAGATATGATCTTGTGACATATTTCAACCATATATTTGTCAGATCTAGCTTTAGATCTATAATTCCCAGTAGATCAAGGATCAAATCCTAGGAGGGTGATTTTCCAAAGTTGTAGATCTGGAAAATCCTTTCTGGGTTATCTTGGGAATCCATCACATCAGCCAGATATTGAATCTTGGCATCATATGAGCTCCAGATTTGAGTACATATACATTTTACTTTTCATCCTGCAGTCATATATTCATATTCTGCTGAAGGGACAACGTAGTATTTGCTTCAGTGGCTCTCCATTTACGCAGTGCCTATTGTGGCATGTTTTCTACGCGATTCTAGTCCATCTCTTTGGCTAGATCTCCTCATATTTTGTACATTGTTTAACTGAATCTTCTACAATATAATAAAATGGCTCATCTTCTTTGTAAATTATGATGTTGTCTTGAGATTTATTGTTTACTTTTCTACAGTTCTTATATTGTGTTTTAGTATTACTGCATTCTCCCTTTTGGGATATTACAGTGGTATCAGAGCATGAGATTTGGCTCAACTTGTGGCTACTTCATCTTTTGCATCAAAATAAGAAGCATATAGATGAGATCTATCATGGAGAATGATAATTCTGCCACTTATTTCTTTATATCCATGCAATATCTCTCCAAGGAGGTCAGTTCAATGAAAAAGGAAGGACAGGAAGAATATCCAAGGAGAATATGTGATGAGGAAGGTAGAAGCACTTCCTGTCAGCTAAGAAGACAACCGGAGAATCCTAGATCTCCTCATAGATCCACTATGCCCACTTTCTTTGGAGAAGGTGAAAGGTGTAGAAATGAAGAAAGGAATGAACCTGAGACTCCTGAGACTCTCAGTCTATATCTTGAAGAGTAAAAAGCACAATCTAGAGCATTCAAGGAGAAGCTAACTCTCCAACAATTCTTCAAAATCAAAGAAGAAAGAGGATCATGTAGCAGCAATAGAAGAAAGAGACATAGTAGATTCTATTTACTTACATTTTATGGATCTTCTTCGAGCACTATTAAGGCTTGGAGGAGAGAGTTCGATGTATTTTTTAGGCTACATTCTGTAGCTGAAGGAGAGGCCAATAATTTGTGGTTTGTGTTAGCGCTTGAATCTACCTTAGGCTGAAATAAGGTGAAACTCAAGGCAACATCAAACCACGCTCAGCCTCGTAGCTAGCCCTACGAGGACAGGAGAGGGCTCTCTCCGGGTCTATCTCGGAAAAGGATCTTCAAAGGGGCTGAGATGACTTATATTAGATACTGATTTTAGGCTAGTAAAGAGATAGGAAAGTTTGATTTTGATTTTTTGGGTTTTTGTTGAAAAGTTGGGAAAAACAATTTTGGGCTTGGGGATGAGGTCAGATCTTCACAGAGTTCGAGTTGGGGTATGGTAGGAAGTATTCTTGATGCTTTTGATTAAGTGTATGGATGGATCAGAATGAAAAGGAGTTGAAGAGGGCAAGGCGGAACAAGGATCCTCTCCAATCTGAAGAAAACATATAAAACTAGACAAATGTAAAGGCAGAGCACTGAAATCAATGGATTCTACCTCATTCACTCATTCATTTAGTTTCAGAAGAAAAAGAATGGAATGGCATACATTAAACATGAAATAACTTACAAAATACTGAGAGAACACATCATCAAGAACTGAAAGCCATAATAATCCCAACAGGTGTTGCAAAACCTCTGATCTTTCCTTAGCCAAAATGTGAAAAATATGTACAATAGTGTGCCAAACTTTTCCCAAGAGTCGAATCAGTCCAACCTCTGAAAATGATTGAGAAATTACATCATATAGACCATCCTAACCCCTTCCCACACCTCTAGGGGTCAAATTCCTCCTTCTAGGAGTAGTTTCAACCAATTCTAAACATGGAACTGAAATCCACGCATCCAAACAACTTGCCTCTAAAAGGAAGGAAACTGATTCATTCACTTGATTTTCACTTTTTTGAGAGTGAATCATCTAGAATAGGTAAAAGTGAGTCAAAATTACATTAAAACCATAAAATTACATCAAGGTAAGTCAAAAATTACATCCACAATCAAAACTGATCCAACTGGCCGAAATTCTGAGCTGGAAGGTGAAAAATTGACCAAAAATATCTATGCGTCGCGCGTGTGAGCTCTATGCATCGCGCGCCTTTGGACCCAAGTTTGGGGCACTTCTCGGAGTCCAAATTGAGCTCATGATAGCTCGTTGGAAAGCCCTGGATGTTGGCTATCCAAACCAAGTGGAATTTTTCAATTTGGAGCTCATTTTCCCCTCCAAAACATCATTCTCCCAGAAGTACTTCCTGCTGGTGCAAAAGGTGGCAGAAAAGTGGTTTTCATGGTGTTTTTGGGCATTTTGATCATCTAGAACTTGATGAAACGCTTTGGACATACTGGAGCATGCATAAATTACCATGAAAAATCCAAAAATATAAATTTTTCCTCCAGCAAGTGTCCCAATCATAAGCGCGCACGTCGATGCGCTACGCGTTGGGCGGAAAAACCTGTTTTGAGACCAAAAATTTCCAAAATGACAAAAATTTCTCCAAATTTGCTGAAATTCAGAGAAAAGATCCCCCATCATGCCTCATGCTCAATCAAGGAAGCCTCAGCCAATATTCTAAGCAATCAGGCCTTTTCGCCGTTTTAGTGCTTTGCTCAACCTTGCCTTCAAGATCTTCATTTTAGCTCGACAAACATGATTACGGGCCCAATAATGATTCTTCATGTGGCGAAGCATGTCTTTGTCTCTATTGGCCTTCACCAAAAACTTCTCCAGGTGGATGTTAACATGCGTGAGGCAGGTCTCACGATCAGCTGGTGTCATGTCACCTGGTCTCTTCCGGGCCAATGCACGGTCTTCCCGGATTTGTCGCAGCTCCAAAAGTGTGTGCTGGTCCTCTAGCTTTTTGTTCCGTTGCTCCAGGTAGTTTATCACCCATTGAGCTCTATTCAATTTCACATTCAGCGTGCCAATCTCGGCCTTTTTCTCCTGGATGATCTCTTTCAGTTTCGAGCTAGGAGAGCTCGCATCAACATCGATGAGTGTAAAATTAGTGTCTCGGCCTCTTGAAGGGCCCTCATCGTGCATAGGCCTCTTGCCTCTATCCTGAACCTATGAATTTCCCTGTGCTGATGTAGAAGGCGAGACCCCTTCCACGCCATGTGGAGATAGTACTCGCGTTGCTGATGAAGTCAACGAGACCCCTTCCACCCCGGGTGGAGATAGTACTCGTCGTGATGCTGCAAACAAAGCTCTGTGGCCTCTCTGATATGTTACCACTACTGGTGCACTACTATGCTCCATCTCAGTACATCAATCTCAATGGTTGAGTCACTGTCCTGCTCATATCCTTGCTCATATGATGACTCTGTCTCTGACATGGCGCTGAAATCAAGATGTCTGACAAATATATGCTGATGTAGGTATGGTGAAAACAAGAGTTTCAGTGTATGCTCTAATCCCAAATGTGTCACATGTGTATCAAGGTGCTATAGGATAACCACAATGATAAAGGTACTGTCAAATGAGTTTGAATGGAAAATAGCCACTCCTTGACTACATGGGGATTTGACAAGTGAATAGGAATGAGTGTAGTGTAGTGTAGGTCAATAGAAATAGCCCTTGCAGTGACAATTAGGCTTTGTCAGTGGAGGAGGGATAGTGAATATGGGACTGTGTTATAACAGAAATGATAAACAGTGAGACAATGGTATGGTAATCACAGTGACAGCAGTGATGGAATAGGAGAGAGAGCGTGAGGCTATGGTGTATAATAAGCAGGCAGTGTCACTAATGATAATAGAAGGCATGAGTATATATGTCAATAAAAAAAGATTTGAAACCCAACAATACCACCAACATTTGTTTCAAAACCCTATGGAGCGAATTTGGCAATGAATATAGGGTTTAATGTTCACCATATCAAACACTTTTTTTTTCCTCATTTGCAACACCATAACATGTCCATGAATCAACAAACTAGCTTGAATAACTTACTTGCAGGCAAATGAAGTGATTTGGCACAAATTTGGGTGATGGAATGAATTTTTATGACCTCTGGGCTCTATGCGCCGCGCACATGCCCAACACGCCACGTGTCACCCAACGCGTTGCGCCAATGTAATTTTACACTAAAAAATTTCGCTCTACGCGCCGCGCGTCACCCAACGCGTTGCGCATCAGCTCAACACGCCGCGCGCTGATCCAACACAAAATTTGGCTTCAAAACTCATTTTTTTCACTTCCTTGATGTGTCTTGGCCTTTGCTGATGTTCAAACATGGAAAAACCAAGCAAATTTGATGTTGGAGAGAGATGGCAAAATTTTTGAGTTCTGGCCCAATGCGTAGTGCGCTACATAGTGCATTTTGCAGGAGGCTTTTGGAGGCCTTCCCGGTGTTCAAATTGAGCGTGTGATAGCTCGTTGGAAAGCTATTGGAGTCTAATTTCCAACCCAAGTGGAATTTTGCAATTTGGAGTTCATTTACCCTATCAAAAATCAAATCTCCCAACACTACTTCCTGCAGGTGCATCAATTCTCCTGAGGCAACGGTATTCTTGAAATTTCTCCAAAACCATTATACCTGTGTAAAAAATGAAGGAGGTTGTTCTTCCTTGGCATGTTTTGTACAAAAACCTCTCTCAGTTTTCCAAAATTTATCTTTTATTGCTCTGAAAAATCATTTGAGTGAAACCTATCCCGATGTGTGAAACAAGGGATTTTGTCGAAATGAAGCGAAATGAAGGGGATAAGGGGCTTCTGAATTCTTGGGGAAATTGTGGGAAGTAGGGAGGGATGTTAGGAAGCAGGGGAAAGTGGAATCTCAGAGATTGAGTGAGGGGAAGGGGTCCAAAAGGGAAAAACACAGGCCTAGCCTAGAAAATTGCCAAGTTGTGGCAAGAAACTAGGGTTTGTGCAAAAATGAGGAATTTGGAGGATCTCAGTGATGGGAAGTGTTTAATAAGGTAAATTAATGATAGGGGAAGGTGTATGAACATCAGGATACAATTTTTTCTAATGATTTGACCATCCAAGAGAAATTACCTCCAAAACCCTAGGAGAGGGAAATGGACCTTACCTAGGCACAACTGAAGCATGAACAAGCTATAAAATGACCCAATGGAACTTGACATGATGATGACAACCCTCTGAATGATGGTACACTCAGCTGAATGGTAACATGGACTGAAATTTGGAAAACTTTGAAAAGAGTGAAAAAAAAGCCTGGACCTAATGCCTAGTGACCAAATTTTGCTTGAAGACTCATTGAAATGACAAAATTTGACCTTGACACCTTAAAATCACTTTGTAAGAGAATGTGTGATCACTGAAGGAAAGATGCAAAGGCTGACACTAACATTGGCTCCAATGGGGATGGTAGCTCCTTGGAGGTGCCAAGAACGGCAGATCTTTGGGAGAGTAGACCAATGCCTTTTCCATTGGGCAATGGAATCAAAACACGAAAACTGACATTATGTAGACTGACTCTGACTAATACTGAAAAACCATAATATAACATGACTAAAACATAACTGACAAACTAGACGGATGCTCATGATTGAGCTTATTCATCAACCTACTCTAATTGTTCTTTTCACCACCTGATCAAGTGAAATGGAATAGCCAATGCAACCATGTAAGCATCCTGGCTGCTATTTTATTTCTTCCCAAATGCTTTCTGATGCGCAGGAAAAGGAAAGAATCGAAAGGCAAGTCCCATGGAAATTTGAACTCAAGCTGACTGCTGATAAACTTGCAAAGCATGAATTGACTGGATGACTTCAAGAATACTGCAAAAGGATCTTCATACACATAGCTACTGATTTCCATTAACACATCACTGCTCTGATCCAGATAATATCCATACCTTAATCTTAAAATTTTTCTCACCTCTATGCTGTCTTTCTTTGGTGATTGCAGCAAGCTGCCAAAAGGATCCTGAATTTCGTGAATAACCAAACACTGTTGCTGATTACAAACAGAACAAAAGTCTCCTTCATCAATCTCCTCATATGACTGCAAACCTTGATGAGGGCTTTGTGATGAAAAATATGTTAAACAAGAGAATGAAGGCAACCTTTGAATAAGATTATCATCAATATTCTTTTCCGGCACATGGTTAGCTAATGAAGGAAAACTTTTACAGCAAACATCATCTAACACACGAGCAATAGGATCATCAAAAACTTGAGAAGACTGCTGCACTGTATCCCTTGAAACTGTATGACATCCTACTAGTTGTTCATATTTTCCTTGAGAGATTTTACGAAGATTCTGCCTTATAAACTGAAATGTTTCGAAACAAAAGGGTACAGAATTCTCTTGCATCATTAACTCATATATTTCAGCTTCCACACCATCTGTAATCTGACCTTCAATTGCATTGGATGGCTGCAAATCTGATGCTACAGGCTGCTCAAGAATTTTGTTATTTGTCTCATCCTCAACATTAACACTGAGAGATTGCTGATTTCTTATAGGCTGCTCATTTGAATATTTACTATGCAATTTACCCTTCAAAAACTGAAATGATTCAAAACAAAATGGTACGGAGTCACCTTGTATCATTTGATCACATGTACCAGCTTCCATGTCCTCATCTGCAACTTGAAAATCAATGGCTTTCGAGGGCTGAAAATCTGAATATGAGAAGTCTTGAACAAGGTTTTCATTGCGCTCAAGATGGTCCAGATCAAGACTTGTTGACATTTGATTTTTGATTGCATGGTAGTTGTCTCTGATGAACTGAAATGAATCAAAACAAAAAGGCAAAGATCCTTCACTTACTTCAAAATTTGCTGCACTTTCCTCATCATTGTCATAGCTGATATGCATCGGTTGATCACTGTACTCGTGCTGCTGAAAGTGAACTTCCTCCTCGCACAAACTAGCTACTGATTCGTTTGCAAGATTAGCTTCTATTTGGAGAACATAATCATCATCATACTGATCAAACTGAGGTAAATCATCAGTATACAACACATCATCAAGCATACATGTCATATCAACAGCTCTCTCTTCTTCAAGATGATCTATAAAGCAATCACTATGACAACTGGGATAAGAAACAAAATGTTTTGGATCAGCAACTTGTTCTTCCTCAATCAGCGAGCCATGGGCTTCAACATTATACTCATTCTTTGTGGTTTTCTTTTGTATCATCTCTTCTACTGCACTTACCAACATTTCAAGCTTTACCTATAAAGATGTCAATATTTCCGGATCTATGTTTTTCATCTCTTCTTCCTTCAACCTTGCCCTCAAGATCAACAAATGAGCCTCTACATTCATTGCCTTGTTCTGCATCTCGTGAAGTGTTGCAATATTATTTTCTCTCAGCTGAAACTCCATTTCCGGATCAAAGGCACCCGGGTAGTGCAAGAGAGCAGATCTAGGAGAAGGTCTTATATCAACTGGCATCGAATAATAAACTTGGTTAAATCTAGCAGAAAATTGTTGTACTGTCTCCTCTGGCAGTCTTTTCAGCTGGTTATACTCTTCTATAATCAACAAAAAATTATGTCCGATCATCCACCTGTCGAGGAAAACTGTGACGAACTGCTGGTAATCTGAGATGCTCGCATCAGGCAGGGCTTTGAACCAACTCTTCACTTGGCCTTGAAAAGAAAGAGCAAAAAGCCTAATACTAACATCTTCATCATCAACTTCAAAAAGGTCTAGAAAAGTCTCAACATTCTGCACATGTTGCTCAGCATTGACATTGTTACATTCACCATCAAATCTTGGTAGATATAGGTCATAATTTTTAGGGAAATCATGAAGAACAGAAGGTAAAACAAGAGGTTTATACCGATCTGGAATTTTACAAGGTGTAGGGGTATGTACAAGAGCTAGGGGATCAGTTTTGTTTTCTTTAGGCTCATCACTCTGAAGAGAGTCATCATAAGATGTGGGAAAAGTAAGGAGACCAGGATCAAAGGGAAACTCAGCATTTACACTCTTTGAATAGGTCGAGTGAATATTTTGATCACCTTTCTCATACAACAAATTCTGAAAAACTTTCAGGGTAGCTTCAAGAACGACGAAGAAATAGTTTACAAGAAAGCAGACTAGATCCTGAATACCATTCCACTTTAGATACCTGAACTTTGTGTAAGATCCTTCCATTTTCGCAGAGAAAGAGTTAGTCCTCCAGTGGAGTCTCTACAGGAGTCACCAGGTGAATGATTTCAGCCTTCTTATGTCTGATCGTTGTCCACCATCAACCATTAGATCTGAACTTGATACATGTACTGGGGAAATTTATAACTTAAGTGTTACGATTACAAGCTAAACCGAAGATTGACTGAAGCAGTGTTTATCTACTTCGCTGATGCATAGAAAAAGCGTTTCGAAGGCTACCTGGCATGACTTCAGGCTCTGTCTGTAGCTATAAATCAAACAACACTAACCAACAAAACAGTTCTCCCCAGTATGGTCGCCACTATGTTAGTGCTCAAATCTACCTTAGGCTGAAATAAGGTGAAACTCAAGGCAACATCAAACCATGCTCAGCCTCGTAGCTAGCCCTACGAGGACAGGAGAGGGCTCTCTCTGGGTCTATCTCGGCAAAGGATCTTCAAAGGGGCTGAGATGACTTATATTAGATACTGATTTTAGGCTAGTAAAGAGATAGGAAAGTTTGATTTTGATTTTTTGGGTTTTTGTTGAAAAGTTGGGAAAAACAATTTTGGGCTTGGGGATGAGGTCAGATCTTCACAGAGTTCGAGTTGGGGCAGGGTAGGCAGTAGTCTTGATGCTTTTGATTAAGTGTATGGATGGATCAGAATGACAAGGAGCTGAAGAGGGCAAGGTAGAACAAGGATCCTCTCCAATCTGAAGAAAACATATAAAACTAGACAAATGTAAAGGCAGAGAACTGAAATCAATGGATTCTACCTCATTCACTCATTCATTTAGTTTCAGAAGAAAAAGAAGGGAATGGCATACATTAAACATGAAATAACTTACAAAATACCGAGAGAACACATCATCAAGAACTGAAAGCCACAAGAATCCCAACAGGTGCTGCAAAACCTCTGATCTTTCCTTAGCCAAAATGTGAAAAATATGTACAATAGTGTGCCAAACTTTTCCCAAGAGTCCAATCAGTCCAACCTCTGAAAATGATTGAGAAATTAAATCATATAGACCATCCTAACCCCTTCCCACACCTCTGGGGGTCGAATTCCTCCTTCTAGGAGTAGTTTCAACCAATTCTAAACATGGAACTGAAATCTAGGCATCCAAACAACTTGCCTCTAAAAGGAAGGAAACTGATTCATTCACTTGATTTTCACTTTTTTGAGAGTGAATAATATAGAATAGGTAAAAGTGAGTCAAAATTACATTACAACCATAAAATTACATCAAGGTAAGTCAAAAATTACATCCACAATCAAAACTGGTCCAACTGGCCGAAATTCTGAGCTGGAAGGTGAAAAATTGACCAAAAATCTCTATGCGTCGCGCGCCTGAGCTCTATGCATCGCGCGCCTTTGGACCTGTTTTTGAGGCACTTCCTGGAGTCTAAATTGAGCTCATGATATCTCATTGGAAAGCCCTGGATGTTGGCTATCCAACTCAAGTGGAATTTGTCAATTTGCAGCTCATTTTCCCCTCCAAAACTTCATTCTCTCAGAAGTACTTCCTGCTGGTGCAAAAGGTGGCAGAAAAGTGGTTTTCATGGTGTTTTTGGGCCTTTTGATCATCCAGAACTTGATGAAATGATTTGGCCATACTGGAGCATGCATAAATTACCATGAAAAATCCAAAAATATAATTTTTTCCTCCAACGAGTGTCCCAATCATAAGCGTGTGCGTCGACGCGCTACGCGTTGGGCGGAAAAACCTGTTTTGAGACCAAAAATTTCCAAAATGACAAAAATTTCTCCAAATTTGCTGAAATTCGGAGTGAAGATCCCCCATCATGCCTCATGCTCAGCCAAGGAAGCCTCAGCCAAGATTCTAAGCGGATCAGGCCTTTTTCGCCGTTTTAGTGCTTTGCTCAACCTTGCCTTCAGGATCTTCATTTTAGCTCGGCAAACATGATTACAGGCCCAATAATGATTCTTCATGTGGCGAAGCATGTCTTTGTCTCTATTGGCCTTCACCAACAAATTCTCCAGGTGGATGTTAACATGCGTGAGGCAGGTCTCACGATCAGCTGGTGTCATGTCACCTGGTCTCTTCCAGGCCAGTGCACGGTCTTTCCGGATTTGTCGCAGCTCCAAAAGTGTGTGCTGGTCCTCTAGCTATTTGTTCCGCTGCTCCAGGTAGTTTATCACCCATTGAGCTCTCTGCAATTTCACATTCAGCGTGCCAATCTCGGCCTTTTGCTCCTGGATGATCTCTTTCAGTTTCGAGCTAGGAGAGCTCGCATCAACATCGATGAGTGTAAAATTAGTGTCTCGGCCTCTTGAAGGGCCCTCATCGTGCATAGGCCTCTTGCCTCTATCCTGAACCTGTGAATGTACCTACGCTGATGTAGAAGGTGAGACCCCTTCCACGCCATGTGGAGATAGTACTCGCATTGCTGATGAAGTCAACGAGACCCCTTCCACCCCGGGTGAGGATAGTACTCGTCGTGATGTTGCAAACAAAGCTCTGTGGCCTCTCTGATATGTTACCACTACTGGTGCACTTCTATGCTCCATCTCAGTACATCAATCTCAACGGTTGAGTCACTGTCCTGCTCATATCCTTGTTCATATGATGAATCTGTCTCTGACATGGCGCTGAAATCAAGATGTCTGACAAATATATGCTGATGTAGGTATGGTGAAAACAAGAGTTTCAGTGTATGCTCTAATCTCAAATGTGTCACATGTGTATCAAGGTGCTATAGGAAAACCACAATGATAAAGGTACTGTCAAATGAGTTTGAATGGAAAATAGCCACTCCTTGACTACATGGCAATTTGACAAGTGAATAGGAATGAGTGTAGTGTAGTGTAGGTCAATAGAAATAGCCCTTGCAGTGAAAATTAGGCTTTGTCAGTGGAGGAGGGATAGTGAATATGGGACTGTGTTATAATAGAAATGATAAATAGTGAGACAATGGTATGGTAATCACAGTGACAGTAGTGATGGAATAGGAGAGAGAGCGTGAGGCTATGGTGTATAATAAGCAGGCATTGACACTAATGATAATAGAAGGCATGAGTATATATGTCAATAACAAAAGATTTGAAACCCAAAAATACCACCAACATTTGTTTCAAAACCCTATGGAGCGAATTTGGCAATGAATATAGGGTTTAATGTTCACCATATCAAACACTTGTTTTTTCCTCATTTGCAACACCATAACATGTCCATGAATCAATAAACAAGCTTGAATAACTTACTTGCAGGAAAATGAAGTGATTTGGCACAAATTTTGGTGATGGAATGAATTTTTCTGACCTCTCGGCTCTATGTGCCGCGCGCATGCCCAACGCGCCGTGCGTCACCCAACGCGTCGTGCCAGTGTAATTTTACACTAAAAAATTTCGCTCTACGCGCCGCGCGTCACCCAACGCGTCGCGCGTCAGCCCAACGCGCCGCGCGCTGATCCAACACACAATTTGGCTTCAAAACTCATTTTTTTCACTTCCTTGATGTGTCTTGGCCTTTGCTGATGTTCAAACATGGAAAAACCAAGCAAATTTGATGTTGGAGAGAAATGGCAAAATTTTTTGTGTTTCAGCTCAATGCGCCACACCATAAATAGCGCATGTTTTAGGAGGCTTTTGGAGGCCTTCCTGGTGTCCAAAGTGGGCATGTGATGGCTCGTTGGAAAGCTCTTGGAGTCTACTTTTGAACCTAGGTGGAATTTTACAATTTTGAGTTCATTTACCCTGTCAAAAATCAAATCTCCCAACACTACTTCCTGCAGGTGCATCAATTCTCCTGAGGCAATGGTATTCTTGACATTTCTCCAAAAAAATTACACCTGTGTAAAAAGTGAAGGAGGGTTTTCTTCCTTGGAATTTTTTGTACAAAAACCTCTCTCATGTTTCCAAAATTCATCTTTTATTGCTCATAAAAATGATTTGAGTGAAACCTATCCCAATGTGTGAAACAAGGGATTTGTCGAAATGAAGCAAAATGAAGGGGATAAGGGGCTTCTAAATTCTTGGGGAAATTTTGGGAAGTAGGGAGGGATGTTAGGAAGCAGGGGAAAGTGGAATCTAAAATATTGAGTGAGGGGAAGGGGTCCAAAAGGGAAAAACACATGCCTAGCCTAGAAAATTGCCAAGTTGTGGCAAGAAACTAGGGTTTGTGCAAAAATGAGGAATTTGGGGGATCTCAGTGATGGTAAGTGTTTAATAAGGTACATTAATGATAGGGGAAGGTGTATGAACATCAGGATACAATTTTTTCTAATGATTTGACCATCCAAGAGAAGTTACCTCCAAAACCCTAGGAGAGGGAAATGGACCTTACCTAGGCACAATTGAAGCATGAACAAGCTGTAAAATGACCCAATGGAACTTGACATGATGATGAAAACCCTCTGAATGATGGTACACTTAGCTGAATGGTAACATGGACTGACATTTGGACAACTTTGAAAAGAGTGAAAAAAAACCCTGGACCTAATGCCTAGTGACCCAATTTTGCTTGAAGACTCATTGAAATGACAAAATTTGACCTTGACACCTTAAAATCACTTTGTAAGAGCATGTTTGATCACTGAAGGAAAGCTGCAAAGGCTGACACTAACAGTTTGGTCACATGGAGCATGCAAAGGTGACTAAGTATTCAAATTTCTTTCACAACTTGAGAAAGGAATTTGATGTGAGAAAACCATAGATGTGTCACAAAGTGACATTACCTAAGGAAAAAAAGGAGGATGTCAATCTTGTCACTCTGGACAAGAGGTCACTACATTCACCACCAGTTGCAAAATTACATGCATTCGGAGAAGATACACTTGCAAATTTCCAAGGTGGTCTTGAGCTCTTGACACATAGAGTCTCATGTATGATTCAGGAGATGCATGCAAAAGAGAAGAGATATTCCAATGCTGGCACACTTGGAGAAAAGTAGCCATCACTCCTACTAACAGTTGGAGATACTATTGTCCCAGTTGGAGGAACTCTTGTGTTCTGGCAAGAGGTATCCACACATTAGTTGATCCAAGGTATGCATGAACTTTTATCACATATTGTTTCAGTAAATCTTATTGACACTTATGAAGACATGCCATCAAGTCTAATGCATAACCAAGGGTTAGAACACAATGCTGATTTGAAAGAGCCATATATCACAGCGTAGAGGATCCTTGATATAATGAAAGAGGAGATTAAGAACTATCCCAGTTCATCCTTGTTGAGCTACATTCAACCCTTTGAGCTAAAGTGTAGAATTTCAGAAAAGGGGATGAGTAAGATCCTATGTACAATAGCTGGTTATGAGAAAAGTATTGTTCCTTGCTTGGAGACAACACATGTATTACCCTGTAGATCTACAACACTATCACTTAGTAGTTGTGAAAATGAGGAGGCCCCATCATTATTGGAACATTCTAAAGGTAGCTTCACTCATGAAGCAATGGAGGTAAAGATGACAAATGGTAGACATCTTGAGATGAGGAACCTTTTCTCCTTTCTAGATGAACCTTTCTCAATGAGAATATCACAACTCAAAGAGAAACTTCTACCTGCACCAGATCCAAAACTCCATTGTTTTTGGAGGGCCTTTAGTGAAGAGAGAATCTCCTTGAGAGATCTCCTTAGAGGTGCACTTCAACATTTCATGAAGTACAAAGTTCTTCATCAGTTTGGGAAGGATGGTATTCTACAAAGGGACGATACCATGATTATGAAACACATCATTCACCATCCACATTGGGATGAGTTGATGAGGATGATAATCAAGGGGTTGTGTTTAGTCAATTTAGTGTCCTAAATTGCTTGCATTAATTATCAACCAGGGCTTGTAACTTTGATGAAGTGTAGTGCACTATATGTGCCGAAGTGTCCTTTTCTCTTACTTTGTTGTTTTGATGTTTTCTTATTATTTTGGGGGTTTTTTGGTTTAGTCCTTAGTATGCTATCCTAGGCTAAAAAGTGAAAGTAAATCTAATTAAAAAGGAAGAAAAGGAAGTGTTATAAAACTAAGTTAATTTCTATGAAAGAAACCAAAGTTTATTGACAAGTTTTAAGGCCTAGTTCTAAACAAAAAGATAAAGCAAGTACTTCAATAATTAAACCTAATCCATGGATCTATAACTCAATTGAGATCTAAGAAATGAAAACAGGAAATGCAAATGATAACTAAAACATTGCATTGAATCTAATCATTTAGCCATTCTTGCAAATCATATTCAGATCAGTTTCTATCAGAATGACCTTTAAAAATATTGTTAGTTGCAATGGGATGAGGATTTCATAACTACAAATAATTAAGTGAATAACCAACTTATCAATTCTCATCCAATCCTGAAGCCTTCACCCCTTGGTATGGATCTTGGAAAAATCAATTATTCTCTTAATTTTAGTAAGAAAATGACAGAAATAATAAAATATTAAACAATCACTGTACCTATAAGTCATTAACCATTTCAGTATAAGATTTGTTAAAAATAGGAAGAATGGCTTTTACTTGGTTGAATATAGAAATTGGTAACTATGAAAGTAATGACAGAAAATGAAATACTAAATAATCACTGTACCTATAAGTGATTAAACATTCAGTGTAAATATTTGGTAAGATAGACAAATGGTTTTTACTTAGTTGGACACAACAATTGGCAATTATGAAAGCAATGGCAGAAATTGAAACCTAAACAATCACTGTACCTATAAGTCATTAACCATTCAATGTAAATATTTGGTAAAATAGAAAAATGGTTTTTACTTAGTTGGACATGGGAATTGGCAATTTATGAAAGCAATAAACTTAAGCATGAGAAGAAATAAATACTAAATAGAAATTGAAGAAAATCTAGCTAGAAAGCATGAAAACCTCCTTAGGCAGCAGGGGCCCTCTGCTACCAAGTTGGTGAACTCCTTAACTCCTTAAAAGTGTGATCAAAACAAAATCCGGGAACTGATATCCTTTATTAAAATAGATTTTTTATAAAACAGAGTATCTTACTATATTTCTGAACTTGTGCTACAAAATACTTAGCTTCCTCGGTTATACAGAACCTTTTTTTATAAGTAAATTTCATAAATAACTATGAATAAAGATAGCTATAGGTGTATCTTCAAATTACAATCAAACTGGGACTCTTAGGACTCATGATTTGCTGCAAAGAAAATCAAGAGTCTTAATTGCTGTGTGAAATTATCTCTCAACTTTGATCTTTGACCATCGGATTAGGCCTCTTTATTTTTCGATATGGTCCTTGTGGGTAGGAAGAAATCCACGTAGGAAGGATTCTGAGACTACCCATGTAAGCCATTTCTTCAACTGACACCCGTAACATATTGAAACACAAAAATAGCTGCGGAACACTTGATCGACTATGAAACATCTGTATTTTGTAGCTATACTGCAAAAAATTATTAAAACAACAAAAACCATGAAAATACAATATGTTAATCAATTGCATTGTAATATTCCTACTTAGCCTAAGCTAAGAGGAATATTCAATTTTGTTTTATTTTCTGTTGCATGAAAAAATGAATAAAGGAGGACATGTAAAAATCCTAAGAAGAATGAATAAATAAATGCCCATGTGAACACAGTTAAATCACAACCATGTAAATAATCACTTGCAGGTGTGAAAGGGGTTTGAGCTGTGAGACTGGGTCAACCTTGACCAAATCTACAGCACTGTCTAGGTTCAATGTATCTCCTAAAGGGACAATACAATTTTAGAAGGAGGCCCCTCATGTGAAAAGAGCTAACTCATTAAGGTGGTTTAGGGTTTTCAAAGGCTCTCATTTTATAAAAGGGGAGGGAAGGCAGCAAGAGAAGGTTGTTGATTGATCATATTTCTATGTATTTTGTCTGCTTAGACAAATACTATTCTCTATTGTTTAGTGGAGGATTGTTCTTGGAATTCCTATGCAGGGATTTCACCTTTTCCTTTGAGGATTCTTGGAGGAGTATTTGCTGAATTGATCCACTATTAGGCTTGAGGCCAAGGTCTACTTACATTGGCAGTGCTGATCCATTGAGGTTTTTTCTGCTTTTGCAAGCTGCAGCAAGTGGGAGTCTAGATTTGCAAAGATCTAGCTTGTTTTGAGAGCCTCTTCTCATGGAGTGTGTCTCTTAACCTCCTGGAAGAGTTCCTCTCCTGTTTATGCTTCAAATCTGCAACTTGGAAGTGGCTATCCATGTCATTTTGATCTACAACACTGTTTCTATTGATAGACTGTGTTATTTTGATATAAGCTTCTCTATGGTGTTTTGATTCCAATTTTGATCAAAGATCTCTAGTGCTGGGCTTTGCCTTTCACTTTGGTGATCCATGGATTAGATTGCTGATCCATGTTCTATTTAGATCTAATATTTTGTTATGAAATATTATATTCATAAATTACTGCAGTATTTTACAGATCTGCAACTTGTATCTCAAATCTACTCTTATTGATGCATGATTTGGTCAAAACCCCAAGGGAATCTTGTAAAGAAAACTATATAGTTTCTAGATCTGATATAGATCTCATGTTTTGTCCAAATATTTGTCCTAGATCTGAGTTGTAATATGCACCTGCTACAGCTCCTGAAAATAACGTTGAGCCATTTCTGCTGATATATCTATGTTACAACTCTCTTTTTGAAGCTATCTTGCTCTCTTGTTTCATTTAACTTACTGTATATTGAAAGAGCTTCACTTTACTTCTGATTTGCTGCTATACATTCATTTATTAATTATATTTGATGGCCTCCTACTTAAATTTTCAAAGACTTCGTTATTCCTAAAGCTACTTGTTGTGCATAGCTACAACCCTTCTTGTAGGGTGTTTTCTAGCTAGACTAGGTTGTGGGAGACCTATTTACCACACCTAGTTTGATTTGTTTTTGCTTCCCTTTCGGATATAGACTCTAGATCTGCTGATCTAAGGGATCCAAGGGCTGAAAAATCATTTCTGTACATCAATATCCCAAGGAGTGCGTTATTTTTCCAAGCTTGTTGTGCAATCCCAATTTGGGAACATTACATGCATGTATCCTCAAGACAATCCTAAAAATTCTTCATTGATTTAGGCTTATGAATTGATGAAAGAGAGGTGAGATGAGATGATGGTTTTGTAAAGAAAAAGGAAATTCTAGGGTTCAACATACCCCCACTGCAAAACTATTGCATGTCCTCATGCAATTTACCAAAATTTTAAGTTCTTCTTCCTTACTCCATATGCTCTGACACTTCAGCCAAAACACCCAGCCTTATTTTTCTGTTTCTTTTGGAAGTTAGTGTCATCCTGGGATTTTTCATGAGTAATTTAAACTTGATGTTTATGAGGGCTCTGTTCAACTTTTTTTTCCTCTTCTTCAATTTCTTGTTCTCTTTGTGCATTGTCGCCAGTTGTAGAGTGAAATTATCATTCATAGCATTTTTCAACTTGACCTGCTCTCTCAAAATCTCATTTTCATTCTTAATGTGCCTATTCAATATATCCAATTCATATTTATCTTGCTTAAGGGTTTCTATTGGAGGTTCTTGTGGACTGATAGGTTTCTCTTGACTCTTTGAGGCATTTCTTTCCAAGGATTCCACATAATCATAGATTTTTTGCTAGACAGGGTCTATATCAGGAGTTCTCCTACTAGGGCCTTCTTCAAAATGATGTAGAGGATATTTTTGAGGACTGAATGTAGGAGAGTTGTTAACTGGTGTTTGAACTGGGGTTTCTTCATCCTCTATATTTATAATTCCTGCCTCCTTTATCAATGTCTTTTTCAGCATTCCTCTGAGTCTAGAACTTCTCCTTAACTTTGGTGGATTATCATCTTCTTCATCAATATACTCACTTGATGTATTTTCCTTTCTTTTGGCCCTAATATGTTTTCTAATCTCTGTTAACCTTTCAGAAATTGGTTCTTCATTTTCCTCCTATAGTGGAGTGTCACGCTTATTTTCAATAACCATATCAGTTTTTCTTCTTCTTCTCTTCCTAACATTCTATTCTTTAGGTGGTGACCCTTCGTGCTCTTGAAAATGGTTTCTTATAAGAAACCCAACCCAACTATCCCCTATGCTCCTTAGATAGAATTCAATTAGTATTTTTACTATACCATGATGACATAGAGTGGTTTCTAAAAATTGAATTCTCTTTTGAACATTGGAAGCCATTCTCTTTAAACTATTGAGTAAAAAGAAAGGTAGATTTATCTCACCCTCTTCTAGGAAATTCATTAATAGCCTCATATGGTAAACATACATAGTCCCAAACCTCCCTTCACATGTTATAAATTTTTGCAAAATTAACATCATGTTTCTCCACTTACTTTTCAAAGCAGTGCTTGGAATTCCTTTTCTAAATATTGTAACATCCATACCTGGATTCTTCAGTATCTTCTTTCAAGTGTCATTATGAAATTCCTTATTTTTTAACCATCGTTCTCCTTGCCTTGGGAGTCCTATTGACTCAGCCAAAAATGATTCTATTATTGTGAATTTGATGTCTCCAATCTCTACTTTTGCTCGATCGAAAGATCTAGCAAATGATTTTGTAATCTCCTTATGGAAGCCATAAATTTTTTCTATAAAATTCAACCATCCTACTTGCTGTAGTAGCTCCCTAACTTGTGGATATCCCTCCAGATACTTGACTCCTACTGACCCTGTTCTGACAATTAGACCCATTTTTCACTTGTGCAGGGTATCTTCCCCTTCAAATTTACTTTCCTATGCTTAAAGATAAATTGGCTGCAAAGTCTGATGCTTTCCCTTTAAAATTTTATCTTTGTGTTTGGAGATAGATTAGCTGTAGAATGATGCTTAACCCTCAAAATTACCTCTCTGTACTTAGAGATGGATTGGCTGAAAAGTGTAATGGAGGTGAATGGATGGAGGTAATTAAGTTATGAGGGAAAATGAAGTGGCTACGGATCCGATGGAGAATTTATGATGAACTTGTGGTGAAATAAGTGAATGATACGATCTTAAGGAAACGTGGACGAGTAGGTTACATTTGTGATTATGACCGTTAGTCATTAATCAAGGTTTTAATGAGGACCATTATGGAATGTTGAATAAGGGATATGGCCAAGATATGTTAATCAATTCGAATGATAGGTTGTTTAGAAAACATTATGATTATACACATTGTATCTATTTCATGTTTTAACTTTTTGCTATTAAAATAATTTTACACAATTTACCTTAGAACTTGATCTTGTTGTATGTTGTGTCTATTCCTTAGGTCCTCCTTTTTGTGGCATGGTGATCCTTAGAATAGAGTCCCATAATTCCTATTTGTAATCATCTTATCCTTATTTTTTGGAGTAGACTGCAGGATTAGATAAGCTGTAGAACAGAATCAACTATAGAATGAATAGCTGCAAAATGTACCTGACTACAGAATATGATCTAGCTGCAGAATGTGATCTGTCAAAAAGAAGTATGAAGTATGGATATGGAATGTGAATGTGGAGTGAGATGGAATATGAATATGGAGTGAAAAATATTATGATGAAATGAAAGTGAAATACAATGGAAATGGAATGAGATGGAGTGAAATGAATTTTGCAATTTGTATTTTGCAAACATGAACACTTAATTTACAGAAAAGAAAAAAATGAAAGTATAGGATGTCAGAGAATTCTGATTTTCACCCTGTACTTTCTGCATAAGTATGCCAATCATTGATTGGTTTTCATACTTATAACTTATTTATTTATTTATTTTATTATTATTATTATTATTATTTAATCAATAATATAAAAATAAAAGTTAAGTTAGTGAAGAAGAAGAATTCTTCTTCACTAACTCCATATTAATGTTGTCCTAAAATTTTCTGACAAATTATTCTCTTGAAAGTGCCTTATGATATACTTTCAGCCTATGACCATTTACAAGAAATGATACATTTTCTTCATCTATTGTTCTGATCTTCACTACTCCATTTTCAAAGACTTTCTCAATCTCATATGGCCCAAGCCATTGAGTCTGAAATTTCCCTTGAAAATCCTTGAATTTTGAGTCAAACAAGAGTGACCAGTCCTATTATTTAAACTTCTTCTCTTTGATATACTTGTCATGCCATTTAGTCCTTTTTTGCTAGACTATGCTGGTTTTTTGGACTACATTTTATCTGATTTCATCTAATTCATTAATTTTCTCCAGTCTATGCTTCTGTGCTTCTGTCAAATCAAGTCCCAGTTGGACTGCCATCTTGAAGATTTTGATCTGGAATTCTATGGGGAACAGGACTTGCTTCCCATAAACAAGCTCATAAGGAGTATGTCCTGTTGTGTTCCTCCATGTAGTTTTGTAGGCCCGTAAGGCTTCAGGAAGCCTTTCTGCCCAATCTCTTCTATGTATATGAACAATCTTTGTGATAATTCCTTCAATCACCTTGTTGGTAGATTCAACCTGACCATTTGCTTGTGGATGGTAAGGGGTAGAATTCCCGAGCTTGATTTTGTAATTTTATACCATCTTCTGTACCATATTTGATGTAAATTGAGCTGCTTGATCTGTGACAATTTCTCTTGGAACACAAAAACGAGTAAAAATATCCTCAAAAAGAAAAATTGACTACAGATGATTCGTTAGCAAAAGGTAATGCCTTAGCTTCTACCCATTTAGTGACATAATCAGTGCATACTAGGATATACTTCTTTTGTTTGGATGGGGGATTGATAGGTCCAACAAAATCCAAAGCCCATTTTTCAAAAGGTTCAATATGTACCTGAGGTTGTAATGTCATTTCATTTGAAGGAGTAGGTTTCCCTACCCTTTGAGAACTATCACACCTTTTGACATATTCTTTAGCATCTTTGAAGATGGATGGATAACAATATCCTAAATGAAGGATTTTATAAGTTGTCCTCTTATCAGAAAAATGTTCACCATAGGGTTCATCATGACATGCCTTAAGAATTTCAGGCATCTCATATTCTCGAACACATCTTCTGATAATAAGATCTAGACCTGTCTTATACAATTCATTAGTAATCCATGAAAATTTTGCACTTGTTTGGATGATTTTTCTTTTCTCTCTAGCATTCATATTTGAAGGAAATTTCCCTGAAACTAAGTAATTGGCAATATCTGCAAACCAAGGAGTTTTATTAGTTATTGCAAAGAGATATTCATCACGGAATTTAACTTCAACTGGAGTGTTGTCTTTGATATTTTGAATTCTAGATAGGAAATCAGCAACTGTATTTTGTTTTCCAAGCCTATCTAGAATAGTGATGTTAAATTGTTGTAGGAGAAATAACCATCTTATAAATTTTCTATTAGTGACAAATTTATTCATTAAATACCTAATTGCAGAGTGATTTGTGTGAATAAAGGTTTCATAGCTTGTTATGTAATGTCTAAATTTATTGATAGCATGAACAACGACTAAGAATTCCTTTTCAGTTACAGTATAATTCAACTCTGGAGGAGTCAAATTCTTACTAGTATAATAGATGGCATAAGGGATCAGGTATTTTTGTTCTATCACAACTCCTAGAGCTATGTCTGAAGCAACTATTGATATATGAAAAGGTAGTTTCCAGTTAGGCCCTCTTAAGATGAGTGCTTCAGAGATTTTTGCTTTCAGGGTTTCAAATGCTAAATGGCAGTATTCACAATCTTTAGTGAGTAGTTTAAAGAGTGGAGATGCTATCTTGGTGAAGTTTTCTATAAACCTTCTATAGTACCCTGTAAATCCTAGAAAACTTTTAACATCTTTCTGACAAATTGGAACTAATAGTCTGGAGATTACTTCAACTTTTGACTCATCTACTCTAATTCCATCTCCTGATATGTGATGTCCTAAAATAATTCCTTCAGTAAACATCATGAAAAATTTCTCATGACTTAGTGAAAGGTTTTCTTCTTTACACATTTTTAGAACATTTTCCAACTTTTCTAAAACTTCTTCAAATGAATTACCATAAACTGTAAAGTCATCCATGTATAATTCTACACAATCATGTATTAGATCAAAAAATATTCCTAGTATTTCCCTTTGGAATGTTGTAGGTGCATTTCATAATTCGAAAGGTAGTACTCGGTAGGCATAAGTTCCCCAAGGATAGGTGAATGTGGTTTTATCCTGATCTTTAGGTGCAACTTGTATTTGATTATAACCATTGAAACCATCCAGAAATGAGAAATACTTTTTTGCCTGCTAAAGTATCTAACACTTGATCCATAAAAGGTAAAGGAAAATTATCTTTGAGAGTAGCTTTATTCAATTCTCAATAATCAATGCATACCCTCCATTTACCATTTTTCTTGGGTACAATCACCAAAGGAGAAACCCACTGACTATCTGAAATGGGATAGATAAAGTTGACATTCAACAATTTCTGCAACTCTTCTTTGACAATCTCCTAAGATTTGGATTCATTCTTCTCTGAGGTTGTCTGATAGGTTTATAATTTTCCTCTATGTAGATGTGATGAGTGCAAGTATTAAGACTAATCCCTTTCATGTCAGTATATTCCCATGCATATGCAGATGAATGTTTTTGTAATGTTTTGACTAGCTCCTCTTGTTATAATTTTTCTAGGTTTTTGTTTATGTTCAAGGTTTTTCATGGAAATATTTCAATTGTAGAGCTACCAAATTCTTCCATAGAGTAAAGAGACATCTTCCTAGATGAAAAAAAATCAATATTAGATTCTTCTTGGAATTGTTCATGTCCATATTCTGAAGAATATTCATGATTTTCTAGAACATTTAAGATCTGACTATCTTCACTAATGTTTGAAATAGTGAAGAGAGGCTGTATATCTTCTTCATCATCAATCCATTGTTTGTCATCTATTTTTGTGATTGTTCTTGTTTGAGGATACAAAGTGAATTTCTTGGTTGAACTACCATTAGAGATGTACATATCACCAAATCTACAGTTGATGAAAGCATCAGCTGTAGCTAACCAAGGTCTTCCTAGTATAAGAGGATGTCCTCCTAGATCATTTTTAGGAGTTAAAATCATAAAGTCCACAGGATACTCCCACGAATCTAAGGATACTAAAATATATTCTAATACACCATCTAGTTTGATTACAAACCTATCTGCTAACTTTAGTAATGTGGTTGTATAAAGAAGATTAGGAAGCTTAATTTGTTCCATGGTTTGCTAACTCATGATGTTAAATGCTGCTCCTAAATCAATTAATGTGTTTGGGATTTCAATTCCATTGATATGAGTTTTGAAAACTGGACTTCCGAGATCTAGATATTTTTGAATGGAAATATTTCCCATCATTATGTTAGCTATTTGTCCTACCAGTTGAATTTTCTTTATTTCCTTTATTTTTCTTCCTGATTTCTTCATACTCAACTCTTTTATTGTTTTAGCTAAGATTGGGATTTCCTTGATGGCTTGTAATAATGGAATTTTAATGCAAACATTTCTTAATTCATCTAGGAAATCATCGTTAGGCAACATAATATGTTTTTCTACACCCTTATCAATTTGCACTCTTTCAGGAAAAAGAGGTGTAGAAGTAGATGTTGATGGTTGCTCTAACATAGGAGTTGAATTCACTGGTTCTTTCTGTTTTTGTTTTTCAATGTTTTGGTTTTGAAGAGATATGATTTCCTCAAAAATTTTATTAACTTGTAGAGAATCTTCCTCAGAATTGTCTTGTTCTTGTATTACTATAGAAGGTTTCTTCTTTTCAAGTATCCTTCCATATCTAAGTTGGACATCATTAAGATCTAGAGGAGTAATTAAATAAGTTGGAAATTGTTGACCTTCTATAATATAGGTATTCTGAGTATTTTTATTATTGGGGTTTGGTATTGGTTGGGCAGGTAATTGATTTGGTTTTTGAGGGAATGGTAGTGGAAGTGGTGGATTTTGATTTTGAGATTGAGGGTGTGGATTTTTTTGAGGATTTTTTTGAGGAGGATAATTTGGATAAGATGGATAGGATGGGTAAGATGGTGGATACTAATAATACTGAGAGAACCTTCCATAGGGATTTTTCATCCCTTGAGCCCAAGATTGAGATTTATTTTGAGATTGAGGCCAAGGTTGCTGCCAAGAATTCCAATTTGGTGGGGGCTGATTATACATTTGGTTATTAAACCCTTGAGCTTGAGGTCCCTGCCAATGTCTTCTAGGGACAAAATAAAGATATTCTGTGGGATTTGTATTTGTTTCCTCTTGAAAGACAGCCTTAAGACCATGAATTGAATGAAAATTCTTGGTCTCATGGTTTTCTGAAAAAATCACACAAGTCTCTGTTACTTTTGTATCAAGAGGATATTCTCTTAAGGCATGCTTCTTTCTACATTTGGGACAGAAGATTTCTAAGTCATCAGTTTCAGATTTCTACTTGTTTTGTAGCTTAAGGGTGTCTATTTTCTCACTAAGACTCCCTAGAATTTCATTTTTGAACTCATCAATCATGTTTCCAATATCTACCCTACTTACTATTCTAGCTGCAGATTTGTTTACCCTAGAAAGAGCAGGGTCTCTTGGTCCTTTCAAAATATTTGATTTTCCTCTTGAGAGATTAATATAAAGTTCTCCAATATCAGCTAATGGAAGTTGAGATATGTCTCCCTTTGCCATCATGTTAAGGATATCTATCCATTCATCTCTAATTGTTTTCAACAAAAGAGCTTTTATAGTGTCTTTATCTAGATTTTTCATTTTTTCTCTCTTGATGTTGTAGTTGAATCTTTCAAGTAAATATTCCAAATTTTCATCCTCCTTTTGCATCATTTTAAACACTTCTTCTTTATGGTTAACAGGTATACAATAGTCCAAATACCTTACTAGAAATTCTCTCCTCATATCATTCCATGACCCAATAGAACTAGTGATTAGACTCATGAACCATTTTAGGGCTACTCCTTTCAATGCTGAAGGAAACAATTTGAGTTTTTTAGCATCTTGTCGATAGTCATAGGTTCTGCACAAAACTTCAAATTCAAATAAAAATGTCTTAGGGTCTTCACTTTTCAATCCATGAAATTTTGGAAGAACATAAGGTGAGATATTTTTCATGGTAGAATTTCTTTCTTCATCTACTATGGGGAATCCAAAGGAACATTCAACTCCCCTTCTACCTCTACATTTACTTCTACCTCCTTCTACATTTCCCCAACCTCTTCCTCTATCTCCTCCTCTACCTCCACCTCCTCCAAATAGCAATTATTCTCCATTGAGTATTTCTCCTTCTCCTCTTCCTGCCATGATAGATTCTTCAAAACTGATATAAGGTTCAGCCTGGAGAAATAATTTTTCTTTTGGTTCTTCTATCAATGGTATGTTGAAGAAAGGTTCTTCCTCTTCTTCTTCACAAGGGATTTCTAGTTCTTCTGCTGGAATATATTCCCCTGTAGAAGTGAAGAAGGTTATTCCCTCTATTGGAGTTCTAGGATCTTCTTCTTCCAATATTTCCTCAGTAGATGAAGTGGGAGATCTTCCTAACTGAATATCTAATCTTAAAATTTCAGGAAGCCCATGACTAGTATAGTATGGGATATGAGTTTGAGAGGGAGGTGTACTACTTCTTGGCCTAGGTGGAGTGAGTGGTGTTGTATGGATTAAGCTTATTCCTCTTACAAATCTACCCCTAGAGTCTCTTTCTCTATGCATATCATTTTTTTTGGATGTAAGAAATAAGGCTACCTAGTTACACTTCCCTGGCAATGACGCGAAAATTTTTAGTCAATTTAGTGTCCTAAATTGCTTCCATTAATTATCAACTAGGGCTTGTAAATTTGATGAAGTGTAGTGCACTATATGTGCCTAAGTTTCCTTTTCTCTTACTTTGTTGTTTCGATGTTTTCTTATTATTTTGGGGGTTTTGTGGTTTATTCCTTAGTATGCTATCCTAGGCTATAAAGTGAAAGTAAATATAATTAAAAAGTGTTGACACCTAATCCTATGGATGGGTGTGCATTTGTGTTTTTGTATATTATTTATTATTAGGAAATAAGGAAGGCCAAGAGTCATTGGGAACTGAATCCCAATAGCCTCACCTCCCATCTATATAAGCATGTACATTCTTGACTAATGTAAATTCGATTTGAAGTTTCTCGTTTGACATGGTATCAGAGCCAGCTCCACATTTGGCATTTCTGCCCTGTGGTGTAACTCCCTACCCTTTGCTCAGTTAATATTTTTAATGTTTTTTGCTGCTCATTAACTGCTAGACTGTTATTCTGCATTTTTTTCCCTATTTAGCACTGACATTTGCAGCTCCAGCTCCTGCAGACTGCAGGCTCTGTCAATCTGCAAATTGCAGGCTCTGCCATTCCAGCAGTCCTGCAACTCTGTCTACTACAGATTCAAGTTCAAATTTTTTTTATGTAACGCCCTTTTGGGCCTCCTCATTCTCCTTTCCCCACTCCATACCTATCGACCCATTCTGGCGCCCATTCATTTCCCTACCTCACTCCATTCCCTCACTTTCTCCCTACGCCCTCTCCCTCATCCCTGCGCCCTCTCCATTCATTTCCCTCAGCGCTCTCCCTCATCCCTGCGCCCTCTCCATTCATTTCCCTCAGCGCTCTCCATTCGACTGTTGTTCCACAATACAGCTCGGCCATATTACAGCGCTCTGTCATAACTTGTATATATATCACGTTAACACAGCTCTGCAACTTGTATATACTCTGCGTTTTTTTCACTACAGCTCCACTACAACCCGTCGGCTCTCCCATAAGTTTCTCCCGCCGCCCTCTCCACTGCAAAACACCGCGGCCTTCCACGACTTCTCTCTCCTATATGCCAACGCCTTGGCATATACGCTGTCTATAGACATAAAGGCTATTCATTTCATATTTAAAGCACTGTCAATACATACGCTGTCACATTTTTTACGCCTCTGCAATACGTTGTCGTTGGTTTCCATTACATGCGGCATACATAACGCCTCCCCTCCATGTTATATCCAACGCTGCACATAAAAACGCTGTGTTAACTCCATTCAAAAGTTATTCAATCAACGCTGTCTGCATAGTCCGCGCTGTTCAACATTTGTTATATCATATTACACGCTGTTTTATATCATATTACACGTTGTTTTGATATATATTTAAACGCTGTCTGCATAGTCCGCGCTGTTCAACATTTGTTATATCATATTACATTTGTTATATCATATTACACGCTGTTTTGATATATACATATATCACCACGCTGTTTTATTGACATTACATATTACATATAAACGCTGTGGGCCCCTCCCGTGTCATGATACACCGCCCCTCCATAATAAAACAACGCCCTCCCCCCTCCCTTTCATAACAACGCCTCCCCCCTCCCTTTCATAACAACGCCCTTTCCACTCCTTTTACATCGCCTCCCCCCATCACCATTCCTTTTATACATTTCGCCCTTCCGTTCCATATCATTTTTTTTATATACATTTTTTCCCAACACAAAAAAAAAAATACATTTTTTTTATGCAGAATCAGTCTATAGCATAGAGTGTTTTTTAAAAATTCAGTCTCCAGCAAAGTTTTCTGAGCAGATTTAGTTTCCAGAAAGAGTTTTTAAACTCAGAAAATTGTTCCAGCAAGAGTTTTTTGCCCCTTTATTTGAAATATTTCAAGAGTTCGAAGTTTTTATAACATAATTTGTTTCCTCTTCAGAAGATTTTTTCCAGCAGTCTAATGCATTCTCTCATCTCCATTGTTGGAATAGTTCTCTATGGCAAAGAGAAATATCTTGAATGGTCACGGAAGATTAAACACACACTCATTTTTAATGAGCTGTGGAGAGGAATCTGTGAAGGACAAGCAGAAAATCCACCAGAGAAGCCCACTTCAGACAAAGAGCTTGCCATTTGGGAAAACAAGAACTGCAAGGCTTATGCCTTGATTGCAGCCTCAGTGAGTGAAGAGGTGAGTCGCCATATTTCATCATTCTCAAATGCCTTTGAAGCCTTGAAGAAACTAAAAGAACTCTATGACTCACATTCAGAATTAGAAAATGTTCAATTGATGGTTAAGTTGTTCAGTCTTGAAATGAAGAATGATGATCCCCTTGCTTTAGCTTCAGAAATAAGATCTATAATGCATGACATTCAAAACACTGGTGTAAAAATGGACATACCCCTCATAGCATATGTTAAGGCATTATATCCGACTTACTCACATTATCTTGAGTCTTTGCAAGCAAGTGGAAACCTTGAGCAAATCACCTTTGATAAACTTGAGCAGAAGTTTGCAGAAAGAGAGAAAGCTTTTGGGAAGATGACAGTCCTTTCATCTTCCGAAGAGGCTGCATACTTGGCACATAGAGAAAAGAGTCATACTCCAGATTCATCCAGAGGAAGAGGTGGCAGAAGAGGAAGAGGAAGAAGGAACTTCACAGAAAGGGGGGGCAGACAAGCTGACAAATCCAATCTTCATTGCACACGCTGCAATAGAGATGGACATGATGCACCCAAATGCAGAACACCATGGAACAAAATTGAGCAGCACAGAAATCAAGACAAAGGTAAAACCAATGACAAAGACAAAGGTAAAGCACCTGAATCCGCTCACTATGCTCTAGCACATTGTAACAATGGAGTAACTGAAAACCTCTTTGATGTTTCATTTACTTCATGGAGAGATGATTGGTTGCTAGATTCAGGAGCAACATGTCACATGACATCTAGAAAAGATTTTTTTGAAGATTTCACTGACAAAGTTGATGGAGCAGTATATTTCGCAGATAAATCCAAACTCAAGCCATCAGGGCTTGGC
The DNA here is from genome assembly GCA_034641835.2 of Pinus albicaulis. Lineage (NCBI taxonomy): Eukaryota > Viridiplantae > Streptophyta > Pinopsida > Pinales > Pinaceae > Pinus > Pinus albicaulis. Next base: position 281,624,724 of record CM076570.1, on the reverse strand, counting down.
ACAGTCAGGCTTAAACTGCCTGGTCTTCCCGATCATATCCTACATGAGGTTCTATACCTCCCGGAGTTGAAGAGAAACTTGCTGTCCCTGATCGAAATCCGGCAGCAAGGACACTCAGTTCACTTGTTTGATGGCAAGGCGGAGGTCAGATCAGCATCAGATCACTCACTTGTCATGGAGGGAATAGAAGAAGGGAGACTTTTGAAGCTGAAAGGTTCATCTGCTCATGCTCAAAACTTTGCATTTAGTTCATATCATGATGAAGGTACATTTCCATCAAGTCTTTTATGGCATGCTAGATTTGGACACTTAAATTATGACAGCCTTCGTTTGTTGAAGAAAAATGGTGTTGATGGAATGCCTACAATTCCTAGAAAACCTAAGGAATGTGATGCATGTATTCTAGGAAAGCATAGCAAACAGCCATTTCATGATTCACACTCAAGAGCACATAGGAAAATTGAACTTGTTCATTCAGATTTATGTGGCCCTATGCCTATTGCTTCTGCAAATGGAAACAAATACATGATGACATTTATTGATGACTACACCAGGATGTGTTGGATTTACTTACTGAAGAATAAGTCCGATGCTTTTCAAACTTTCAAGAATTTTCATGTATGGATTGAAAATGATGCACAAACACATATTGGCTCTCTACGCACTGATAATGGAAAAGAATACACCTCAAATGAATTTGAAAATTATCTTCGTCAACATGGAATCAAACATCAAACAACATTGCCATATAATCCACAACATAATGGTGTAGCTGAAAGAATGAACAGAACCATCTTAAATATGGTCCACTCCATGTTATTTTTCAAGAATGTAAAATTGATGTTTTGGGCTGATGCAGTTCTATGTGCTGTTTACATAAAGAATAGGTGTCCTTCAAGTTCAATTAGAAAAAAAAATCCTTTTGAAATGTGGCATGGCCACATTCCTTCGGTAAAGCATTTCAGGGTCTTTGGGTCCACCTGTTATGCCTTGATACCCAAGGGTCAAAGGAACAAACTTGGTGCTAGAAGCAGAAAATGTATCTTCTTGGGGTACTCCAATACCTCCAAAGGATATCCTCTCTATGATGAAGCAAATAAGAAGTTTGTGATAGCAAGAGATGTCATATTTCTTGAATCATCCAAGAGTGACAAGGTTGTTGAGCGGCAACTTGATCGCCCGGATAGATTCACACATGCAAAGTCTTTCAAAGAATTTGATAATGTGATTCCACACCTTGAAGGGGGGATTCCGATATTGAATCAAACTGTGGAATCATTTCCTGAACCACACTCTCCCCCACATGAAGAAACAACCACGGATGACACATTGGATGATGTGACTGACAGAATTGGGAGATTGAATCTTGAATCAATCCCAACTCAGTCAAGTGACCAGCCAGGGCCATCTCAGAAAGGTCCCCCCAAATGGCTGACAAAGACACCGGAGGATGTTCATCCTGATGAGGTTGGAAAAACAGGAACAAGAAGTTCCACTCAAGAAATCGAAGGTGATGTAGATAATTCTGATTCCCCTGTTGATATGGATATTGCTTATAACTGTGAATTGAGTTTGTCTACATATCATGAACCAACTTCCTTCAAAGAAGCCGCTTCTCATGATGAATGGAAAGAAGCGACGCATAAGGAGTATGATGCCTTGATAAAGAATGGCACTTGGAAGCTGGTTGATCCACCTTTGGGAACGAAACCAATTGGCTGTAAGTGGGTCTACAAGAACAAGTACAAAGCAGACGGCTCACTTGACAAGCACAAGGCCAGGCTTGTGGCAAAAGGATTCGCAGAGAAGGAAGGAATTGATTATGAAGAAACGTTTGCTCCCACAGCAAAATGGACCACCATCCGGACTCTCTTTGCCTTAGCAGCTCAGAGTGGATGGAAAGTTCATCAGATGGATGTAAAAACAACCTTCTTGAATGGAGATCTGAAGGAGAAAGTTTATATGTCCCAGCCAGAAGGATTTGTGATAAAGGGTCATGAACACAAAGTTTGCAAACTTGTGAAATCCTTGTATGGCCTCAAGCAAGCACCACGAGCCTGGTATGAGAAGTTGACCGAGCATCTTCTGAAACTTGATTTCAAACACTTTGATCTTGATGATGCAACTTTGTTTGTTAAGAAAGTTGGAAAAACAATTGTATATCTTGTGGTATATGTAGATGATCTTTTGATAACAGGAAACAATGAGATCTATATTGCATCCATGAAGAAAGAGTTGAAGAAAGGTTTTGAAATGACCGATTTGGGTCATGTTCATTACTATTTGGGTATTGAAGTAATTCAACATCCTAAATTCATATTTCTTTCTCAAAAGAAGTACATTGGAGATCTCTTGAACAAATTTGGCATGGATGATTGTAAACCCTTAGGCACTCCAATGGAACAAAACTTGAAGCTCACATCCGTTGAAGGGAAGGAATTTGAGGATGCAACTAAGTATAGACAGCTTGTAGGAAGTCTTATCTATCTGACCACCACCAGACCTGACATCTCATTTGCTGTTGGAATCATCTCAAGGTTCATGCAGAAACCTTGTGAAGGACATTGGTCTGCTACAAAAAGAGTACTAAGGTACTTGAAGGGGACTCAAGACTTTGGACTCAAATATACACAGGTAGGCGACTTCATCTTGACCGGATACTCTGATTCAGACTTTGATGGCGACAAAGAAACAGGGGTGTCTACTACAAGTTACACCATGAGTCTTGGATCAGGAGCTGTCTCATGGAGATCACGCAAACAGTCAGTTCCAGCAGATTCCACGACCGAGGCAGAATATGTGGCAGCAGCTGAAGCAACAAAGGAAATTGTGTGGCTCCAAAAAATCCTGGAAGATTTGCAGATGAAACAAATGTATTCCACTCCACTCATGATCGACAACACTTCTGCAATAAAGTTGGCCAAGAACCCAAAGTTCCATGATCGAACAAAGCACATCAATACAAAGTACCATCTCACTCGACATCATGTTCAGGCCAAGACCATCCATCTACATCATTGTTCCACAAATGAGCAAACTGCTGACATCTTCACCAAAGCACTTGGAAGAGAGAAGTTTGAAAAGTTCAGATCGATGCTTGGACTCACCAATATCCCTTCGGATTGAAGGGGGGAATGTTGACACCTAATCCTATGGATGGGTGTGCATTTGTATTTTTGTATATTATTTATTATTAGGAAATAAGGAAGGCCAAGAGTCATTGGGAACTGAATCCCAATAGCCTCACCTCCCATCTATATAAGCATGTACATTCTTCAGCTAATACACAATTCCAGTTTTGAGGAGTTACCTCCTGGTTTGACAAAAAGGAAGAAAAGGAAGTGTTATAAAACTAAGTTAATTTCTATGAAAGAAACCAATGTTTATTGACAAGTTTAAAGGCCTAGTTCTTAACAAAAAGATAAAGCAAGTACTTCAATAAGTAAACCTAATCCATGGATCTATAACTCAATTGAGATCTAAGAAATGAAAACAGGAAATGCAATTGATAACTCAAACATTGCATTGAATCTAATCATTTAGCCATTCTTGCAAATCATATTCAGATTATTTTCTATCATAATGACCTTTAAAGAGATTGTTCATTGAAATGGGATGAGGATCTTCTAACTAAAACTAATCAAGTGAATAACCAACTTATCAAGTCTCATCCATTCCTGAAGCCTTCACTCCTTGGTATGGCTCTCAGAAAAATCAATTATTCTCTTAATTTTAGTAAGCAAATGACATAAATAATGAAGCATTAAACAATCACTATACCTATAAGTCATTAATCATTTCAATATAAGATTTGTTAAAAATAGGAAAAATGGCTTTTACTTGGTTGAATACAACAATTGGTAACTATGAAAGTAATGACAGAAAATGAAATACTAAACAATCACTGTACCTATAAGTAATTAACCATTCAGTGTAAAGATTTGGTAAGATAAATAAATGGTTTTTACTTAGTTGAACACAACAATTGGAAATTATGAAAGCAATGGCAGAAAGTGAAATCTAAACAATCACTGTACCTATAAGTCATTAACCATTCAGTGTAAATATTTGGTGAAATAGACAAATGGTTTTTACTTATTTGGACACAAAAATTGGCAATTTATGAAAGAAATAAAATTAAGCATGATTAGAAAGAAATAATAAACATAAATTGAAGAAAATCTAGCTAGAAAGCATAAAAACCTCCTTAGGCAGCAGGGGTCCTCTGCTACCAAGTTAGTGAACTCCTTAACTCCTTAAAAGTGTGATAAAAACAGCGTCTGGGAACTGATCTCCTTTATTAAAACATAGTACCTTACTGTATTTCTGAACTTGTGCTACAAAAGACTTAGCTTCCTTAGTTCTATAGAACCTTTATTTATAATGAAATTGCATAAATAACTATTAATAAAGATATTTGCAGGTGTATCTTCAAATTACAATCAAACTGGGACTCTTAGGACTCATGATTTGCAACGGAGAAAATCAAGAGTCCTAGTTGCTATGTGAAACGGTCTCTTAACTTTGATCTTTGATCTTTGACCATTGGATTAGGCCTCTTTATTTTTTGATTTGGTCCTTGTGGATACGAAGAAATCCAGGTAGGAAGGATTCAGAGACTACCCATGTAATCCATTTCTTCAACTGACACCTGTAACATATTCAAACAAAAAAATAGCTGCAAAACGCTTGATCGGCTATGGAACGTCTGTATTCTGTAGCTATATTGCACAAAATTATTAAAATAGTAAAAAACATGAAAATACAATATGTTAATCAATTTCATGTATCCTCAAGATAGTCCTAAACATTCTTCATTGATTTAGGCTTATGAATTGATGAAAGAGAGGTGAGATGAGATGATGGTTTTGTAAAGGAAAATATAATTCTAGGGTTCAACAGGTTGCATGACCACTTGCAGATTTATGACATGGGCCAGAAAGCTTGGTTACATTGGTTTCCCTTGGGAGATTTTTTTCACTGCCCAAAGGCTCCTATTTATTTGATCCATGCCTTGAAAAACACTAATGAAATGAAGAAGGAGGCATGGCTATGCTGGCTGCTCTTGGGTGAGTATGGTTACCACCCAATAGCTCATATTTTTCTATTTCATGCCTTGTATATCAATGTTAAAATGAAGCAAAAGAAGGCATATTAATTTTGGTTTCCCTTGAGAAATTTTGGCCACCACATGACATCTCCTATGTCTATGTTTTTGTATTGGGTAAAGCTTGGCATGATGCTCTCATGATGTGTATTGATGGAGTTCATTTTTATTGGGATGATGTGACATTCCACATGTCTATCAATATGTTTTTGCTTCATGATGCACATGAGGAGGAGAGAAAGAAACAATATCTCTTGTTTCTTTGGCTGCTTTTGGGGGAGTTCGACTTATCCATATTACATGGAGGAGATGGAGGATGGAAGAAAAGGGCCTTACTCCGGTGGTTACCATTAGGAGAATATGGTTTGACATATTTATCTGCCCATATAACTCATTTCCTTCTTATTTTGCATAAATTTGGAATGATTCTTGCATCCAACAAGGCCAACAGGACTAAGGATGAGAGCACATCAATGCTCAATCAAATTCATAAAGCATGGGGTGGAGAGATGTATTGTGAGATGGAGCTTTTCCTTTGTGGAAAGAGACAATTTATTTTATGTATCTCATGTATTCATGATGATGTTGGAAATCATATTGTTGTCACTTGGTACTTCATGATGATAGGAGGGCCTCTAACTACACAGTTGGAGGTCATTCTATGCTCTCTTGAGAGACAACTTTGGAACCAAACATGTATGACACATTGCAGCAAATGGAGGAAGCCTTCCTTAAGTGGATGCCATTTGGATGGGAATAGATGGATTTTCATATACTTTTGGAGTTTCTTGAGGAAAAGAAACATTTTTCCAGGGGGAATTGTAACATTACCAAATTTCCACATCATATTTGGAATATTAGAGTCCTTGATTTTATTAATAAATTAAGTAAATAAAATGGAGGAGGGACCCATAATCCTCAATATGAATAAATATCCACTTTTGTGTGTGAATGTGGATTAATTAAGCCTATATATACATAATGAGGTAGTTGAGCAACTACTAATGTGAATGGAATTGGAGATCATGTCTCATTTATGAGATTGTAATATCCCAGATCTGGAATAGCACAACAAGCCTGCTGAAATAATGCAATATTGGGAGATTGATGTAAAGAAATGAGTTTAAAACCCTTGGATCCCTTATATCAGTATATCTAGAGCCTAGATCCAAAAGGGGAGCAAGAAAAAATTAAACTAGGTGTGGTAAACAGATCTCCCACCACCTAGTCTAGCTGAAAAACACCCTACAAAAGGGGCTGCAGCTATGCACAAAAAAATAATTCAGAAATAACGCGGTCTTGGAAAATATGAGTAGGAGGGAATAAATTATTATTAACTTATGAATTTACAACAGCGAATCGGAATTATAATGAAACTCTTTCAGTATACAATAGAATACATGAGGCAATAGAGAAAGAAATCCTCAGAAAAGAGAGCTACAACACATATATATCTGCAGAAATGGCTCAACAACGTTATTTAAAGGATCTGTAGCAGCTGCATATTATAACTCAGATCTAGGACAGATCTGTGGACAAAAAATCAGATCTATTTCAGATCTGGAAACTAGATAGTCTTATTTACAAGATCCCCTTGGGCTTTTGACCAAATCATGCATAAACAAGAGTAGATCTTGTTAGCCCCCTATAAATTTTTGACAAGCAAAGCAAGGGGCTAAATGGTTTATAAGCCTTCAATGAATGCATCTCCCCTAGAGACACATCATCCTTGAAGTCTCCTATGCCTTTGCCCTGTGATGAAATCCCCTCTGCTGATTCCCATTATGAAGCCTCTCTGATTGCTAAAAATTGTGCTCCTGAAGGCCTTCGTTTTCCCCTAGTACCCCTGCAGAATTTTCCATTTCATCCCTTTTTCCCTTTTTCCAATTTCCCCATTTTCCCCAAGTTCTCTCCCCTAATACTTCTAAAACCTCCCCAAAACTCCCCCTAAACCATTCCTACACCCTTTGTTTAGCCAATTTTCCCCTTCTTCACTCTATAGTCACCCGTTGTCAGCCTCAAATTCCATTAAAAAGGGCCGGAAAACCCATACTCTACACATTGTGGTCTTAGCCCCCTACATCCCTAGCCCCTTAACCCTTTTCCCCACATGACCAAACATCAAAACCGAGCGCTAGCCCAAAGAGCGCTTATCTCATTTGGTTATCGGGAGCAGTTTCCGCCGTTGATCTACACAGATTGGACGGCGATCGCCTCCCCCGTAACTCCCACTGTTCACAGTCCACCTCTCCGATCATGCCATCACCATCCATTTTTCCATTGATCTGACGGTCTAGAATGCACCAACCCCTATGGTCCCCGCCGCGCACTATTCTGAAAAACGTCAGGTTTCATCGCACCACTTTGAAGGGCGGGCAGTTTTTATATTTTCGCAGTGATTCCATACATCATCCGACGCATGGCATCGGTATGGTTGGAAAACCACCCTCCCATCGCGCATTAAAGTTCGTCCGTGGATGCGGAGCAATATCATTGTGCGCCGTCAGATCTGCAATCGCCCATCCAACGGTCGTTGCTCCAGGAAGTTGCGCGCGGGTTAATCAGAATCATCTGTACCCCTGGCCCACTGTCCATCACCCTCCAACGTGTTTTCCACTATCAATCTCCTCCTGAGATCGGACGACCCAGATTTTATTCTCAGTCCCACCGTAACCCCATCTTGCCACATCATCCTTCCACGTGTTCCCATCGTATATTCGCCCGTCCCTTCATATGTGTTCCATTCCAAGGTCAATTTTAAGGTTTTTCAATTAGATGTGCCATCCGCGCCACCTCCCAACTGTATTTCCCACTGTTTTACTTCACTGCGAGTATTCCACAACATTTTTTGCCATTTCACTAGTCTGCATAGTCAGTCTTTTCATCCCAGTTGCATCCACCACCTCCATACATGTTTTTCTTAACAAGTTTTCATGTTTTGCAGGGTTACAGGTGGGAAGAAAATTGCCATGACTTATATGGGCAGTTGTAATGACACAGTGCATAGAAGAAGTTGAATTCAGAGCCTGAAGATGTCCAGAAAGGTGTTTGCAACATAAATTTCATCAAAGGACAGAGTTTAAACTCTACAGACCCTCTCCGGCGCCATTAATGCTTAGATTGCTTGAACAAAGACAGTACGGGAGCATCAGAGAGCTCGAGGCAAAAAATATAATATTTTTTGAGCTTGTCAGGGATTTTAGAAAGTAAAGGTGCCGGTTCAAAGACATCACGTATTGCATGAAAGGCCCAGCACGCAGAAAAAAATGCTACCAGGTTTTCAAATCAGCAGAGTGTTTCTTCCTGAGCTAGAACATGGTGCACTTTATTGTTTCAGTCGGCGTGGTGTCCAAGTGAATTTTTCCCCCCTACAGTAGTCCTAAGCTATCAGAAGAATTTGTTTTACAGTATGGAAGACCCTAGTATCATTTATTTACCTTTTTTTTATTTACCAGAAGTACTACAGAGTACTGTAGCCAAAGTACATCAGAAACACACCAGAAAGTAAATGGAAGCCTGGAGAAGACCACTCTTTTGCCAAAAAGAGTGCCAGTGATTAATGCACAGAATTTAAACAAAATGGGCTTCGGCCCTCTTTCTTTTTCTGAGTTTAATGCTTCATTTAGTGTTTCACCCACCTTCTCCACTTCACTAGAGCTATAAATTCATGAAGAAACTCATTGTAAAGGTTGTTGATCAGTTATCAGAGAATTGCAAGTAGTTTCTTTTGAGACATAGTCTCTGTGTAAATTTGTAAGATAGGCTGAGGAATATGATTTCAGAATGAGTATTCAGCTATTGGCAATGTTGTACTTGACTATTATTTCTATCTAATATGACAAGCACATTTCTTTGGATCCTGATCTAAAGCAACGGTGATGCTTTCCTATCTCTGTGTTTTAATTCATTTCATTTCGTTTCTACTGGCTTGCATCAGAATATTGGCATAGGATTTACCCTTGTTAGGTACCCTATGTTTCTGCTCTCCTTGCCATTGATGTTTTTCTTCTCAATGTGTTATCTAAGAATTTATTTCAGTTAATTTAACCAGTGTGGTGGATGTTATTGCCTGCTCTCTGATGTATGAATTAAATTAATCTGTTCTTAGATGTTTCTTGTTAAGGATTTAGCTGGAAGATTTGGGAACACTGGGGATTAGAGTTAGCCCTGTCCACTAGGATCCTTGTGCGACCAGCTGGTATTTAACTTTGTGCCCTGAATCTGTGTTGTCTCCTCCTCTCCTACCATTCCATATCACACAATCATCTTTAAGGTCCAATGTTTTAGATGACTAGCCCAACTGAAAGCCTGCCTATTGATTAGAAAGAAAATCCTTTCCTGACTCCATTTCACAATAGTTTTGAATGCTCCATGGAATACTTCACCTTTGCCTTACTCCTCTTTGCTCATCCTTGTCTTACATTGAACCCTTCTTTCCTGATAATCGGCAACCAAACAAACAATCAAACAAACAAACCCTGAGCCTTATAACTAGCCTAACATCTTAAACCTTTGAGCTTTAAAGTCATACACCTTTGACATATCATAGAGATATCCCTCTCTAGACCTAGGAGGGCTAGATCCTGAGGTCTGAAAGTGGTTTGATGCTGTCTCATATTTTGGTCTTTCCAATCTGGCCAAAACATGGGAACCCCAACATAATGGCAACCATACTGGGGAATCGAACCCAGAATCTCTAGTTAGGTTGGCAGTTAAACACTCATACTCACACATCAACCTCTATACCATTTTTTGTGTTTCTCCCATACTCTTGGACAGAGTTTGGAAAGGGCCAGGTAGTCTCTAGATATCACAATATTTCAGAGGTGACACATCTGGTAAAAGCCCTCCCAGTCAATCTCTGGTTAGAGTTTGCTGTGTTTGAAAGATGTCCTTGAAAGGGGGCATCTCATAAACACTGAGGTGGATAGTGTAACCTCCAGAAATATCCTAAACCCTCCACCTAGTGACTCCATAGTTCCTGAACGTTTTAAAGACTCCATTGGTGATCAGTAGGCCTGTTGATTGTCCTATTTTCACATTAGACTCCACTGGGAGACCAGCCTCCATAACAACATCAACCACAGTAGAAGTAACAAGTAGGGTTAAGCTGCTTGGTTAGAAAACAACATTCTGGCTTCAAGAACCATTCATACAAGAGATTATCCTAACCCAGACCCACCTGAAATAGTTGACAACCCTGAGAGAAACCTGAAGGGATCTCCTGCACCTAAACAATCAACTATTTCCAGCCACATCCATAGAGCTAACTCTACACCAGAGAACTTTATAGCTCTATCAGACTCACTTTTTGACCTAGGCACCGAAAGTAGCCTACCAAGAACTAGGTCATTCAGTGTTCTAGACCAGTCAGACCTTGAGTTTCCTATTTCACCACCTCAAAGTGGTAATCGCCTTGGGAATATATAGACCCCTCCATCTACACCTCCTGATATACACTTCATTCAAATCTTGGGGCTCAGTCACCCTAAATCTGCTCATTAGTCTTCTGTTGGTCACAATATCCCTGTCATCCGTATACCAGCTACCCAAGTCAACCCTTTACCTCATCAAAACATCATCATGGCAGCCCAGTATGCACCTCTGGTTTTACCTCAGCCTCTAGTGCCCTTACCCAATGATTATCAATCAAAGATCCCACACCTCACTGCAAAAGAGTCTGCTATAGCCCAACACCATGTAGATAGGATGGAAGATTCTTTTGACTATATGGAGATAGATGATGATACAGTCAAAATGAGAATATTTTCCCAAAGCTTAGGAGGGGATGTGAAGAAATGGTTAAAGAGCCTACCTCCTAATAGTATCCCAGAGCTTCCTACTTTTTATCAGACTTTCATAAAAAAATGGGAGGTTAAGGCCAACCCTCGCCAACTCCTAGCAGAATATATGAACCTTAAAAGAAACGTAGGAGAGAGTTTCCATGATTACACAATGAGATTTAACAGCATTTACAATGCTCTTCCTCCACACATGAAACCTCCCCAAGGTATGGCTCTAGCGAAATACCCTGAAGGCTTTGATGCTGACATGGCCTACCAGCTTAGGGAGAGAGATTAAAACACACTGGAAGACATGAAAAAAGTAGCAGTGAGTGTAGAGGCTAATCTGATTGAGAAAAGAGCAAGATTCAGAGCTGAGAAAAGGGTAACATATAGAGATGACAATGTAGCTTCCACATCTGATCCAAATTATGACCGTTTATCTAAAAATGTGGAAAGGTTACAACAAATGATGGAAAAAATGGTTGTCACAGTTAGTAACAAAAACATAAATCAAAACCATAACGAGAACCAAAAATTTAGAAGAAACAATGCCATGCCCAATAGACAAAGAGAATTAGATCAGCAAGTTATTCCCCCATTCCAAGAGAAATTTCTTGATGAAGATGAGGGAATCATAGAAGAGTCTGAGGGAACCACAATGAACATGTTTGAAACATAATATTCAATCCATAACTATTACATAGAATAAAATCACTCCCCACCCTCCTATTGGGATGAGGAATGTTTAGAAACTGAGGATTATAGGTCAGGATTTGAAAATGCCATGATGCAAGTCAGAGAACAATATGAAATTAGAAGCAAAGAGAGCCAAGAAAATGCCAAACCAAAATATTTTGAGGTCACCATCAAGAAAAGACCTGAGAAAACTTCTAAAGCAACTTCTGAAAGTAACAAATTAGCAGCTGAGAGTTCTGGGAAGAACAAAGAAAAAGACAACCAAAACACTGACACACAAGGTAAACCAACTAGTAGCGTTAGCACTGCACTTAGTGATCCTGATAAAACTGTCACAAAAAATGTACCTAGTGAGAATCAGCACACTAATTCAGCCACTAAGGTGGTGACTAACAAAACAGAGTTGAAAATTCCAAAGAGTTAGTCCACTTTTAATCTGGTAAGTGAAATTGCAAAAATTAAAATCGCTGTCCCGCTCTCTGAGCTGGCCACTCAAGATGTATATAAAGGCCAAATTTTGAAGGCATTAAATTTAGGCAAGAGAAGTGACACTGTAAATCTGAGTGATGATCAACCTGCCCTTCTGTTTGGTCCAAAGATAGAAGGAAAGTTTCAAGAAGGGGTAGTGCCACCTTTCTATATCAGTCTCAATATCCATGATAAGATTCTCCACAATGCAATGCATGATTCTGGGGCATCACACAACCTAATTCCTAAAGTAGTAATGGAAATATTAGGCCTAGAGATAAACCATCCCTATAAAGACCTATATTCATTTGACTCTAGCAGAGTAAAGTGTCTTGGCCTGATCAAAGATTTATGTGTGAGCCTTGCCTAGATTCCAGCAAAGTGTATGGTCATGGATGTTGTTGTGGCAGATGTGCCACCCAAGTATGGCATGTTATTTATCAAGATCATGGGGAGCCAAGCTGCAAGGGACAATGCAAATGGATGGGGCCTATGCCACAATCCCCATCTTTGGCCAACTTATAAGACTGTACAGGGAAGCACAAATGAAATTCCTGGTTAGTAGCCCCGAAAAGCCTGAAAATTCACCTTTATACTCTGTACATACTGACCTTGACTCCTTCATCCTCTGTAATGACGAATCCTTAAAAGGGTTAGAGTCCAGAAACAGAGATACAAACAAGGAAACAGAACCCATGGACTTCGACATAATGGCTACTCTAGGCTTGGAGGAGAATGATGTAGAAAACTCAGAACAGTGCATTGAAACAAAAACTCAAAGCGAACCAGAAACAGAATGCAATCAGCCAACTAGTCACCCCTCTCATTCCCACACACATGACGAAAAACAAAACGACCCACAACCTAGTGTAGCCCCTATAATACTACATGGAGAACCCAACTGTAGGGAAGGAAGTGATGATAAAACGAAGAATGAAAGTTATGGGAAATGAATTTTGATGGGTCATACACCAAGAGAACTGCTGGGGCAGGAGTGTGGATACATAACGCAGAAAATGGTTACACAGAGAGCCATGCATGTAACTTGCATTTCAAATGTACAAACAACATTGCAGAGTACGAGGCTCTTATCCTAGGCTTAAATCTATTGAGAAAATTAGGAGCCCGTAGGATAACTATGCATGGGGATTCTGAGCTGATTATCAAACAAGTGAATGGTGAATACATGGCGAAACATCCTAGATTGAGAGCTTATAGGAATGACACTATAGATTTATTGAAAACATTTGTTGAATACGAATTAGTGTTTGTTCCTAGGATTCAAAATGTCATTGCAAACGGATTAGCATGCTTAGCTAGCTCACACCCTAAGAACCCAAGCGATCAACAGATCATCATTTAGACCAAATTCAGACCTGCAGTGCCGGAAAATTAAAAATATTGGCAGGTTTTTGAAGGAGATAAATAGATTGAATATTTCCTGGTAGGCAGAAATGAGTATGAATTTTCTGATTCAGACTCCAAATCTAACAGTAGCTGCCTAAGTGAAGTGTCCTCAGATGAGGAAGAGGCACCCTGTAACATAGAAATAAACACTTTAAACGAACAGATTGGAAATCCAAATGAAAAATGTGAAAATGCAGATAGTGAAGAATTAGAGGTGCTGCAGGCCAAATATCAGAACATACCTCAAGGTCTGGCACCTTTAGAAGACCTTTTTGTCTTTGATGATGTAGCAAAAAATCCCACTATAGAGCATGCATACTCTGATGTCGAGGAATGCAACATAGGCACTGAAGATAAACCCAAGATGATCAAATTGGCTAAGTCTCTTCCTGCAAACATGAAAAAGAAATACATTGACCTTTTCAAGGAATTCATTGACGTGTTCGCCTGGAGTTATGAGGACTTGACGGCCTATGACACAAACATCATACAACATAAAATACCCTTGAAAGAAAATCAGAAGCCCTTCAGAAAAAAACTTCGCAGAATAAACCCAAAACAATTGCCTGTAGTGGAAAAAGAGATTAAGAAGATGTATGAGGCAAGTATAATTGTGCCTGTGAGGTTATCTGATTGGGTATCAAACCTAGTGGCTGTGAGAAAGAAAATAGGGGAGATCAGATTGTGCATAGATTTCAGAAATCTTAATAGAGCCTCGCTCAAAGACAATTACCCTTTGCCAAAAATGGAACATATTCTTCAGACGGTAGTATGCTCTAGAAGGATCTCCCTGCTAGATGGTTTCTTAGGTTACAACCAAGTCTTAGTAATCCCAGAAGATCAACTCAAGACAGCCTTTACCACTCCATGGGGCACCTTTATGTATGTGAAGATGCCCTTTGGACTGATGAACGCTAGTGCAACCTTCCAAAGAGCAATGGACATAGCTTTTTCAGATGAGATAGGAAACTTCATTGTCGTCTATCTGGATGACATAACATTCTACTCCAAGACTGAGGAAGAACACCTAGAACACCTAAGAAGAGTGGTTGAAAAATGTAGAAGGTTTGGACTGTCACTGAATCCTAAAAAGACTATATTTGGGCTACAAGAAGGTAAACTTCTTGGCCACATCATATCTGAGAAAGGGATTAGGATAGATCCACAAAGAGTTGAGGGAATACTACAAATCACACACCCAAGAAACATCAAATATTTACAGTCCTTCATTGGGAAAATCAACTTCCTAAGGAGATTCATCCCCAACCTAGATGAACACCTTAGGAATATTACTAACATGTTGAAGAAAGGTGTAGGATTTAAGTGGACTGTTGAAGCTAAGAAATCTTTTGAATCAGTAAAACTTGCACTCACCCAGGCTCATGTCATAATCAGCCCAGATTTCTCAAAATATTTCCTATTTTTTCATTTTCCTCCAAGCATACAATAGCTGTAGTTCTACTACAGAAGAATCCATAGGGAATGGAACAACCCATCTATTTTTTCAGCAAATCGCTCAGGGATGCACCCTTGAAATACAACATAATGGAGAAACGGGCCTATGCTCTGATTAAGGCCTTGAAATACTTTAGGGTGTACATATTGCATTCCCACACCATAGCTTATGTGCCGAATATAGTGGTTAAAGACATACTATCCCAAAACCTAGATGGGAAGAGGGGCAAATGGATTGATGTGATTTTAGAATATGACCTTGAGATTAAACCCACCAAGCTGATTAAAGGTCAGGGCTTAGATCAACTAATGGCTGAATCAAATCTACAAGCCCTAGACATTAACATGGTAAATGCCTTGGACGAGCAACAGGGATTGTCTGATCCCACTGTTGAGGAAAAGTTTAATGTCCTTGGTATTCTGACATTTTGCATGTGCTTACACACCTCAATTCCCCGCATGAACTTTCAAGGACCAGGGATAGATTCTTAAAACTGAAAGCCAGAAGCTACTGCATATTGAATAACTGCTTATACTGGAAGAATCCAAATGGCCTATTGCTTAAATGTGTGCCTGAGAATGAGGCAGAGAAGATTAAACAAGAATTCCATGCAGGAGAGTGTGGATGCCACCTGAGCTGGAAAGCCACTGTAAAAAAAATACTCAGAGTTGGCTACTATTGGCCTACACTCTTAAACGATATCCATAAGATGATAATTTCCTGCCAAAAATTCCAGATCTTTGAAGGCAAAAGAAAAATCCTCCCCTTACCCCTACAACCTATCACTGTTGAAGGTCCCTTTCTGCAATGGGGCCTAGATTTCATAGGGGAAATTCACCCTACTTATTTTGCACAACACAAATGGATCCTAATAGCCACATAATACTTCACTAAGTGGATAGAGGCCATACCTACTAGGAACGCCACCGATTAAGTCATCATTAGGTTCCTATAAGGTCATATCCTCTCTCGGTTTGGCTGCCCAAGGAAAATAATCACTGATAATGCTGCTGCTTTTAGATCCAAGAAAATGGTTGATTTTTGTCACAGGTATAAAATAGCACTAGGTCATTCAACTGCCTATTACCCTCAAGGTAATGGATTAGCTGAATCATCAAACAAGAGCTTGGTGATCATCATCAAAAAATTGCTAGAAGAAAACAAAAAGTCATGGCATAACAAGTTAGTACATGCTTTGTGGGCTGATAGGCTCACCACAAATAAATCCATTGGCATGACACCATACCAACTTGTCTATGGGACAGAAGCAATGTTTCCTACCAGCCTTGGGGTACCAGTGATCAAGCTAGTCCAGGAGATTCAAACAGAAGAAGACAGTATGGTGAGAAGGATAAACCAAACAATCCATCTTCAACAAAAAAGGGAGGAGGTCCATAATAGAGCAGTGAAGGTCCAGGAGAACATAAAGAGGTTTTTTGACAAAAGAACCAAAGCTGCTGATTTCAAAATTGGAGATAAAGTTCTGAAGTGGGACTTAAGGAGAGAGGACAAAGGAAAGCATGGAAAATTTGACAGTTTGTGGCAAGGTCCATACATCATCCAGTCCACTATGGGTCTAAATGCCTTTTTTCTACAGGAGTTAGATGGTATAGAGCTGTTTGGGGGTTTTGTCAATGGCAGGATGCTCAAACACTACTTCTGCTGATCTCCAATTTCCAGTTTCCATTTCCATTGTACATACCATTGCAGCGTTTGTTTTCAAAAAAAAAAAAAAGCAAGGGAGAGGTTCAGACATGCTCAAAACATGAACCTCTGAAGTGCAAAGATTGGCTCTAACATGATCAAAACCTGAGCCAAAGAAAGTAAAGAAGAATAAGCTCTAACAGGCCCAAAACCAAAGCTGAAATTGAAGAAAGAAAGTGACTCTAACGAGCTCAAAACTTGAGCCAAAAAGAAAGAAGGATACTTCAAGCTTTGGATTTCAAGCCTTCACAGTTTTGTTTTCAATTTTATGCAATTTTTGTCCATGTGCAAATGTCTTTATGCCTTGGATCAACAACAGACTAGACTGTCTAATCCTAGTTTGTCTGTTTTTAAATTTCTGTTGTAGAATGTAGAGAAGAAATCTGCTGGACAGTTTAATCCCAGCAGATATTAGATTAGGTAGAGAAAAATATGAGACCAACAGTCTAATATAGTCTCATGGAGTAATAAGGGTAGATGTAGAATAGGTTTATTTTTTGTTTATAAAATAAATGATGTAAAGGGTCTGCTAGTTCAAATGCACCCTAGAAGAAAAAATGTTAGGAATGTGGAATGGGTAGGTAGAATGATTAGGAAAGCTTTTACGCTAAATTGATGTCCTCAAAATTGTGGCAGCTGAAAATCAAAGAAGAAGGGTGGCTCAAGTAGCAGGCATCTGGCCTACTCCAAAGATCATTTCTGAATTCTTGACTCCTTCAAGAAGAAGCCATCCCTATGTGGAGCCACTGTTAGCCCCCTGTAAATTTTTGACAAGCAAAGCAAGGGGCTAAATGGTTTCTAAGCCTTCAATGAATGCATATCCCCTGGAGACACATCATCCTTGAAGTCTCCTGTGCCTTTTCCCTGTGATGAAATACCCTCTGCTGATTCCCATTATGAAGCCTCTCTGATTGCTAAAAATTGTGCTCTTGAAGGCCTTCGTTTGCCCCTGGTACCCCTGCCGAATTGTCCATTTCATCCCTTTTTCCTTTTTTCTAAGTTCCCCTTTTACCCCAAATTCTCTCCTCTAATCCTTCTAAAACCTCCCCAAAACTCCCCCTAAACCATTCCTACACCCTTTGTTTAGCCAATTTTCCCCTTCTTTCCTCTATCATCGCCCGTTTTCGGCCTCAAATTCCATTAAAAAGGGCCGGAAAACCCATACTCTTCACATTGTGGTCTTAGCCCCCTACGTCCCTAGCCCCTTAACCCTTTTCCCCACATGACCAAACACCAAAACCAAGCACTAGCCCAAAGAGCGCTTATCTCATTTGGTTATCGGGAGTAGTTTCCGTTGTTGATCTACACAGATTGGATGACGATTGCCGCCCCCGCAACCCCCACTGTTCACAGTCCACCTCTCTGATCGCGCCATCGTCGTCCGTTTAGCCATTGATCTGATGGTCCAGAATGCACCAGCCCCTGTGGTCCCCACCGCGCACTATTCCAAAAACTGTTGGGTTTCATTGCACCACTTTGAAGGGTGGGCAGTTTTTCTATTTTCGCAGCGATTCCATACATCATCCGACACGTGGCATCAGTATAGATAGAAAACCACCCTCCCATCGCGCATTAAAGTTCGTCCGTGGATGCGGAGTGATATCACTGTGCACTGTCAGATCTGCAATCGCCCATCCAACAGTCGTCGCTCCAGGAAGTTGCACATGGGTTAATCAGAGTCATCCGTACCCCTGGCCCACTGTCCATTGCCCTCCAACGTGTTGTCCACCGTCGATCTCCTCCCGAGATTGGACGGCCTAGATTTATTCTTAGTCCCGCCATAACCCCGTCTTGCCATGTCATCCTTCCACATGTTCCCATCGTATATTCACCCGTACCTTCATATGTGTTCCATTACAAGGTCGATTTTAAGGTTTTTCAATTAGATGTGCCATCCGCGCCACCTCCCAACTGTATTTCCCACTGTTTCACTTCACTGCAAGTCTTCCACAACATTTTTTCCATTTCACCAGTCTACATAGTCAGTCTTTCCATCCCAGTTTCATCCACCACCTCCATACGTGTTTTTCTTAACAAGTTTTCATGTTTTGCAGGGTTACAGGCGGGCAGAAAATCGCCATGACTTATATGCATTGTTGTAATGACACAATGCACAGAAGAAGTTGAATTCAGAGCCTGAAGATGTCCGGAAAGGTGTTTGCAACATAAATTTCATCAAAGGACAGAATTTAAACTCTACAGACCCTCTCTGGCACCATTAACGCTCAGATTTCTTGAACAAAGACGGTACGGGAGCAGTAGAGAGATCAAGGCAAGAAATAGAAGATGTTTTGAGCTTGTCAGGGATTTTAGAAAGTAAAGGTACCAGTTCAAAGACATCACGGATTGCATGAAAGGCCCAGTGCGCAAAAAACAATGCTATCAGGTTTTCAAATCAGCGAAGTGTTTCTTCCTGAGCCAGGACACGGTGCACTTTATTGTTTCAGCCGGCGTGGTGTCCAAGTGAAGTTTTCCCCCCTACAGCAGTCCTAAGCTATCAGAAGCATTTGTTTTATAGTATGGAAGACCCTAGTATCATTTATTTACCTTTTGTTTATTTACCAGAAGTACTACATAGTACTACAACCAAAGTACATCAGAAACACACCAGAAAGTAAATGGAAGCCTGGAGAAGACCACTCTTTTGCCAAAAAGAGTGCCAGTGATTAATGCATAGAATTTAAACAAAATGGGCTACGACCCTCTTTCTTTTTCTGAGTTTAATGCTTCATTTAGTGTTTCACCTACCTTCTCTACTCCACTAGAGCTATAAATTCATGAATAAACTCATTGTAAAGGTTGTTGATCAGTTATCAGAGAATTGCAAGTAGTTTCTTTTGAGACATAGTCTCTGTGTAAAGTTGTAAGATAGGCTTAGGAATATGATTTCAGACTGAGTATTTAGCTATTGGAAATGTTTTACTTGACTAGTATTGCTATCTAATATGACAAGCACATTTCTTTGGATCATGATCTAAAGCAGTGGTGATGTTTTCCTATCTCTGTGTTTTAATTCATTTCATTTCATTTCTACTAGCTTGCATCAGAATATTGGCATAGGATTTACCCTTGTTAGGTACCCTATGTTTCTGCTCTCCTTTCCATTGATGTTTTTCTTTTGAATGTGTTATCTAAGAATTGATTTCAGTTAATTTAACCAATGTGGTGGATGTTATTGCCTGCTCTCTGATGTATGAATTAAATGAATCTATTCTTAGATGTTTCTTGTTAAGGATTTAGCTGGAAGATTTGGGAACACTAGGGATTAGAGTTAGCCCTGTCCACTAGGATCCTTGTGCGACTAGCTAGTATTTAACTTTGTGCCCTGAATCTGTTTTGTCTCCTCCTCTCCTACCATTCCATATCACACAATCATCTTTAAGGTCCAATGTTTTAGATGACTAGCCCAACTGAAAGCCTGCCTATTGATTAGCAAGAAAATCCTTTCCTGACTCCATTGCCGAATGGTTTTGAATGCTCCATGGAATACTTCACCTCTACCTTACTCCTCTTCTCTCATCCTTGTATTACATTGAACCGTTCTTTCCTGATAACCAACAACCAAACCAACAATCAAACAAACAAACCCTGAGCCTTATAACTAGCCTAACATATTAAACCTTTGAGCTTTAAAGTCATACACCTTTGACATATCATAGAGAGGTCCCTCTCTAGACCCAGGAGAGCTAGATCCTGAGTTCTGAAAGTGGTTTGATGTTGTCTCATATTTTGGTCTTGCCAATCTGGCCAAAGCATGGGAACCCCAACAGATCTGAGTTTCAAGTTGTATATTTGTAAAATGTTGCAGTAATTTCTGAATAGAACATTACATTACAATAGATCAAATCTAAATAGAACATGGATGAGCAAGTTAAGCCATGGATCACCAAAGTGGAAGGCAAAGCCCAGCACCAAAGATCTCTCATCAAAACTGTGATCAAAACACCATGAAGAATCTCATATCAAAATAACACAGTTCCTCAATGGAAACAACGTTGTAGCTCAAATGACATATATGGCCAACTACCAAGTTACAGATATGAAGTGAAAATAGGAGAGGCACTCTTCCAGGAGGTTAAAAGACACACTCCATGAGAAGAGGCTCCCAAAACAAGCTAGATCTCTACAAATCTAGAATCCCACTTGCTGCAGCTTGCAAAAGCAGAAAAACCCTCACTAGATTTGCGCTGAAATTGGAAGTAGAGCTTGGCCTCAAGCCTGATAGTGGATCAAATCAACAAATGCTCCTCTGAGAATCCTCAAAGGAGGAGGTGAAATCCCTACATAGTAACTCCAAGTGCTAAGCAGCACAATCCTCCACTAAACAACATAGAATAGTATTTGTATAAATAGACAAGATACTTAGAAATATAATCAATCAACAACCTTCTCTTGTTGCCTTCCCCTTCCTTTTATAAGATGAGAGCCTTTTCAAACCCTAAAACACCTTGGTGAGTTAGCTCTTTTCACATGAGGGGCCTCCTTCTAGAACTGTGTTGTCCCTTCATGAGATACATTGAACCTAGATTGCAATGTAGATTTGGTCAAGGTTGACCCAGTCTCACAACTCAAACCCCTTTCACACCTACAAGTGATTTATTTACATGGCCCTGATTTATCTGTGTTCACACAGGCATTGATTTATTCAGTATTTTTAGGAGTTTTACATGTCCTCCTTTATTCATTTATTCATGCAACAGAAAGTAAAACAAAAATGAATATTCCTCTTAGCTTAGGCTAAGTAGGAATATTACAGAGATAGATCATGGAGGTTGACAAAATAAACTAAGATCTTGAAGAGGTCAAACAGAAGATCATGGAGAATTCATGATAAGATGATGGAGGAAGTTGTGCAATTAATGCACACATGATGGAGACGGTGTACATTGCACCTAGACATGATGGATGATTTGGTCAAACATTGCAGTCAAACATGGAGGATTTTTTCCACATGCACAACGCAATATAGATGAGGGCCATGTTGGAAATGTTGTCATTGATGGCAAAGGAGATGGAAAAGGAGAAGCACCTGAAACAGCAACAAGGCAAAGAGAGATGCAAAATAGCAGAAAGGCAAAGGCAGCAGACAGGTAGCAGAGGCAGTAAAAGAGAGCAGCAGAGTTAGCAAAGAAGTAGAGAGATATTCAAGGTGCATAGTAGTGAGGACAGAAGGAGGGCCATTGATTTTGATAAGGGGTCTAGAGTGAAAATCTGTAGAGACAGAGTAGAGAGATAGCAGGCCATCGAATTGAAAATCTGGCCAACAAGAAGTTTGTATGTGGATGCTCTGGTATTTGATTTCATATATATAATGAGAAACTGGTTCTGAATATGGGTGGGTTGATTGACTTAAACTCTGTGTGAAGTACATATCTATTCTTGATCTGATATTATAAAAGGAACATTCGAGTTTCTGTGGAAAATATGAAACTCTATGTTATTGACTGACTGGGTCATCCATGTATTGACTGTTGGAATTGTTTATGAAAGTATGAATAAAGTGTTCAGGGTTTGTGGACAGTGTAAACTCTGTACAAGGGGATTTAAATTGTGAACCATGTATATATTGGAGGAATTGAATGTACATACATCTATGAACTGGAATATTGTGCATGTAAACCAGTGATAGGCAAATGAAAGAAATCTGCAGTAAGGGCTTATATGATCAAGAGTAAATATTGAATTGGTGCCTCTGTGTGGAATCGGGGAATTGATATAATTCTATGTAAGGGCATGTTGAAATCAATATAATCAGTTCAAATTTAGTAGAGAGAAGGTTTGTGTGATATACACTTATGGTTATCTGAAACATTGAACCACGCTCCTTATTGAATATAGAAAATTCTTGGCGTAAATAAACCAAGGCAGGATTTGATGGAATCTTGAGCTTTTCCCTATGAAGAAGGTCTTAGATGTCAGTAACCAGGTATTGAACAGATTAAAGTCTACATCAGATTCTGTTTGGTGTAATGATACTGTTGGAGTCACGCCAGAGGGTTAACGCAGAGTGGAGAGCGGAGTATATGTATATAACGAAGGCGCGAAGAATTAGAGGCGGAACTTGGAGTGAAGGTGTAACGGAACCTCGACCAATTGAATAGTGAAGCGGTTTTGAGATCAAATACCAGCATTATCGCGCATTGTGAAATTGGTAAAGAAATTTTGGTGAAAAAATGTGATTAGGGTCCTTGCCTGACACGTGGCCTCAGGTGGTATTGGAAAACCATTTATGTCGCGTTATTTTTTAGTGTTAACCCATAGATGATGAAAAAAGGCGATATCCACATTATCCATCCAATCTTCCATTGTCAAGATCTAATGGTGTCCGTTGAACGCGATGTACGAGATTTAATGAGGTATGTATTATAATGTTGAGTGGGCCCGAGTGTTATTGGCGCTGGCGTTGATTAAATATCTGCTGGGTTTTAATATAAGTGTGCGGCTCATTAATGTTTGTAACAATTGAAGTGGGGAATATATATATATATATATATATATGGCGGCACATATATATTGTTTGATATGAGCCGAACGAGCTATGGTTATTGGTAGTTTACACAAAGTCAAAGGTCTGTTAGGGGGTTCTTAACATTTGATTTGAAGAATATATATATATATATATATATATTATGACGAAACCATATGCATAAGAGGATATGAAGTTTAGTTGATAATGTTGTGGCGGCATATATATATATGCGCATGTAGTGCAAGTTCTGCAGAAGTGTGAAGAAATGTGACCATCATTAAGATGGCCGATATATATATGTCTGGGCCCGATAAAATTAATAATTTTGATGGTTGGAAGTCTGGACATT
Source organism: Pinus albicaulis (assembly GCA_034641835.2). NCBI lineage: Eukaryota > Viridiplantae > Streptophyta > Pinopsida > Pinales > Pinaceae > Pinus > Pinus albicaulis. The sequence continues at coordinate 281,601,282 of CM076570.1, read as the reverse complement.
TTTCCATGGTTGAGTTGGTGTCTATCCAAGGTCGAACTTTGGAAAGAATATATGTTAATACATGTGATAAGAATCGAAGTTCACACTTCACGTTAAAGTACTTTGGTCTAAGGTTAATGTTTTGATAATCTTTGGTATTAGGATATGGCGGAATGTCAAGGTGAGGAGACTTATAATTTGGGGTTTTAACCAGGGTCTAATATATATATATAGACTAAATTTGATGAATGCATTCTTGCACGCATAGAGAGTTGAGAATGTAAGTAAGCAGGGTTTTCCCATTATCACTTAATGTTTAATATATGTGGGACCCAACCAAACTTTAATATTTGTTGGGTCTTAATAAAGTCCAAAGATTATTTGTTTCATAAAATTTGATTTGGGGATGGTGATATATTTTATATATGAATGGTATGATTGAAATGTGATGGAGGAGATTATAAAAAGGAAAGAACCCTATGATTAGAAGATTCGTTAATATACCGTGGCGAAGGTTCATATAATTGCAGGTTGGTTATTTAATCAAAGAGAGAAGTCCACATATGAGTATCCATTCCATAAAGTGGGCCCTATGTAATGTAGTTTATTATGAAGTTCGAATGTTGATTAGAGTTTGGTTTAAATTATTTATGTAGATCTGTCATACAGATATCGGGTTTCACAACCATGGAAAAATGAAACTATCGCATACAATTATTCAAATTTCTAGCACAGAAAAATGAATGGAGAGGCATATTTATATGCATAAGACTTTAAGAGTTATTGGGGAGATAAAATTTTAAAACAGGTATATATGCAGCAGATACACAAGTACAGTGAACAGGTGAATATGCATAGGGATGGAAATGTGGGTTTGATAGGTGTACAAGCACAGAAAGCAGGAGAGTGTACAAAAACTAAAAAAGGTAGTGAACAACATAGCTATGTAGAATAGTTACATGACAACAGCAGAAAAGACAAAACCAACAAGCCAAGGGCCATAAAAATGGCTGAGTGAAATTGATGTATGTAACTGAAAATGTGAATGTAAATGTTTAATTGATTTTATATTGTTTGTGATGCATTGGTAAGTCTCCGGTAGGAAAACAAAACTCCACTATAAAATAGAAATTTGTATATATTGCTATATTTTTTTGAATGAGCTAGACAAAGAAATGAGAAGGCAGAAGGGAAGGAGTCATGGCTATTCACTTCAAATTCCTGTAGAATGCAAACAATCATGAAGTTATTTTGTATAAAACAGGTAATATCCATGTGTAGAATGTTACGAAAATAGAGAGAGAGAAAAAGGCAGTGTGCAGCAGAATTGAAGAGAGTTGAAGATTGTGAGAAGGCTGTAGAATGGAAGAGAGCAAAAGAATATAAGAAAGTTGCAAGAGGTTAGAGAATGCAGAAATGAATCAGTGAGGCAGAGAAGAAGGAGGAGCTGATAGAGAACTTGAGAAGATGTAGAGATGGTACAGGGTAGATATGAGGACTGATGGACAACAGAAAATAAGGAACATAACATAGCTGATATCCAAGGTAAATAAGCAAGTGTTTTCTCTTGAAAGAGTAAGGAAGTTGGAGCTTCCCTATCAAGTTGTAGCTTGATAGATGTCAGTTGTAGCTGACTGAGGTAGGAGCCTCCCATAGGTTGCAGCCTGCAGAAAATAGATGGGAGTTGGTGCTTCCACATCAAGTTGTAGCTTGATAAATGTTAGTTGTAGCTGATTAAGGTAGGAGCTTCCTATAGGTTGGTGCCTGCAGAAAATTGATGGGAGTTGGAGCTTCCTTGAAATTTGTCGCTTGCAGAACTGAGGTTGTAGCCTCCTGTAGGTTGGTGCCTACAGAAAATCAGTGATGAGAGGGAGTTGGAGCTTGCCTTTGCATCACAACAATAATAAGATGTGGTTTTCTCCCTTTATGGGTTTCTACTTATATCTGGTGTCTATGTGCATGATGTCTATGTGTTGATATGGTATATGTATTCTGCTTAATACTTGCTGCTCACATATTAAGATTGCTGGTACATTATCTAATATGCTTATTGATTGCTGCTCACAAATTAAGATTGCTCACATATTATGTTGATCATGAAATGAAGGTGTTAACAAAGTTTAATGAAAATTTTTAAAAGTCCATGAATGTGTTGAACTGATTCACCCCCCCTCTCAGTTTAACTAAGGGTTCAACAATTGGTATCAGAGCTGGTTTCTTTGGTGTAAGCCTAATAGCTTGAAGGAGATCTGGTTGAGTCGTGGACTATCAAAATGTACCTGTGTTAAGTACAACAAACTTCCCTGAATGGAGAGATAAGGTTAAAACAGAGTTAATAGCTAATGCACCCGAGGTATGGAAACTTGTATGTGATGGTTACTGCACAGACTCTCCCTCGGTGCAAGAACAACATAGGAATGCTAAGGCAAAATGTGTGATATACAACAGTCTACATAACAAGGATCTTGAGTTAATAATAGATTTAACCTCTGCAAAAGAAATATTGGATAGATTTCATTTCATGCATGAAGTAGACACTAAGGACTGCAATTTCAAGAAGGAGAAGAGAATTAAGAAGAAGAAAACTTCATGTCAAAAGGAAAATGTTCAATCAAATGAAGTACCTGCTAGTGTGAATGGAAGTAAGAACCATGAAGAAAATACAGCTGAGGAAAAATCCAAACTTGACACAGCCTTGACTGAAATAGAAATATTGAAGAATGAAAACAAAGACCTTAAGACACTAGTGCAAATATGTGATGAGAAAGAATATGAAGATAAGAAATAAATTGTTGGCCTGAAGACACAACTTGAAGAAGCGAAGAAAGTAGAAGACACTCTGTTGCAACAAATGAGAGAGAAAAGTATGGAATGTGAAAAATTGGAACAAGAAATAGTGTGCCTAAGAAAGAAATTAGAAAAATCCCAAAGAGAATTATTAATGAATACTCCTCTAATGAAAATCTCTAGATAGTTGGAAAAGATGCTAAATGCTCAAAGGTCATCTCTCATAAAGTTTGGGATAGGATATGAAGGAGAAACCAGTAAGTCCAAGGCAGAAGATAACGGGAAAATCATCTTTGTAAAGGCTGTAAAGGATAATGAAGCAGCCCTGAAGATTCCTACAAAAGTAGAAGCTAGCAAGAATAGGATTTGTGAAGAAACAAATAGAGTCAAGCAGCAACATGAAAGGACAGAGAATGAGAGGATGAAACAGTCAGCTGAAAAAGGCTCATACACTCATGAGGATGAATTGAACAAATTTGGAAGATGTCAAAGAAGGTTCTTTCCTCCTATGGGAAGTATTACTTGTTTTTCTTGCTGTAAACCTGGACATAATGCAGCATATTTCAAGACAAAGAAAATCCAGTCCAACCAGCAAAGGATGCAGAAAATGAGAAGAAATCCTCAAGAAAGCAAATGGAAAAGATAATCTTTCCCCAGGTACACAAACCATTTCCATGGCTACTGTTATGCATGCAATAATTTTGGACATAAACTTGTTGAGTGTAAATTGTATTAAAAAATGGGAATAAAATATTATACATCAGCTCAAACATACCTTGATAAAATAAGATGTTATATATTCCTCAAGCTTGGTCACAAAGAAAAAGATTGTATACTGCCATATACATTAAAGAGCTCTAAACAGAGGATGGAATCTAATCTAATCAAACAAAGCTATGAATAAAAAAGGAGTGAAGACATTATGAAGAACCCCAATAAAGTATGGAAGGAAAAGAGAAAGGGGGAGCCTGTTACCTCAATAACATAATGAATCTATCATAGTCTCAGGGGGAGCTGCTCCAGGAAGCAAAGAAAAAATCCATCTAGTGATAAATATGAAGCAACATCCCAGGGGGATAGCAGTTCATTAATAATCCCCATGAAAGTAGTATATGAAGAGCTCCTTGGAATGAAGATAGCTATAAGGACAGGAAGGGAAAGGAAATTTTCTCCAACAAAGAACTATAGAGGAAGAAGATTATCTGAAGTATTAAATAGCTGACAGCTTGATGGAAGAAGAGAATACAACAAATTAATCTATGAAAAGTCCCCTTGGAGGAATGGAGTTAAATTAAGTGACAAATCTCTGAGTGTTCTGCCCATGAAGATTCCAAGTAAAGAAATTGAAGATGCCTTCCCAAAGATCTTTATATTAGAACAGTTGAATTTATTATAAAGAAGCAATGATTCTAGAATAGTCCTAGAAAGGAACATGCAATGGTTTTCCTTTGAACAGAATGACCGAAAAATAAAAATGGTTAATGATGCCAAGATAAAATTTAGTATATTGATGATTGTTAGTCTAAACAGTGGAAAGCTCGACAGTATTAATTATGAAGGTTATTTTAACCATGGATTCATGTGTGAGCTGAAGAGAAAGTAGTTTCAATTGGTATTTGGTACAAGCAGCATGCCTATCAACAGAATACCAAGTGTTATCAGTGGAGCAGCAGTATGGTACATGTCCTCAGTATCAAAGGATTATGGCAAAAGTGCATCAAGGTAAAATTCCCAGTGTTATTTGCATTCAACATGAAAATGTCAGTAGCAGTGCTAAAGGATCAGTATCTTGTTTACACTTGAGGAATTATATTGAGAATTTAAGCAATATCTACTTCTATATATATTGCATGCCTTCCTGAAGTCAGTACATATATCTTCAAGGTCTCTTTCTTAAGATTATTCATAAATTGTGTGAAGTCTATTGGTTGAGATATCAATTAAAACAACTTGAAGATGTTTTTGTTGGAAATCATCATGACAGAATAGTTAAAATATCTGAAGCATGAAGGACTGGTTGTGATTACCATTTGAAGTTCAAAATTCTCTTATTAATTCATCAAAATCATACTTCAGCATAAAGGATTTGCTGGTAATTCACCTTTAAAGAGATATTGATCATTGACATGCATACCCCTTTTGTCATAAATAAAACTGCATGGTTGATAAGTGAAACTGATCAATACATTGAAGGGTTTGTTTTTGATAGTACAATGTACAAGCAGTGAAGTCATTTGGTCTCTTAGATTGAAAGACATCATCTAATCTCAAAATAAGTTGTAAACTCTGGCTTAATTCATTGATCACATCAGTAACAAGGACCTTTCAGCTATTAAGTGCAATATCATTATCAGCATCCTAGCTCATATCATCACCAACAGGCAGGAAAGGTGAACCACAGCTATAAAATATATATTGGCATCATCATAATTGAACAGATGTTGTACTGTAGATATGTATTGAAGAAGAAGACATGTGTATTGCAGAAGAAGACAATCTTCCTCAGCAGATTTGTATTTCTAATGAAGATTATACTAGAGACAGAAGTATATTTGAAGCATTATCAGTATTTTAGCTCTAGTCAAATGATGCATCTCTGATTATATAAGTCTGAGTATATATGGTTGGTTGTTCTAGAATCACCTACACTCTATACAAGGGCAAGGAGTCTATGCTTTGGGATGATATCAACTTAATATGTATATACAAGTTCAATAATCCTCAAAAGTGTTCTCTAAAAAACTCTTGAACACCAGTTTGGAGTAGCCTCATACAAAGTCAGAAGAATAATGCCTAAACACAATCCAGAGAAAGGAAATGAAGAGATAGAAAGCACACTAGGAAATGAGAAACCCTTTGCCATTGATGTCAAAGGGGGAGGAAAATCAAAGTAACAGAAGAAAGGGTCTTCTAAAAGGTAAGCAGAGGAAGTGTATTTTCATCAATGCCAAAGGGGGAGACTGTTGGAAATGTTGTCATTGATGGCAAAAAAGATGGCAAAGGAGGAGCACCTGAAACAGCAACAAGGAAAAGAGAGATGCAAAATAGCATAAAGGAAGAGGTAGCAAAGGTGGCAAAAGAGAGCAGCAGAGTTAGCAAAGAAGCATAGAGCTATTTAAGGTGCAAAGTAGTGAGGACAGAAGGAGGGCCATTGATTTTGATAAGGGGTCTGGAGTGAAAATTTGTAGAGACATAGTAGAGAGATAGTAGGCCATCGAATTGAAAATCCGGCTAACAAGAAGTTTGTATGTAGATGCTCTGGTATTTGATTTCATATATATAATGAGAAACTGGTTCTAAATATGGGTGTGTTGATTGACTTAAACTCTATGTGAAGTACATATGTATTATTGATATGATATTATAAAAGGAACATTCGAGTTTCTGTGGCAAATATGAAACTCTGTGTTATTGACTCACTGGGTCATGCATGTATTGACTACTATAATTGTTTATGAAAGTATGAATAAAGTGTTCAGGGTTTGTGGACAGTGTAAACTCTATACAAAGGGATTTAAATTGTGAAACCTGTATATAATGGAGGAACTGAATGTACATACATCTATGAACTGTAATCCTGTGCGTGTAAACTAGTGATAGGAAAATGAAAGAACTCTGCAGTAAGGGCTTGTATGATCAAGAGTAAATATTGAATTGGTGCCTCTATGTGGAATCGGGAAATTGATATAGTTCTGTGTAAGGACCTGTTGAAATAAATATAATCAGTTCACATTTAGTAGAGAGAAGATTTGTGTGATATACACTTATGGTTATCTAAAACATTGAACCATGCTCCTTATTGAATATAGAAAATCCTTGGCGTAAAGAACCCAAGGCAGGGATTGGATGGAATCCTGAGCTTTTCCCTATGAAGAAGGTCTCAGATGTCAGTACCCAGGTATTGAACAGATTAAAGTCTGCATCAGATTCTATTTGGTGGAATGATATTGTTGGAGTCACGCCACAGGGTTAACGCAGAGTGGAGAGCAGAGTATATGTATATAACGAAGGCACGAAGAATTAGAGGCGGAACCTGGAGTGAAGGTGTAACGGAACCTCGACCAATTGAATAGTGAAGTGGTTTTGAGATCAAATACCAGTGGGATCATGCCTTGTAAAAGTGGTAAAGAAATTTTGGTGAAAAAATACGATTAGGGTCCTTGCCTGACACGTGGCCTCAGGCGGTATTGGAAAATCATTTACGTCGCGTTATTTTTGAGTGTTAACCCACTGATGATGAAAAAACGTAATATCCACGTTATATGTTTGATCTTCCACTGTTAAGATCTAATGGTGTCCGTTGCATGCGATGTACGAGATTTAATGAGGTATGTATTATAATGTTGAGTGGGCCTGAGTGTTATTGGCACTAGCATTGATTAAATATAAGTTGGGTTTTAATATAAGTTCGCGGCTCGTTAATGTTTGTAACAATTGAAGTGGGGAATATATATATATATCTGGAGACATATATATATTGTTTGATATGAGCCGAACGAGCTATGGTTATTGGTGCTTTACACAAAGTCAAAGGTATGTTAGGGGGTTCTTAACGTTTGATTTGAGGAATACGCACACACACACACACACACACACACACATATATATATGTGTGTTGATATATATATATATATATATATATATATATATATTATGACGAAACCATATGCATGAGAGGATATGAAATTTAGTTGATAATGTTGTGACGACATATATATATATATGTGCATGTAGTGCAAGTTATGCGAAAGTGTGAAGAAATGTGACCATTGTTAAGATGGTCAATATATATATATGTGTGTGGGCCCGATATAGTTAATAAGTTTGATGGCTGGCAGTCTAGACGGTTGTCCACAGTTGAGTTGGTGTCTATCCAAGGTCGAACTTTGGAAAGAATATATGTTAATACATGTGATAAGAACCAGAGTTCACACTTCACGTTAAAGTGCTTTGGTCTAAGGTTAATGTTTTGATAATATTTGGTATTAGGATATGGCATAATGTCAAGGTGAGGAGACTTATAAACTGGGATTTTAACCTAGGGTTCTGTTGGGGTTCCCATGTTTTGGCTAGATTGGAAAGACCAAAAGATGAGACAACATCAAACCACTTTCAGACCTCAGGATCTAGCCCTTCTGTTTCCAGGGAGGGATCTCTCTAAGATGTGTCAAAGGTATATGTCTTTAAAGCTCCGTGTTAAGATGTTAGGCTAGTTATAGGCACAAGGTTTGTTTGTTTGATTTGTTTTGATTTGGTTGTTGGGAATCAGGAATGAAGGATTCAATATAAGACAAGGTAAGGTAAATAAGATTTTAGGCAAAGGTAGGTAACTCAGAGAACATCAATTCCATTGGGAAATGGAGTCAGGAAAGGGTTTACTTGTTGTTCAATGTGCAAGCTTTTCAGTTGGGCTTGTCATCTAAAGCATTGGATCCTAAAATTATTTGGTGGAAGGGGACAATAAGGATTGAAAATGAAGAGAGGAAAACCATCCAATTCTGTCTATAGATCAAGTCAGAGGTCATTTAACTCCAGACTTGCTTGGACATAATCAGATGCTACTTGAGGGAACTTCGAAAGGTTTAACTAACTTAAAAGGATCCTATTGAGACATAGACAGAGTTCTGAACTCCTAGTGTTCCCAATTCATTTAATTAAACTCTAACAAGAACATATAAGAAGTAGATTCATTTAACTCATACATCAGCTAGCAGGCAATAACATCCACTACACTGGTTAAATTAACTGAACTAATTCTCAGATAACACATTTATCAGAAAACATTAAGGCAAGGAGAGCAGAAGCATAGGGTGCCTAACAAGGGAAAATCCTATGCCATATTTCTGATGCAAGCCAGAAGAACTGAAATGGAATGAAATAAAACACAGAGATAGGAAAAACATCACCAGCTACTTTAGATCAGGATCCAAAGAAATGTGCTTGTCGTATTAGAAACAACACCAGTCATGTACAACATTGCCCATAGCTTGAATATTCAGCCTGAATAAATCTTTCTTCAACCTATTTTATGACTTTACACAGAACTATATCTCACAGAAAAAGCTTGCAGTTCTCTAATATCTCATCAACAACCTTTACAATAGTTCTTTCATGATTTTTATAACTCAAGAGGAACAAAGGAGGTAGGTGGAAGATTAAAAGAAACATTAAACTCAGAAAAGAAAGGGAGGGCTGAAACCCATTCAATTTTAAACATCTGAGCATTAATTTCTGGCACCTATGGAGGAAAAAATGGTCTTTGTCAGGCTTCATTTACTCCATATGGATCTTTGATGCATTTCTAGTTTTCTGTACTCTATGGTACCTTTGGTGAATAAACAAACTGGTAATAAAAAACAGAATGGTTTGCCATACTTGTGCAACAAATGCTCTGAGGGCTTTGGATTGTGTTATGGGTGGAGATCTCCATGGGAGCACGACATATAATAAAAACCATATGGGAAACCTATCCTTCCTGGGAGGAAAAAATTCTGCTGATGAAGAGAAATCTGTCGTATAATAACTCCTGCATATCCGTATCCTCTGGTGATCTATGATGTCTCTGACCTTGGTATCTTGCCTTGAAAAACTGGTTTAAGGCTTATCGATCTTCATTTTCATTCCTGGAACCCTCTGTCACTTCATTTATGCCCCTGTCAGCGAAAACTTGCTACTATATCAATACTGTGCAATCATGGCGGCCTTTCAACCTCTGTACTCTACAAGACTTGCGACTGGATCCAGGAAAAAAATGAAATCGGAAGGTGGATGGAGCGGAGACTCGTGGAAAATTGGTGCAGCAACGGTGGTGGAATGGTGCTTTGGCATAAACCGTGCTGAAAATACATTGAAATGACATAACAGTGAGAAAATAGGGTTTCGGTGGTAGAATGCAGCACAGACCGTTAGATCGTGGTCTGGGGACAAAGATCAACGGCGGAGATCGAGCGGTGGAATGATATACAAAAGCAAAAAAAATGACTATGAAACGTGAGACCTTTATGTAAATATGGAAATTTGGGTAAAAATCGAAAATACGAAGGAAAAGGGCGAAAATGTAATGAAATGCGTGGAAGTAGACATATGAGGTAGGACCCAGCCGAAGGTGGAAGGTGATTAGATCTGGGCTGTCAGATCGCTAGATCCAACGAACGGCCAGGATTAACTCGGAACATTGCAATCGGAGGAGGCAAGGGGAACACACACTTATAATTTATGATTTCGATCAAGGAAAGGGAAGCGATGGCCATTAGATTTACATGGAGATCAACGGTGGAGATGTGGATCGGGGGATCACAATCGGAGGGGCACAAAGGGAGACATAAAAGAACTTCTGATTGTGATTTGGCGGAGTGAGCGATGACCATCAGATCGAGGGTTAGATGGATGGTCAGGATTAGATCGGGGGCTGATGTGATCGGGCGATCGGAAAGTAGGATGCGATGGAATGCTACGACTGCGATGGAGCGATCGGCGGCGGATCGTAGGATCAATAGGGGAATGGATTGCTAGGATTTGGTTGGAGCAATTAAAATCAGGGGAAAATAGGGGTGACACATATTAAATCTCCGATTGTGATTAGTCGGGAGGAGCAATGACCGTCGGATCGGAGGGGACGATGGACGGTCGGGATGAAATCGGGAGACGGCGTGATCGGGGATCAGAGGGAAAGACCTGCGATTGCGATCAGAAGGGAGTGTGATCAATCGCATCACAATCAATTGTGATGAACTGATTAGGGAGCACACATAAACATTACAATTGCGATTGGGCGGGGGGTGCGATTGGCGCTCCGCCGTCTGATTGGAACGACAGATCAACGGCTGAAAACAAGTCGTGGGTCTTCGTTAACAAAACGATCGCATCGAAACTTTTCTGTGTTACAAAGGATTTCGTCCCTCCGCCAATATTCAGATTGCGATTAGAGCTTAGGAATTAAGCACTTGGTCCTAGTGCAAGGGCATGTGTGGGAAGTGGTTGAAAGGGGCTGGCGGGAAAGGGGCTAAGTCCTGTTATAATGTTTAAAAGTGGGTTTTAGCCCATTTTCAATGAAATTTAAGGTTGGGAAGGGTAACGATAGGAGGAATAAGGGGAGATTTTAGGAAACAAAGAATAAGGGAGGGATTTCATGGGGATTTTGGGAAGATTTAGGAGAGTAAGAGGAAATTTAGGGGAAACAAAGGGGACTTTGACAAAAGGGAAAAAAGGGGTGAAATGAAGCATTCTGCAAGGGATACAAGGGGCGAAAAAGGCCTTTTTGAGAAAAATTTATCATTCAGTAAGGCTCATGGACATCAGTACATCAAGGGTGAAATAGTCAAAGGATGAGAATCTGGGAAGGCTTCAAGGATGATGTGTTTTCAAGGGAAATGCATTCCTTGAAGGCTCACAAAACAATCCAGCCCCTTGCTTGCATTGTCAAGGAATTCATAAGGGGCTAACAGTGGCTCCACATGGGGATGGCTTCTTCTTGAAGGAGTCAAGAATTCAGAAATTGATCTTTGGTGTAGGCCAGATGCCTGCTTCTTAAGCCATCTTTCTTCTTTGATTTTCAGCTGCCACAAATATGATAGATCAGCAAAAAAAATTCCCAAATAATCTACCTACCCATTCTACCATCCTAGCATTTTTTCTTCTATGGTGCATTTGAACCAGTAGACCCTTTACATCATTTATTTTTATAACAGAAAATAAACCTATTCTAAATCTACCCTTATTACTCCATGAGACCAGATTAGACTGTTGGTCTCATATGTTCCTCTACCTAATCTAATATCTGCTGGGATTAAACTGTCCAGCGGATTTCTTCTCTACATTCTAAAACAGAAATTTAAAAACAGCCAAACTAGGATTAGATAGTCTAGTTTTTTGTACTTTGCAGAAATTTAAAAACAACTAACTACATGCTCACAGAGTGAGCTTTATTGAGCTTTTCCTACCTACCCTACACTACTTGGAAATCTCTGATGCTCTAGATGATACAATAATGCCAGTGCAACCAGTTAAGTAGCAACAAGAAAGGATATGAGCACTGAATTCCTGTCAGAGATAACCACAGGGTGCTCTGCATGTGGTTCTTCCAAACTGAGGTCACCATTAGTAGTGACCACTCTTGGTGAATATGGCCCGTGCTACAAATCAATGCTGAAAAATTTGAACTGATCAGGGCCTCCATGTATTATGCCACAGGATCCATGAACAGATGATGTACATTTTATTTTTTTAGGCCTTCCACGATTGGTAGGTTATCTTCATTCTGGGAAGCTTTGACTATTGCTTCTTCCACTGCATCCTCAAAGTGGATCTTGAAAGCCCATTTATCTTCTTCTAGCACATCAAAAGGCAGTGGAATTTCTTCTTTTTTATTGGGTGGGAGACTTTCCAAAAAGGCTCTCGGGTCTCTGAAATGGTATGATTTCTCTTGTAAGTTCAAAAGTTCAATCTCAGCTTCATACCTCTCAATCAACAAATCCAGAAACATTTTCTTAAGCATAGGTAGAGTATCAAGTCCTGAGCTGATAAGGACAATCTTTGGAAGGTCCTCCCATTCAATTTCTGCCAGTACACTTGCCACTCCATGATGAAACTCCGCTATGAGGCTTGGATGTATTTCGGCACATTCTTCAGAGTCTTCCATTAGTGAAGTGACTGGATATTTATCATGGCTGATGTTGTACTGTGACATGGTCTCCCAGTGGAGTCTTGTGAACAAACAGATAATCAACGACCTACTGATCACCAGTGGAGTCTTTTAATCATTTAGGAATTGTGGAGTCACTAGGTGGATGATTTACAATTTTACTGTCCACCACAGTGATTTACCAAATCAAGCTTTTGGTCTTATCCCCATTGGAGTCGCCATTATGTTGGGGTTCCCATGTTTTGGCTAGATTGCCAAGACCAAAAGATGAGACAACATCAAACCACTTTCAGACCTCAGGATCTAGCCCTCCTGGGTCCAGAGAGGGATCTCTCTAAGATGTGTCAAAGGTATATGTCTTTAAAGCTCGGTGTTGAGATGTTAGGCTAGTTATAGGCACAAGGTTTGTTTGTTTGATTTGTTTTGATTTGGTTGTTGGGAATTAGGAATGAAGGATTCAATATAAGACAAGGTAAGGCAAAGAAGATTTTAGGCAAAGGTAGGTAACTCAGAGAAAATCAAGGCCATTGGGCAATGGAGTTAGGAAAGGGTTTACTTGATGTTCAATGTGCAAGATTTTCAATTGGGCTAGTCATCTAAAGCATTGGATCCTAAAATGATTTGGTGGAAGGGGACAATAAGGATTGAAAATGAAGAGAGGAAAACCATCCAATTCTGTCTATAGATCAGGTCAGAGGTCATTTAACTCCAGACCTTCTTGGACATAATCAGAGGCTACTTGAGGGAACTTGCAAAGGTTTAACTAACTGAAAAGGATCCTATTGGGACATAGATAGAGTTCTGAACTCCCAGTGTTCCCAATTCATTTAATTAAACTCTAACAAGAACATCTAAGAAGCAGATTCGTTTAACTCATACATCATCTAGCAGGCAATAACATCCACTACACTGGTTAAATTAACTGAACTAATTCTAAGATAACACATTTAGAAGAAAACATTAAGGCAAGGAGAGCAGAAGCATAGGGTGCCTAACAAGGGAAAATCCTATGCCAGATTTCTGATGCAAGCCAGAAGAACTGAAATGGAATGAAATAAAACACAGAGATAGGAAAAACATCACCAGCTGCTTTAGATCAGGATCTAAAGAAATGTGCTTGTCATATTAAAAAAAACACCAGTCATGTACAACATTGCCCACAGCTTGAACATTAAGCCTGAATACATCTTTCTTCAACCTATCTTATGACTTTACACAGAACTATATCTCACAGAAAAAGCTTGAAGTTCTCTGATATCTCATCAACAACCTTTACAATAGTTCTTTCATGATTTTTATAACTGAAGAGGAACAAATGAGGTAGGTGGAAGATTAAATGAAACATTAAACTCAGAAAAGAAAGGGAGGGCTGAAACCCATTCAGTTTTAAACATTTGAGCATTAATTTTTGGCACCTTTGGAGGAAAAAATGGTCTTTGTCAGGCTTCATTTACTCCATATGGGTCTTTGATGCATTTCTGGTTTTCTGTACTCTATGGTACCTTTGGTGAATAAACAAACTGGTAATAAAAAACAGAATGGTCTGCCATACTTGTGAAATAAATGCTCTAAGGGCTTTGGACTGTGTTCTGGGTGGAGATCTCCCCGGGAGCACATCATATAATAAAAACCATATGGGAAACCTGTCCTTCCTAGGAGGAAAACATTCTGCTGATGAAGAGAAATCTGCTGTATAATAACTCCTGCATATCCATATCTGTATCCTATGGTGATCTATGATGTCTTTGACCTTGGTAGCTTGCCTTGAAAAACTGGTTTAAGGCTTATAGATCTTCGTTTTCATGCCTGGAACTCTCTGTCACTTCATTTATGCCCCTGTCAGTGAAAAATTTCTGTTGTATCAATACTATGCAGTCATGGCGGCATTTCAACCTCTATAATCTGCAAGACCTACGACTGGATCAAGAAAAAAAATGCAATGGGAAGGTGGATGGAGCGGAGACTCGTGGAAACGCGGTGCAGTGGCGGTGGCGGAATGGTGCTTTGGCCTAAACCATGGTGAAAATGCATTGAAATGACATAACAGTGAGCAAATAGGGTTTTGGTGGTAGAATGCAGCGCACACCGTTAGATCATGGTCTAGGGACAAAGATCAATAGCGGAGATTGAGCAGTGGAATGATATACAAAAGCGAATGAAATGACTATGAAACGTGAGACCTTTATATAAATATGGAACTTTGGGTAAAAATAAAAAATACGAAGGAAAAGGGAGAAAATGTAATGAAATGTGTGGAAGTAGACATATGAGGTGGGACCCAGCCGAAGGTGGAAGGCGATTAGATCTGGGCCGTCATATCGCTAGATCCAACGAACGGGAAGGATTAACTCGAAACATCGTAATCAGAGGAGGCAAGGGGAACACACACTTATAATTTCCGATTGCAATCAAGGAAGGGGAAGCGATGGCCGTTGGATTTACATGGAGATCAATGGTGGAGATGTGGATCGAGGGATCGCAATCTGAGGGGCGCAAAGGGGAGACATCAAAGAACTTCCGATTGTGATTGGGCGGAGTGAGCAATGACCGTCAGATCGAGGGTTAGATGGACAGTCAGGATCAGATCGGGGGCTGATGTGATCGGGCGATTGGAAGGTGGGATGTGATGGAATGATGCGATTGCGATGGAGTGATCGACGCTGGACCGTAGGATCAACAAGGGAATGGACGGCTAGGATTTTGTCAGAGAAATCACAATCGGGGGAAAATAGGGGTAACACATATTAAATCTCCGATTGCGATTAGGAGAGAGGAGCGATGACCGTCGGATCGGCGGGGAGGATGGACGGTCAGGATGAAATCGAGAGATGGTGTGATCGGGGATCAGAGGGAAAGACCTGCGATTACGATCGGAAGGGAGTGCGATCAATCGCATCGCAATCATTTGCGTTGAACCGATCGGGGAACACACATAAACATTGCGATTGCGATTGGGCGAGGGGTGCGATTGGTGCTCCGCCGTCCGATTGGAACGACATATCAATGGCTGAAAACAAGTAGCGGTACTTCGTTAACAAAACGATCGCATCGGAAATTTTCTGTGTTACAAAGGATTTCGGCCCTCCGCCAATCTTCCGATTGCGATTAGTGCTTAGGACTTAAGCGCTTGGTCCTAGCGCAAGGGAATGTGTGGGAAGTGGTTGAGAGGGGCTGGCGGGAAAGGGGCTAAGCCCTGTTATAATGTTTAAAAGTGGGTTTTAGCCCATTTTCAATGAAATTTAAGGTTGGGAAGGGTAACGATAGGAGGACTAAGGGGAGATTTGAGGAAAAAAAGGATAAGGGAGGGATTTCATGGGGATTTTGGGAAGATTTAGGAGAGTAAGAGGAAATTTAAGGGAAACAAAGGGGACTTTGAGAAAAGGGAAAAAAGGGGTGAAATGAAGCATTCTGCAAGGGATACAAGGGGCGAAAAAGGCATTTTTGAGCAAAATTTATCATTCAGCAAGGCTCATGGACATAAGTACAACAGGGGTGAAATAGTCAAAGGCAGGGAATCTAGGAAGGCTTCAAGGATGATTTGTTTTCAAGGGAAATGCATTCCTTGAAGGCTCACAAAACAATCTAGCCCCTTGCTTGGAATGTCAAGGAATTCATAAGGGGCTAATAGGTCCAATATATATATAGAATGAATTTGATGAATGCATTCTTGCACACATAGAGAGTTGAGAATGTAAGTAAGCGGGGTTTTTTTCATTATCACTTAACATTTAATATATGTGGGACCCAACCATACTTTAATATTTTTTAGGGTCTTAATAAAGTCCAAAGCTTATTTGTTTCATAACATTTGATTTGGGGATGGTGATATATTTTATAAATAAATGGTATCATTGAAATGTGATGGCAGAGATTATAAAAAGGAAAGAACCCTATGATTAGAAGATTTGTTAATATACCGTGGAGAAGGTTCATATAACCGTAGGTTGGTTATTTAATCAAAGAGATAAGTCCACATATGAGTATCCATTCCATAAAGTGGGCCCTATGTAATGTAGTTTATTATGAAGGTCGAATGTTGATTAGAGTTTGGTTTAAATTATCTATGCAGATCTATCATATAGATATGGGGTTTCACAACCATGGAAAAATGAAACTACCACATACAGTTATTCAAATTGCCAGCACAGAAAAATGAATGGAGAGGCATCTTTATATGCATAAGACTTTGAGAGTTATTGGGGAGCTAAACTTGTAAAATAGGTATATATGCAGCAGATACACAAGTACAGTGAATAGGTGAATATGCACAGGGATGAAAATGTGGGTTTGACAGGTGTACAAGCACAGAAAGCAAGAGAGTGTATAGAAAATGAAAATGGCAGTGAACATCAGAGGTATGTAGAACAGTTACATGAGGGTAGCAGAAAAGACAAAACTAGCAATCCAAGGGCCAGAAAAATGGTTGATTGAAATTGATGTATGTAACTGAAAATGTGAATGTAAATGTTTAATTGATTTTATATTGTTTGTGATGCATTGGCAAGTGTCCGGTAGGAAAACAAATCTCCATTGTAAAACAGAAGTTTGTATAAATTGCTATATTTTTCTGAATGAGCTAGACAAAGAAATGAGAAGGCAGAAGGCAAAGAGTCATGGCTATTCACTTTGAATTCATGTAGAATGCAAACAACCATGAAGTTATTTTGTATAAAATAGGTAATATCCATGTGTAGAATGTTACGAAAATAGAGAGAGAGAAAAAGACAGTGTGCAATAGAATTGAAGAGACTTGAAGATTGTGAGAAGGCTGAAGAATGGAAGAGAGCAGAAGAATATAAGAAAGTTGCAAGAGGTTAGAGAATGCAGAATTGAAGTAGTGAGGTGGAGAAGAAGGAGGAGATGATAGATAATCTGAGAAGATGCAGAGATGATACAGGGCAGATATGAGGACTGATGGACAGCAGAAAAGAAGGAACAGAACAGAGCTAATATCCAAGGTAAATTAGCAAGTGTTTTCTCTTGAAAGAGTAAGGAATTTGGAGCTTCCCTATCAAGTTCTAGCTTGATAGATGTCAGTTGTAGCTGATTGAGGTAGGAGCCTCCTTCAGGTTGCAGCCTGCAGAAAATATATGGGAGTTGGTGCTTCCACATCAAGTTGTAGCTGACTAAGGTAGGAGCCTCCTGTAGGTTGGTGCCTGCAGAAAATTGATGGGAGTTGGAGCTTCCTTGCAAGTTGTAGCTTACATAACTGAGGTTGAAGCCTCCTGTAGGTTGGTTCCTGCAGAAAATCAGTGATGAGAGGGAGTTGGAGCTTGCCTTTGCATCACAACAATAATAAGATGTGGTTTTCTCTCTTTATGGGTTTCCACTTATATCTGGTGTCTATGTGCATGATGTCTATGTGTTGATATGGTATATCTGTTCTGCTTAATACTTGCTGCTCACATATTAAGATTGTTCGTACATTATCTAATCTGCTTATTAATTGCTGCTCACAAATTAAGATTGCTCACATATTATGTTGATCATGAAATGAAGGTGTTAACAAAGTTTAATGAAAAGTTTTAAAAGTCCATGAATGTGTTAAACTGATTCACCCCCCCCCCTCAGTTTAAATAAGGGTTCAATAGGCCAAGGCATGGGAAGGCTAAAAAATTATATAAAGAAGATGAAGGCAAGGATGGAGGCATGCTAGTGATTCTTGATGTTAAGGATCTTTTTAAATCTTGAATTGTCATGTGACATTCCATTGTTTTCTTGGGTTGTTTAGCAGAGATTGAAAGTGTTGTTTAGCACAAGTTGTTCCTGATCGAAAATCCCACCTCTTTCTTATAGTAGCTCTAGAAAGAGTATTTTATTTAATTATATATCAAGCATTGGTGCCACACATCTTTTCCTACTTTCTGCAAAACATTCATATCCAGAAATTATAGATTTTTGAAGATCAGTTTGGAAGGTGGAAGTTATCGTCAGTACTTCAATTGGAGAACCGGTGAGGCTTTATTCCTATCACCTTGGGCTTATAGATCAACATTTCGAGAGCTTCATTTCAGATCTGGCATTAGGCAAAAGGTTATTGACCTCCTAGCAACAATATTTCCTTCAGGAATTACACTGTCCAATTTGCAGATCCAAAAGGAGGAAGGAAGTTGCTAGCATTTCAACTAGCAATCCTGTGAGGGATCATCCCCTCACATTGTCATTAGTATTTCCATCAACTGCGAGTTTATTGCAAAATTTTTTAGCAGGTAGAATGCCTCTCTTTCCCTCACAGTATATTTTCTATTGGTACTTGTGTTGCAGCAGCTATAATCATCATTGGAGGATTGAGAAGCTAGATCTAGAGCTTCTAGATTGTAGATCTGAAGAAGGGATCAACCCTTCAAGCTTAGATCTGATCCTATGACATATTTCAGCCATCTATTTGTCAGATCTAGCTTCAGATCTGTAATTCCCAACAGATCAAGGATCAAATTCTAGGAGGGTGATTTTCCAAAGTTGTAGATCTGGAAAATACTTTCTGGGTTATCTTGGGAATCCATCACATTGGCTAGATCTTGAATCTTGGAATCATCTGAGCTCCAGATTTGAGTAGATATACATTTTCCTTTTCAGCCTATAGTCATATATTCATATGCTATTGAAGGGACAATGCAGTATTTTCTTCAGTGGCTATCCAGTTACACAGTGCCTATTGTGGCATGTTTTCTGGGTGATTCTAGGCCATATTTTTTGCTATATCTCCTCATATTTTGTACATTGTGTAACTGAATCTTCTCCAATATAATAAAATGTCTCAGCTTCTCTATAAATTCTGATGTTGTATTGATATTTATTGTTTACTTTGCTGTAGTTCTTATATTGTGTTTTAGTATTACTGCATTCTCCCTTTTGGGATATTACAACCCCCAACCCGTCACTGCTGCTCCATGATAACGCTACTGATATCCATGATGATGCATCTGTTATCTCATGCCCATGCTCAATGTTGAACATATAGTTCTACCTTGGATTGTTTAGGAAAATTCTCATCCTATCCTCCAAGAATCTACACTCCAACCCCAAGAGTTGCATGAAACTCATCAATGACATACTAGCATGAATTTATATCTCCTCCTTGATCCTGTCAAGGGTACTCTGTGTAGTGATAGTATACTGCTCCAAACTAGCAGTGTTTCTTCACCCTAGGTCATGCAATGACATATCCCCATAACCTTCCATAAGATGTGCCAAAATAACAGAAAGTGGAAACATTTACATACCTTGGTTTTTCTTGGGAACATATTGTACTTCTACAAGGGTTCCTCCCACCGGTGTGATGACTTCCCCAACTACTGGTGATGATGGCTTATTCTCTATGGTTGTACCGCATTATTATAATTCTCCTCCTCCTCATGCATCTCCCGAATAATGCATGGGAATCTAAATGTCAAGAGATCAAGACCACCTTGCAAAGGTACAAATGTTCCTTCTCCTGATGCAAGTACTCCTACAGAAAGTGGTGGTGAAGGTTTCTTCTCCTCTGATTTATTCATATCAAACTTCTTGATCAACTTTTGAGTAAATTCTTCATATGCAGTCACTTTTTCATGACCCAAATGACTGAACCACCAAATTTTTTCTTCACCCTCAAGGTGCAGTGCTACAATCTCAACAAATTGTCTCTCTACTACTATATGTATCAAGAATAATGCATCCAACTTCATTCCCAAAGCCCTTCCTATGCATGTGGATGACCCATCAAATGTAGAAATTAGAAATCTATTTTGCTTCCTTCTTCTATTGCTGCAAGGTCTTCTTTCTTCTTTGAGCTGAATGAACTGTGGGAGAGTTACATCCTCCTTGAAAGATCTTGATTGATATTTTTATTCTGCAAGATACTCACATAGAATATCAGGATCTAAGTGTCCTCCATCTCCATGCCTTTTATCTTCCTTTCAAAAGAAAAGGGCATAGTATATTTTTTTGGAGCTCTATGCAATACTGGTTATTTCTTCTGCTAATAGGAAGTACATGGACCTTCCTCATCTTGAAACCCTACTGTGGTTTCATTGCTTCTGTCCATTCTTCTTCGATTGACCTCCTTGATGAGGTCCCTCATAGATATGAAAATAGATGAGATAAAACTCATCCCTTCCATCATTCTGATCTCTTTATAGCATAATGGCTAAGATCCACAGGTTGAGACAAGATTATGCTCTGATACCACTGTAATATTCCCAAATGGGAAAAGCAACAATATAGAACATAAAACTAGAAATTAGCAGTGAATACATCAATACACCATTTGTAATATTCCTAAAATTAGCACACAACTAATTGGAATATTAAATTTTGATTTTGCTTCTAGATACAGGAATAAGAGGGTATGTAGACCCATAAATCTCCTTAGTGGGAATAAAAGACACTCCTAGTGTGAATGGAGGTCATATAAAAGTTGGATTGAAGACCCTTAGGTGTGAAAAGGGGCTAGAGCATGTTGAATAGGTCAACTTTGACCAAATCAAACAATGTTGTTATGGAGGAGTGACATTAATGGTGGGACATCGTAGTTTTCGAGGGATATTGATTGCATGATGGTGGAAACCCTAATGAGTGAGACCCAAGGTGAGAAGGATCACATTTTTTTGTAAGGAAGAGGATGGCAGCCATATGGGGTCATGTTATAATTATTATTTTTATATGTCTGTTTAGACTTGTGCTCTCTTCAGTTGTTTAGCTAAGATCCCACCTCTTCCCTTGAGAGGCCTCTTGGGAGAGTGTTGATCTATCATTTCCACACATCTGAAATTCTGGCCAAGCTTCAGTCTTCAGCTATAGTGCATTTTTTGTTCATATTTGTGTTGTGTTGCAGGGTGTTTGCAGTGGAGGAAGGATTTCTCCCATTGGGATATCAACAAAGGAGGTTCTTGAGAATATTTCAGATATTTGGCATCAGGCCAAGCTATCACATCCAGTGACAACACAGTTCATCTGGAAATTGCATTATTTTGGAGGGCAGTTTCAGAGGAGGATCTATTGACTCTTATAGAGTGTTTTCTTGGAGGTGAAGGGTTTAGCCTTTCATTGGAGGTTACATTTTGAGGAGATCTACATCATATCCATATTATTTCAGCCTTCTATTTCACGGGCTCCAATTGCAGGGATTCTTCATCCCTAGGGTTGTAGATCACCATTTGTATTTGGATGTATTCTAGAAACCCTTCCTAGGTTCTCTTGGAAAGGTGTCTAAGAGGCTAGATCTTCACTCCTAGCTTTATTTGAGCTATATAACAGAAGATATACATTGATCTATCTTTATTTAGTAGTTTTTGCCCTAAAACAGTGATTTATTATCTCAATGAAATTGTATGGCATATATTTCTCACGTGTTGACATATTTTGCTTGTAGAGGCTAGTTTTGTATTGCTTGAGTGACTTGATCCTCAAGATCTTGTGCCTATTATTTTCTGATATGTTTAATAATATGGCTATACATTTGTCTCATATCATGGTTTATTGATTTATTCAATGTTCTTTCCATTATTGTGTTCATATATTGCTGCTTCCCCATTTGGGAATATTACAGTGGTATCAGAGCATAATCTTGGCTAAGCCTGTGGAACTCAGCCATTATGATATCAAAAAAATAAGAAGAAGGAGAAAGAGATCAAAATGGTGGAAATAATGAGTTTTATCACATCTCTTTTCAGATCTAAGAAGGACCTCACCAAGGAGGTCAAGAAAAGTAAAATGGAGAAAAGGAGTGAAACCACACTAGGGTTTCAAGGTGAGGAAGTTCTATGTACTTCCTACCAGCAAAAAGAAGAACCAGTATTACATAGAGCTCCAAAGAAAAATGTTATGCCCTTTCCTTTTTAAGAAAAATAAAAGAGGCATGGAGATGAAGGACACTTAGATCATGAGATTATAAGTGAGTGTCTTGCAGAATATAAGTCTTAACCTATAGCTTTCAAGGAGAATCTAACTCTCCCACAGTCCATTCAACTCAAAGAAGAAATGAGACCTTGCAGCAATAGAAGAATAAAGGGTAATAGATTTTTATTGTATACCTTTGATGGGTCATCCTCAAGCACATCAAGAGCTTGGGGAATGAGGTTGGATGCATTTTTCCTGCTACATTAAGTAGTAGAGGAAGAAGCCGTTGAGATTATAGAGCTGCACCTTGAGGGTGAAGCAAACATTTGGTGGTTTAGCCATTAGAGTCATGTAAGAGTGACTGCATATGCAAATTTTACTCAAAGGTTGATCAAAAAGTTTGACAAGAAGAAATAAGAGGGGAAGAGGCCTTTACCACCAGTTTTTGTAGGAGCACTTGCATCAGGATAAAGAATGCTTTCACCTTTGCAAAGTGGTCTTGGTCTCTTGACATATAGAGTTCCATGCGTTATTCTAGAGATGCATGAGGAGGAAGATATTTATACTAGCGCTGATACAACCATAAAGGAGTAGCCATCATCATCAGTAGTTGGGGAAGTCATCACATCGAAGGAAGGAACCCTTGTAGTAGTACAAGATGTTCCCAAGCTTTACCAAGGTATGCACATATTTCCATTTCCAATTATTTCGGCACATCATATGGAGGATTGTGGAAACATGATATCAAGGAAACTGCATGACCTAAGGTCAAAGCACATTACTGATTTGGAGCAGTAGCCTATCACTACATTGAGGAACCTTGATTTTTTCAAGGAGGAGATATATAGTCATCCTATTTTATCATTGTTGAGTTGTACACAACTCTTGGGGCTGGAGTGCAGAATCTTGGAGGATGGGATGAACATTATCCTAGGCAATCCACTGCAGAACTGTATGTTCAACATTGTGCATGATCATGAGACAGTAGATGCACCATCATGGAGATCAACAGTGCTATCATTGAGCAGCAGTGATGAGTTGGGGGCCCAAATATTATTGGGAAATTCTGATGACCATTATACTTGTGTGACATTGGATAGGCAGATGATTGATGGATGACATTTTATAATGGATGACATCTTCCATTATTATGATGGATACTTCTTGATGAGCACTTCACATCTTAATGAAAAAAAATTTCCTACATCTTATTTGGATCCTTATGGGGTCAACTTGGTCATTGATGAGTGGTCTTCATTTGGATATCTCCAGGAGATTTCATTTCAACATCCCATGAAATGCAAAGATAGAAATATAATTTGGGAGGATGGTATTATCCATTAGAGGGATGCCAATTTTAAGCATTATGATAAACACTCACCATTGATTGGATGGGTGATGTTGATGAGCAAGAGGCTAGGAAGCCACTTGCAGATCTATGACATGGGGTAGTAGGAGGCAAGGCTACGTTGGCTACTCTTGAAAGAGTTTGGCCATCATGTGACATATCCTTCTCCAAAGGGTATGTTGGTGGATGGGACTTGGCATGGCACATGCATCATATGGCGGAAAGGATTTTGGGTGTATTGGGGTGATGTGATATTCTTAATATCAACCATCATGTTGTTTCTTTATGGTATATATGGTGATGGTGTGAGAAGGCAACAAGAGTTGTTGTTGCTTTGGATACTCTTGGGAGATTATGGGCTAATTTTCTCCCATACTTTGCATGATGTTGCAGGGGTAGATGGTGGTGGCACAATCATGGTGGCAAGGAGCTACTCCTTACTTTGGAGGATCAGGAGGTACTTCCACTTTGGGGGGAATCTCCCATATATAGTAGCATTATGATTGATGACTTTCACATGTGCTATGTCAAAGGATGGAACTATGAGATGACAGGAGCCTTATCAAAAAGGCCAACAACGTTGTCACATGGGATCTTGGGTTTGTTGATGGAGTGTTCCCAGGATCACTTCACATATGATGCACTTGATGAAAAAGTAGGAGATGAGAGTGATGGAGTAGTGGATGGATACATCTATTACCATGATATGATCTTCTTGACTTGGATTCCCAAGTATAAGGAGAATGCTTTGAATGCAGCACATGGTTCATTCCTTTCCATGGAGATATGTCATACCACTATGGAAGACTCATTCTTGGACCTTGTTATCAGTTTACTCTCAGTACATGGTAAGAATTATGTTTTTTAATCAATTGATTATCTAACACAATATTTTCATTCTTACCATCTCTATACATTGCATTGCTCCACAAGAGGGAAAGCCCCTATTTGGGCTTCATGGTCATTTTGAGACCAACATCTATGATGGAGATAGCCATTTATTGTATGGATTTGGGAAATTATTGTACTATTTCCTATATTCTCAGTTGATTTACAATGCCATTTACTATTTACTAGTGGATGAGATGACATGCACAACTAGAAAATTGTTTGAAGACAACTTGCCACATCATATTATGAAACTACAGTTGGTAAAACTACGTTGTGACTAAATGGGAGACTGTTGGTACCTTCCAGCACTATGTAAATTCTTCACTATCTCTCTCATTTGGATTCCATATGATGATAATGTCATATTCATTTTATATGGACTGATCTGGGCAAGAACCAAAGATTGGGTCTTTGAGGATCCAATTGCCTTTGTGCTTCATGAAGGCACCATTATTGCAGCCCAAATCTAGTAGGAGCTCTACACTTATTATAAGTGGAGAGAGAGACAATGTGGGGTGGAAAATTTGATCCATCATGTTCAACTATGAAGCCCACCTTCTTTGTAGGAGCCCGAGGTGGAGGAGATGTTTCATGAGTTGCCATGTTGGAGGGTGACTCACTTTTTGTGGATGATAGCTTGGGGATCGATGCCTCATATGGGAATGATAGTTCCCAATATATTTTAGAATCCAGGCCTCAAGAAGGCCTCTAGAACACACATAGTTTCTTTCATGGATATTCCACTTGTTCATGATGAGATCCATTTGGATTTTTCACCAAAGTCATACTTATACATTTGGGAGGAGCAACTTGGAGAGTTATTGATGAGACAAAATCTTGTTCATTGGAGGATTTTATCACATGGAGATGCTACAAGAAGAAGAGGAGAGGCTCTTCAGTTCTATCCTTATAGTTTCTTGAGGAAAAGCAACATTTTGGGAGGGGAGGACTGTAATATTCCTAAAATTAGCACACTGCTAATTGTAATATTAAATTTTGATGTTTCTCCTAGATAGAGGAATAAGAGGGTATGAAGACCCATAAATCTCCTTAGTAGGAGTAAAAGGCACTCCTAGTGTGAATGGAGGTAATATAAAAGCTGGATTGAAGACCCTTAGGTGTGAAAAGGGGCTAGAGCATGTTGAATAGGTCAACTTTGACCAAATCAAACAACGTTGTTATGGAGGAGTGGCATTAATGGTGGGACATCATATTTTTGGAGGGAGATTGATTGCATGATGGTGGAAACCATAATGAGTGGGACCCAAGGTGAGAAGGCTCACATTTTTTATAAGGAAGAGGATGTCAGCCATATGGCATCATGTTATGATTATTATTTTGATATGTTTGTTTATACTTGTGCTCTCTTTAGCTATTTAGCTAAGATTTCCTGTGTTGTTAGCACAGGGTGTTCCTAGTTGGGAATCCTACCTATTCCCTTGAGAGGCATCTTCGAAGAGTACTGATCTATCATTTCCACACATCTAGCATTTTTTCCAAGCTTTAGTCTTCATCTACAGTGAAATTTTTGTTCATATTTGTGTTTTGTTGCAGGGTGTTGCAGTGGTGGGTTGAGAAACCCACTTTATAAGCTATTTTTGCAGTGGAGGAAGGATTTCTTCCATTGGGAGATCAAAAAATGAGGTTCTTGAGCATATTTCAGATATTTGGCATCAGGCAAAGCTATCACATCCAGTCACAACGCATTTTCAGCTGGAAATTGCGTTATTTTGGAGGGCAATTTTAGAGGAGGATCTATTGACTCTTTTAGCGTGTTTTCTTGGAGATGAAGGGTGAATAATTTCATTGGAGGTAAAATTTGGAGGAGATCTACATCAAATACATATTATTTCAACCTTCTATTTCAAGGGCTCCAGTTGCAGTGATTCTTCAACCCTGGGGCTGTAGATCACCATTTGTATTTGGATGTATTTCCAGAAACCCTTCTTGAGTTCTCTTGGAAAGATGTCTAGGAGGCTATATCTTCAATCCTAGCATTATTTGAGCTATATAATAGAAGATCTACATTTAACTATATTTATGCAGCAGTTTAGGCCCTAAAGCTGTGTTGTCTTAGCTCGGGGAAATTGTATGGCAAATATTTCTCATGTGTTCACATATTTTTCTTGTAAAGGCTTGTTTTGTATTGCTTGAGTGACTTGATCCCCAAGATCTTGTTCCTATTATTTGATGATATATTTAATAATATGGCTATACATTTTTCTTATATCATGGTGTGTTGATTTATTCACTCTTCTTTCCATTATTGTGTTCACATATTGTTGTTTCCCCATTTGGGAATATTACACCATTACATGAGACAAATGTACAACCATATCATCAAAACATATCAAAAAATATTATGCACAATATCTTGAGGATCAAGTCACTCAAGCAATACAAATCAAGCCTTCAATAGGATAATATGCTATTACATGAGAAACAATGATATACAAATTCCATGAGTCATGAAATCGTATTTTTAGGGCATAAACTGCTACAGGAATGGTATTAAAATGTATATATGCTATTATATAGCTCAAAAAGTGTTAGGGCTAGAGATATATGCTCCCAAACACATTTCCAAGACAACCCAAAATGGGTTTCCTAAAATACCCAAAATGCAAAAATGCTGGAATGAAACCCTAGGGCTGAATTGCAGCTGGAAATGAATAAATGGATGGAGGTGGCTGAAACTAATGTATAAATGTATATATCACCTCCAATATATCCTTAAAATGAAAGGCTGATCCCAACACTGAAGATCTAACCCTCCAAATCAAGCACTGAAATCTCTACTGCAAATGCTCACTAGAATAACACAGTCAAAGAGGGAATCTGCACTGTAAATGATGGAAATAGGTTGGCCTGGTGCTAAGATATGAAATAAAGCTCAAGAATCTTAATTTCTGATCTCCCAATGGGAAGAATTCTTCCTCCACTGAAAAAATAGCTCATAAAATGGGTTTCTCACCCCTCCAATGCAACACCTTGCAACACAACACAACTCTGAAAAGAAACTACGTTGTAGCTAAATATTGAAGCTTGGCCTAATGCCTAGATGTGGAATATACAAATCAATAATATCTCCTTCGTAGGATGAGTGTGGTATTCCTTCTTGGGAACACCCTTGTACTAAACAGTACAATAGACCCTGCTAAACAACAAAAGCATGCATAGCAATGCTACCTCACAATTTCCAGATCTAAAAGATCAAAATCAATAATCATCTAACATGCCTTCTATGGCTTTCTTTCCTTTCCTTATATGCATTATGAGCCTTATCACCTTGGGTCCCACTCATTAAAGAAACTACTCACATGGATACTATCTCCCATTAACTCTACGTTGTTTCACATTTATGCTCCACTCTCTTTATACTAGCACTATTGATTTGATCAACATTGACCTTGTCCACATGCTTTGGCCCTTGTTCACACATCGAGGTGCTTTATCCAACTATCATGATGATCCCTTTTCACTTTAAGAGGGGTTTTATTCCTACTAAAGAGATTTATGGGTCTCCCTACCCACTTATTCATCTATCTAGAAGACAAAAGAAAAAATGAATATTCCAATTAGCTGCATGCTAATTTAGGAATCTTACACAATGATGGAAAAGAGATACAAAACCTAATAAGGAAGAGAGGTAAAAAAGGGTAGGGTGGTGCAGATATATTAATTACAATGTTTAAGGCTTGGCATGGCAGTGTAAACCAAGCACTCTTTGCTTTGGGTGTGCATGTATGTGATAAGTGTGCTAATTTTAATTAAGCCCAGATTTGTGTAGAGAAAAAAGAAAAAATATGTTGTATAATTTTAAATAAAACTGAAAGCGACAGTAAAATAAATAGCTAAAGATGCATAAATTTAAACCCAAGGAGGTGGGCTTCCCAAAAACTAGTCTATGCATGGGAAAAATCTACTCAAAACACACAAAATGGAAAATGGATCTAAGGTCAAGAGGGACAGGGATATAAAGGTCAGATATGATGGAAAAAGGTGCAGAAAAAATAAAAAAACCAGAGGGAAAAATGCTCAAAAATATGTGGCGAAAGGATACAACCTAAAGGGAAATGGAGGGGACCCTAAAGGAGGACCAAGTAACACTAAGAAGAGGTGTTTTGGATGGAAAAATAACCGATTTGAAATGGATCTAAAAGTGCAGGTTCAGATTTGAGAAAATGGCTAAAAAACACTGAAATATCAAAAGACCTGCTTCAGCTAATGATCCAGGTGGATATTGGTGGCCACCTGCCTATTCGACTTGAGGCCCCACCATTCTCTCTTTCAGTTTTTCAGTTTCGGCACAACTTACTATTTTTAGCAGTTTTTCGGGTCGTGAACTTCCGAAGCTGTTTTGAGGCCCTAAATGACATTTTTTGGGCATCACACCTTTGGTGAATATGATTTCCTTTTTGAAATTTTTTTTCCAACAGCATTTTTAGTCCTCGGATAGATATTTATAACGATGTATCATGTGCATCAAACGGAGATAGTATGCTAAAGTTACATCCCCGGGAAGTTAAAACACCAATTTACCCAAACAGGGCCCATAGTTTTGGCGCTTCATCTCCTAGGGTTCATTTTTTGGACGTTTAGGGTTTTCCATTGTTTCTAAATAATAAATAGGACCTCGAGCCTCATTGTAACTTAGTTCAGAGGCATGTAGCTGCCACACCTCTTCTCAGAGATAAGCTACCAACGCCCTAGCTAGTTTATTTCCATTCTGTTTGTAAGGAAATTTCAGTTCTTTGATATTAATGAAATGAAGTGTTATTTCCGCTGCATCTTTGTATTTATGGTTATATATCTATTATGTTGTGTTCCTGCATATATTCGGATTAGTAGTATCAGAGGGGTATGCTTTTTCTCGATCCTTCTTTACATGTCCCCAACGAGGTCGGGGTATAAGGAGTTAGGGCTCGATCTAGTGGAACCTTTGCAAGATCAGCCTCGCAAACCCTGATGGACGCCCATGGGGAATGAAAACAAAGATGAGGGAGCAGGAGATCCTATCAAAATATTGCTCGAGGAGGCCCTCGAAAAACAAAGGAACGCGATGATGGATAACTTTGCCCAGATCCTTCAACGATTTCCCACTGACGGCACATCTGCATCCAGCAGCCACTCTGGAGACACGACTCCCTTTAAGGTATAAGTAAAATTTGACATTCCCATATTTGAGGGTAAAATAGATGTAGATGTTGTAGATATATGGTTGAATCTATTAGAAGGATATTTCTCGGTTCATGACATTTCCGACTGGGAGAAGATTATTTTTGCACTCCTCAAAGCTACCCCCCATGTCAAGGATTGGTGGGAAACCTATTGTGAGAAAAAGGAGACATAACCCTCTCTATTCTCAGCCATACCCACATTGAATTATTTCCGAGATGCCATCAAGGAACAATACTATCCCATGGGGAGCTATGTGGAAAAGTACATACAATGGACCACACTACGACAACAAAGGGATCAAGATGTGCAAGAGCTGATAAATCTGTTCCATACCCTATGCAAAAGTTGGGTATCAAAGATTCAGAGAAGAAATTGGTGCTAAAGTATCGCAGTTTTCTTCACAGATACATTGAGGAGGAAACGGAGTTCCTCAACATCTCCTCGCTTGGTACGACATACCAGTATGCTTCCAAGATTGAGCAGAAATTCAAAAAGAAGAAGTAAGACTTTGGATCTGCAAATCAAAAGCAAGGGAAAGGTTTTCCCAAACTGCAAAACAAAGTACAAAGCCAAGGAATTTTGTCCCAAGACAACTTTCCAAAGCCACAAGCAAAGAACAACACTGCAAAGCCAAATAAGGACACGAGAAAGTGGTGTGAGTTCCATAAGAGCTCCACTAACAACACAAGTGAGTGTCGGGCCAAGCAGTTGCTGGTGGCCAAGATGAGGGCTTCTGAATCAGATGCATGCTCTGACTCTGAATCAAAAACTGACAAGGAAAATGACAAAGGGAAGTATATTATTGATGTAGAGCCCAATGCCACTATTGCCAGTGCAAAGTTCTAGAAGGAGGAACCAGAAGATCCAGAGGAGGCAGAGCATCTCTTCCACTCCCAGATGTGGGTAAAGGGTTCCCCGCTACAGTTCATTGTCAACAATGGGAGCCAAAATAACCTCATCTCAGTAGATGTCATGAAGCAGTTGGGCTTGCCAACCACAACGCACCCACAACCATACACCATTGGGTGGCCTTGCCAAGGACAGGATCTCCATGTCAGCTAGCAGTGCCACCTTCCCTATAGCATCAAGCCATTCACGGATGAGGTATTGTGTGAAATTTATTCTATTGATGTTTTTGATGCATTATTAGGCCAACCATACTTGTGTAAGCGATATTCTGTGTATGAGTCTCGGCCTCGCACTAATATTGTCACTTTGGGAAATAAGTTGTACAGGATACCATAGGTACCACCACCCCCCAATATCTCTTTGGTTGCTAAAAAAAAATGTAGTAAGCTCATTTCCAAAACCAGGAAATTTTTTTTCCTAATGATTCACCCCCAGGGAAAGAATAATATTGTGGCCACAACCTCCATACATGGCTCCTTTGCACGACAACAAAAAATGGACAAGGTTGTGGAGGAGTACGGGGACATCTTCACCTCACCCACAGGGGTGCCTTTTCATTGTCGGGTCAAGCACCCCATTGAACTAACCCCAAGTGCACCACCACCCAATGGACCAATATATAGGCGCTCTATTCTGGAGAATGATGAAATAAAGAGGTAGATTCAGGAGCTGCTGCAGAAAGGTCACATCTAGCCTAGTTCATCACCTTGTGGGAGTCTGATCGTGTTGGTACAGAAGAAGGATGGGACTTGGAGACTCTGTATTGACTATCGGGCGCTGAACAAGATCACTGTCTAGAATAGGTACCCGATCCCATGGATTGATGACCTTCTAGACCAACTCAAAGGGGAAAAATATTTCAGCAAGATCGAATTGAAGTCTGGGTATCACCAGGTACCAATCGAACCCTATGATATGTGGAAGACTTCCTTCAAATCCAAGGAGGGCCTTTTAGAATGGCTCATCATGCCTTTCGGGTTGATGAATGCTCCCACAACCTTCATGAGGTTGATGGATGACATCTTGCGTCCATTCACCAACTCATTTGTAGTGGTGTACTTGAATTACATACTGATCTTCAACCAGACTTGGGAAGATCACCTCCACCACATTCGAGAAGTCCTCCAAACACTACGACAACACAAGTTGTGTGCCAATTTGGAGAAGTGCACTTTTGGCATGACCCAGGTTCAATATCTGGGATACATTATTGATGAAATGGGGGTGCATGTGGATCTAGCCAAGATCCAAGTCATTCTAGATTGGCCAGCCCCAACCACCCTAACAGAGCTTCACAGCTTTCTAGGTCTTTCTAATTTCTACCGCAGGTTCATGTTGGGATTCTCTCATATCACTTGGCCCTTGAGTCAAGTCACCAAGGGAGGAGCGAAAGAAAAATCATTTTGGTCAGAATCTCAATAGAAGGCGTTCGTAGAATTGAAACATCGCCTATGTTCTGCCCCAGTGCTCACATTACCAGACTTGAAACAACCATTTAGATCAAGACAAATGCCTCTGACTATGCTACTGGGACAGTTCTTACTCAATAGGGGCATCCAGTGGCATATCACAGTGAGACATTGTTCGACACAGTTCGAAAGTATCCCACTTATGACAAAGAAATGTATTCCATTGTGTAGTCTTGTTGAAAATGGAAGCATTACATTTTGGGGAAGGAGACAATCATCCACACATACCACTAACCCCTACAGTTCATACAGACACAAGGGAGGTTGCATAATTATTTCCATCAGAAGTGGTCCACATATCTACAAAAATTTCATTTGAACATCAAGTACAAGAAGGGTCACATCAATAATGTTACAAACGGCCTCAACCGACCACCGATCATGGCCATAACTGTTAGAAAATTAAATATTATAGAGCAATGAAACACATAAAATATGCGGAAAATACAAGCACACAAAACACATAAAACTAGAGAGACATAGATATATGTGGTTCACCCAGTTTGGGCTACATCTACCCCGAACAACCAGTCCTTTCTTTCTATTATCTAGCAAAATGAAGAGACAAAACCTACAGCATATCCGCTGTAATATCCTCTGTTCTCTCTCACAGTCTTCCTCTCTGTTTCTCGCTCTCAGAATACACATACAATACACAGCCGCAATACAATGCCCTCATAAAAGCAAGGGGTTTCCTTGTAGGGAAAAAAGCCTAATCTAAACATAACTTCTACCATCAGATCATTTGCCTAATGAACGGCCCAGATTGACTAGAAATTACTATACTTTTACAAGGAAATTTTACATCTTTTTTAGCTTCGGGGGTGCTGTCACCCCCCTAGACCCCCCACGACAGCGATTAATTACGGGCGGCGTTGTCGTCCCTTTTAAGGTACAGGGGTCCAATGCTGTGATACAAGATAATCAGGCTCCACACCCAAAAATCTCCCACTTGGAGACTGATTGTAGCAACTCCACCGCTACTTTCTTTGCTAGACAATGACTCCTCTTTGGACCTGGCTATTTCTCATATTCATCATCATCCTTGAAGACCAATTGAAACTGAGCGCGTTCTTAGTTTCTCCCTGGTTACGAATTTTGTTAGCATATCTATAGGATTCTGGCTAGTGTGTATCTTTTCCAGCTTTAAATCTCCATCTTCCAATACTGACCGTATGAAATGGTACTTGAGATGTATGTGTTTAGTCCTGGAATGAAATGCTGAGTTCTTTGCAAGATGAATAGCACTTTGGCTATCACTGTATAGCGTGCCCATATCATGCTTCTTACCCAATTCATCCATAAACCTTTGTAACCAAACAATTTCTTTACTAGCCTCTGTAGCAACAACATACTCTGCTTCTGTTGTTGAAAGTGCAACAACACTTTGGATTTTTCAAACCCAACTGACAGCTGTTCCACCTACAGTAAATAAATATCCTCTAGTGCTCCTCCTTTTATCTCTGTCACCTGCCATATCTGCATCAACATATCCCTGTAGAGCAATGTTTGAACCACCAAAGCATAATGCTTGATTTGTGGTACCTCTCAAATATCTGAGAATCCATTTTACTGCCATCCAATTTTCTTTTCCTAGATTGTTCATGTACTGGCTTACAACTTCCACTTCATGTGAAATATCAGGCCTTGTGTAGACTATTGCATACATTAAACTTCCAACTGCTGATGCATATGGAACTTTAGACATATAGTCCATTTATTCTTGGGTCTTGGGGCACATCTCCTTATTAAATTTGAAATGGCTAGAAAAAGGTGTACTAACTGGTTTTACATTCTGCATATTAAATATTTTCAACACCTTTTCTATGTACTCATTCTGAGACAGTGTTAATTTGTGATTTTTCCTGTCTCTAGTTATCCTCATACCAAGGATTTATTTTGCAGCTCCCAAATCCTTCATTGCAAATGAATTTGCCAATTTTCTTTTGAGGACATTTATTTCCTGCATGTTAGACGCTGCAACAAGCATGTCATCTACATACAATAAAAATATAATATAGTTGCCATCATTTTTCCTTTTTAGATAAACACAATGATCAGAGTGACATCTAGTATAACCTTGTTCAGACATAAACTTTTCAAATTTTAGATACCACTACCTTGGAGCCTGTTTTAAGCCATACAAGCTCTTCTTTAACCTGCACACCAATTTTTCTTTCCCTTTTACCTCATATCCTTCTGGTTGCTGCATGTATATCTCTTCCTTCAAATCTCCATGGAGAAATGTTGTCTTTACATCTAACTGTTCAAGATGTAAATCTTCCACTGCTACAAGACTTAAGATAGTTCTGATTGAATTCATCTTAACAACGGGAGAAAATATTTCATCAAAATCAATACCTTTCTTCTGTGCAAACCCCTTCACCACAAGTCTAGCTTTGTACCTCTGTTTTCCTCCATCTTCTTCCTTCAGCCTGTAAACCCATTTATTCTGCAATGTAGTTTTACCTGTAGGCAACTTGACTAAGTCCCAAGTTTGGTTATGCATTAAGGAGTCCATCTCTTCTTCCATGGCTAGCTCCCACTTCTTCCTACTTTCAACCTGCATTGCTTCTTCATAACATTCAGGTTCACCAGAATCAGTCAACAATAAAGAATATAATGAAGGAGAGTATCGTTCAGGGGGTCTACTTATCCTGGTAGATCTTATAACACCACTTTCAGGTGTTTGAGGTGTCTGTTGCTGTTGTGGTGGTTGCTACTGCTGTGGTTGTTGATTATTATTATTTTCAGGCACCTTTAATTTTTCAGATATCTCATCAAGAACCGCGTATTCCTTGCTTTCTTTTTCCCGTTTCTTTTGCTGCAGTTGATTCTTATACAAGGCCTTTTCATTGAATATTACATCTCTGCTCCTAATGATTTTGTGATTTTCATAATCATATAAGCGATAACCAAAATCATTAGCACCATATCCAATAAAGGTACATTTCTTTGATTTTTCCTCAAGCTTTGTTCTATTTTCATTATTAATATGGACAAAGGCCTCACAACCAAAAGGCTTTAAAAAATATTAGTTTACCTTTTTACCTGTCCATGCTTCCTCTGGAATACCACCATCCAAGGAACTTGAAGGCCCTCTGTTTATTAGATAAACAACGGTATCTACAGCATCTACCCAAAATTGTAAAGGCAATCCTGCATGCAATCTCATGCACCTTGCACGCTCCATGATTGTTCTGTTCATCCTTTCTGACACACCATTTTATTGTGGTGTTCTTGGAACTGTCTTCTCTCTACGAATTCCATGCTCTGAACAGTACCTATCAAACTCTTTGCTGCAATATTCACCTCCATTGTCTGATCTGAGACGCTTCAACTTCTTTCCTGTCTCAATATCAACCAAAGATTTCCATTTCTTGAAAGTATCAAATACATCAGATTTATTCTGAATACAATAAATCCATGTTTTTCTAGTTGCATCATCAATAAAAGTAACATAATAACGAGAGCCACCGAGAGATGATACCTTAGTAGGTCCCCATACATCTGTATGCACAAGCTCCAATTTTTCGCTCTTCTTTTCTTTCCCAACTCTAAGAAATCTGACTCTCTTCTGTTTTCCATAAATGCAATTCTCATAGAAATCCAAATCAACATTCTTCAAACCTAGCAGCAAATTTCTTGAGTGAAGAATTTTCATTCCCTTCTCACTCATGTGTCTGAGCCTATGATGCCATAATGTTGCATCTGCTCCTTTGGAAGTTAAAGCATTAACAGAGTTAGAAATACCATTGCATAAATACAATGTACCAACCTTTTCGACTTTTGCTATTACCAGCGCTCCTTTGGTGACCTTCCAAGTTTTATCTGTGAAAGTTGTCACACAACCTTCACTACCTAACTACCCTGTTGAAATCAGATTTTTCTTCAGATCTGGAACATGCCTTAGCTCCTTTAGTAGCCATTGGTTTCCATTCTGTTTTTTTACAAGAACCTTACCCATTCCAAAAATTTTACATGGTTTATCATCACCCAAACGAACTTTTCTAAAATCTCCTTGAACATAGTCATGAAAATATTTCTTATCAGGTGTGGCATGGAATGAAGCCCCTGAATCTACAACCCAAGAATTAGTAACATTTTCGAAAGAAAGAATCAAATCATCTTGTAACACATCGCCTGTCACATTTGCTTCATGATTGTTTTCTTGTTGTGTGTCTCCTTCTTTTCCCTTCCGAGATCTACAGTATTTCTTTAGGTGTCCTTTCTTTCCGCAATTCCAGCACACTATCCCCGATCTGGACTTGGATCTGCCTTTCCTTGATTTATTGCGATATCCCGAGCTCTTTCCTCTTTCCATTCTTCTTCCCCTAGACTTTGCACTCAAAGCATTACTTGATGTCTCACCAGAGCTTTTCCATCGCATTTCCTCGCTAAGGATAGCACAAACAACATCATCAAACTTTAAAGTACTAGATCCAGAGACAAAGTTACTAATGGCCATTACTAAACCATTCCAACTCTCTGGAAATGAGCACAAGAGTAATAGAGCTCTAACTTCATCATCAAATTTTACCCCTACAGAACTTAATTGACTGGTAACTGTATTAAAATCATTTAAATGGTCTACAACCGATCCACCTTCCGACATTTTCATATTAAATAGTTGTTTCATACGAAATACCTTGTTTGAGGTCGAGGGTTTTTCATATAGTTTCGCCAATGTCTGCATCAAACCCTCTGTTGTTGTTTCCTTCGAAATATTGAAGGCGACTGATGCCACAAGGCACAACCATACTATTCCGAGTGCCTTTCTATCGATAATGTTCCATTCTGCGTCTGTCATGGCCACCGGCTTCTTTGTTTTTCTGCTCAATGGTAGGTATAGATATTTCTGGTACAGATCATCTTCCATCTACATCTTCCACAACGGGAAGTTTTGGCTGTTAAATTTATCGACCCTAAACTTACCATCTTCCGCCATTGCTCCCACTCAAACCAGGAATCCTTCTTTCCTATGAGTTTATCAGCCAAATATACCTTCGACTTTGATACCAGTTGTTAGAAAATTAAATATTACAGAGCAATGCAACACATAAAATATGTGGAAAATACAAGCACACAAAACACATAAAACCAGAGAGACACAGATATACGTGGTTCACCCAGTTTGGGCTACGTCCACCCCGAACAACCAGTCCTTCCTTTCTATTATCCAGCAAAATGAAAAAGACAAAACCTACAGTAGATCAGCTGTAATATCCTCTGTTCTTTCTCACAGTCTCCCTCTCTGTTTCTCGCTCCGAGAATACACATACAATGCACAGCCACAATACAATTCCCTCATAAAAGCGAGGGGTTTCCTTCTAGGGCAAAAAACCCTAATCTAAACATAACTTCTACCGTCGGATCATTTGCCTAATGAACGGCCCAGATTGACTAGAAATTAATATACTTTTATAAGGAAATTTTACATCTGTTTTTAGCTTGATAGCCTCCAAAAAGCCCTTGAGGAGGGACTCCAGCGCGGTCGCCCCCCCTGGACCCCCCATGACAGCGATTAATTACGGGTGGTGTTGCCGCCCCTTTTAAGGTATAGGGGTCCAATGATGTGATACAAGATAATCAGGCTCCACACCCAACAATAACCACCGTTCTCAACTCCTATTGGCACGAGACTTCTAATTGGCCAGAGCGATCCTGAATTCAGCCACACATACAAGGCACTCTTGAGGGGTATGCAAGTTCCAAATTTTCACCTCCAATATGCACTGTCATGTCACCTCAGACACCTTTATGTTCCTTCAAGCGAGCGTGCCAAGATGATATGGGAAGCGCACTATAGTTGAGTTGCTGAGAATTTTGGGGTCGAGAAAACAGTGGTAGTACTGTAGAAGTATTTCTATTGGCCGAACCTTCAACAGGATGTCAGGAAGTACATCTGATCTTCACTACTTGCGCCATTGCCAAACCGACCATCAAGAATCAAGGGCTCTATAATCCACTACCTACCCCTAGTCGACCTTGGGAATCCATCTCCATGAATTACATGTCAGGCCTTCCTTCTACTAAGCATGGAAATGACTATGTTTTCGTGGTTGTCGATAGATTCTGGAAGATGGCCATTATGGCGGCCTGCAAGAAGAATATCACAACAGAAGCCACTACTAAACTCTTCTTTGAATGAGTGTGGGTGCACCTTGGGATCCCACAGTCTATTATATCAGATCATGATAGTAGGTTCCTTAGCACATTTTGGTCTAGCCTGTGGTCAATGTTGGACACCAAGCTCACCAAGTCCACAGCTTTCCATCCCGAAACTGATGGCCAGATAGAGGTCGTCAACAGGATGATTGTACACATTCTACACATGTAAAATTCAAAGCATCCATGCACATGGGATGAGAGCCTCCCCTATGTACAACATAGTTATAACCGGGCTCTCCACAGCTCAACCGGCCACAACCCCTTTCAGGTGGACTTGGGATTCCAACCACTATGTCCCATTGATGTAGCCATGCCATTTGCGGCTACTCAGGCTGATTCAGCTCATCTCCAGTCTGAAGCTAACAAAGCGAACAACTTCATCGAGTGCATCCAGCACATCCGCCAATAGGTTTATGAAATATTGGACAGAGCCAATGCTAAATAAAAGCAATGACATGATCAACATCGGGTGCCACACAACTTCCAAGTGGGCAAAAAAGTGTGGCTACATTTCAAAAGGAGCGCCTCACTGGACCCCACCGCAAGCTTCGCCTGCTCCAATTTGTGTCATACACCATCACCAAGGCTATAGGGAACAATTCCTTGGAGCTCATTATTCCACCATTCCTTGGTCTACACCTAGTATTCAATGTAGACTGCCTTCGTCCCTACTTCCCACCTCTACTGGACACCTCTGACATTGCAAAAGAACTCACACCAAAAGAGTTAAACCTAGACTGCATGGAACAGGCCACCACAAATTGTATCATGGACATGCAAACCAAGAACACTCGCCAAAAAAAAATCCAACTGTATTGGGTTGTCAAAGGTGGCCAACTCCTACACCAAGGCAAGTGGTTCACCAAGGACCAAGTTCAGTAGAAGTTTCCTCATCTCATGGAGGAACTCAATGCAATGGGGACCATTTCTTCCTAAGGGGGGGAGGAATGATCCAGGTCAATGTTGGTGGCCACCCAACTATTCCACTTGGGGCCCCATCATTTTCTCTTTCAGTTTTTCATTTTTGGCACAACTTACTATTTTTAGTAGTTTTTCAGGTCCTGAACTTTCGGAGCCGTTTTGAGGCCCTAGACGACATTTTTTGGGCATTGCGCCTTTGAAAAATATGATTCCATTTTAGAATTTCTATTTGAAACAACAATTTTATTCCTCGAATAGATCTTTCTAACAATGTATCATGTGCTTCAAGAAGAGATAGTATGCCAAAGTTACATCCCCGGAAAGTTTAAATACCAATTTACCCAAACGAGGCCCATAGTTTTGGCGCTTCATCTCCTAGGGTTAGGTTTTTGGACGTTTATGGTTTTTCATTACTTCTAAATAATAAATAGGCCCTCGAGCCTCATTGTAAATCAGTTCAAAGGCCTGTAGCCACCACATCTCTTCTTAGAGATAAGCTACCAGTGCCCTAGCTAGTTTATTTCCATTTTGTTTGTAAGCAAATTTCAGTTCTTTGATATTAATGAAATGAAGTGTTATTTCCACTGCATATTTTTATTTATGGTTATATAATTATTCTGTTGCAATCCTGCATAAATTTGAATCAGCTAAACTCTTCCTAAAAAGGTGGAAGTGTATTGAAGCCCTAAGGGGCTTGGTTCCTACTTCGACGACTAAAACTAATCAATTATAGGTCCAAGATGGGTAAAGAGGGAGGTCAGACAACTATGAATAGTGCCCTAGACAAACCCAAAAAAATCACAGGAAAAATCCCGCAAAAAGTACAAGTCGCATGTTCTGACCTATTTTCCGCTGAGGTCGTAGTTTTTGGGTGGTTATATGCTACCTGAAATCTGTGGTCGCAGGTTTTGGGTCAAAACATGCGACCTGCACTTCTGGCTATCTCAGGAGTAGGTTTCAGAAAAAAGTGTCATCTTTTCTATGGATGATACCTCTTACCTGCGCAAAAGGCCTAGAAACACACAGAAGTTAGAATTTTTATTGTTTTAGGGTTAAAAAGGTTAAAAACAACATCAAGAAATGAAAAATAAGAATCTGAAGAAAAACCCTAGGGGTTGAAGTAGTTGGTTATGCAGAGATCTGAAAACGACAGTAGTTGAAATTATAAAACCTTGTGGAATCACCAGTTATTAGTGTGAATTCTAATCGCAAGCATACGGAAAAATTTCACTTTAGTTGTGCATAACAAATAAGACTAACATCAAATGTGGCTGTCAATTTCCTTAGATCAGCAGTGTGTTATCAAAATAAATGCTACAAAAATCCATATCTATGCAGTTAAATACATTAAACAACAAAAATAAGCAAGAGTTTCTCCATGTATCCAATGGACAAGACAAGAATTTTTAAATAATTTTTTGTATTATGACACCTGGGAAGGGAACATAGAAAGATGCTACCAATCCCCCTGAATGGGATGGGTTCTTGTATGTCCTCGGCGCTTCATATATAAGATCTGTCTCTCTTGATGGTGTAGAAAACCCAGACAAAATGGAACACAAAGGGATCTCACAGTACAAGAAGAAAAACATGACAATGATGGAGGATCAAAGTCAGACCAGAAGTATGGATCAAAGGGTGATCTCAAGGTAACAAAAGGTAGTGAATGAATGGAAAACCCCTTCTATTCATAAAACAATATTGAGTTAGTCTAGATATTGGTGCATAATTGAAATATTATTAACCAAATCTATATCCAACTTACATGGAATATTTTATTATTTTTGTTGAAGGGAAAAGGAATTTGAATTTGGTCAAATCCCTTTGTTTAGAAATAATAAATAAATAAATGTTTTATTTATTATTTTAAGAATGTGGTTAGAGAATAATTAAAAAAATAATTATTTGTAAATTATTTAGTCAAATTTAACAAGGAATATTATTAAATAATGATTTAAATAATTATTCCTAGAAAATAATAAGATAAATCATTTTCCTGTTTTGGGTTAAATATGACCAAGAATTCCCGGCTGCGGGTGATTAAGGGTGTCCGGAGGGATGTAATGCCACGGGAGAGCACGTGGCCAAGAAAATGGTTGCATTTATTTCCCACAGCCATGATCTCTGTGGAAATCCACCACCCCACGCAGCATTTAAGCCGGTGGGATCGCTGAGGCTACGAGCCTCCCTTCATGAACGCCCGTCTCTGCTCCAGAATCATTCGACTTTTCAATTCCCCTCTCTGTCTGGTCGCTTGGCCCCTCTGCAACACCCTCCGGAGCTTCATGTCTAGGCAGGTTAAGCCTCTCAATTTCCGATGTCCTGAGGAAGCATCCATGCCCAGCTTCCGCACGCAGGTTGGCCGACGTTGTCCGCTCACCTGCTGCTTCGATTTATCTCCTGGCCTGCACTTTACCCACAATCCTTTCTGTTCTGGTTTGGTGGCCACCTCATTTGAATTCTGGGATACCCTGCCTCCTCGCTTCCTGTCTGGTCCTACCCTTGACCTTAGTCCCACTATGCCTAGACTGAGGCATAGGCTTCGTTGCCATCGGGGTAGCGCGCGAGCTCCCTCTGCCAGAAGCTGGCGCTCTCACTCTGAGTCCCTGGCGTCGTCTTCCTCTGCAGATAGCCTCGATCAGCCTCGAGAGGGACGCCAGTCTAGCCCTATGCACAGACGCAGAACCCACGCCTCGCTCAGACACCGCTCTGGCTCCTCCAGGCCTCCTGTTGACTCCCGCCCTATCACGCCCCTTCACAGTCCTTCCTCCACCATTTTCCACTTTCAAATCAGTGCCAACAAGCCTCTGATCATCACCACGGTCACTGTTTCTTTCAAAGAGGTTGCCGAGACCACTCCCGCCCCTCCGCCTTCCTCCCATCCGAGTAATGACCCCACGTCTTCTCCATCTCTGCACTCCACTCTCCCTGCAGGTTTTGATGCTGTGCGCAAAGGAGGAGAGGGCTGTTCCACCAACCCTCAGGCTGAAGGTTCCTAGTTGGGCATTCATGATGCTGAGCCAGTTGCAATTCCGAGCAACCCGACCCACACAGATGAAAGCGCAGGATGGTGCAGGATAGAAGAAGAACATCCCTCAGGTGACTACGGACTCTAGTCGAGCTTCAGGTCCAAGTAATCTTGCTAGGACTCTTTGATTTTTTGGCATGTACTGTTGCTTTAGATCTCAGGCAAAAACTTAGAAGGAGTCGGTTTCCCCTCGTGGGCGACTCTGGTTTTTTGTTCAGTACTGATGTGTTAAAGTTGGTTTCCTCGGAAGAGGTAGCTCTCAAACAATGCTCGAGCTGGTTTCCCTCACAGGGCAACTCAATCTTTGATATTTTGCTGACAGTTTGCCTACTGCAGGCCATGAATGCTTTGTAACATATGTTTCCATAATAGATTTAGAATTACTTAGAAAAAAAAAAAATATGACCAAGAATATTAATTAAACAATAGTTTAGGTAATTATCCCTAGAGGAAAAAAAAAAACGATTTATTTAATTATTACTCATAGGGTTTCCTGTTTTGACTATAAATAACTTAATAAACTATGGGTTATTAAATTTTTTCTCATAGTGAGAGCAATTTTACTATGGTAAAATTGCTCTTACAT
Source organism: Pinus albicaulis (assembly GCA_034641835.2). Taxonomy (NCBI): domain Eukaryota; kingdom Viridiplantae; phylum Streptophyta; class Pinopsida; order Pinales; family Pinaceae; genus Pinus; species Pinus albicaulis. The sequence goes on along the minus strand of CM076570.1, from coordinate 281,558,553 downwards.
GGTGTAAATTAGTCCATCCAATAGTAACATGTTAGATGACCAAAAATTGAGGGCCCACAAATGTTTTCCTGCCATATGCCAAAAATCCTGATAAAAAAAGCCACAACACCAAAATAGGCTAAGCAACACGAGGAATGCAAAGGTTTTCTCATCAAAACCCATAATCTCTCCCTTAGTACTACTTTTCATGTGACTTTAGCCCCTGGAGGTATAGTCACTTCCTTAGCACTACTTTTCATGAGACTTTAGCCCCCTAGAGCTATAGTCACTCCCTTAGGTTTCTCTCCATGCGACTATGGCCCTAAAACTACTCCCTTGACTCAACAAGAATGCGACTAGGAAAAGGAACATTTGAAGAACCTTTAATTTATATCATTATAGACTGAATTTTGAAAAACTACTTGATGGAAAGAAAATTTGGTCCGTTCTGCGCAAAACTCGTGTCTCATAATTTTGATATCCAACATCATTTTCCTAGAAAACCCAATTAAAAATTGCTGCTTCTATCCAAACACCATACTAAACAACTAGGCCATCAAACTTCTTTATAAAATCCCTACCATTAGTGTGAAACTCCAATACCTGTCAAACATCCTCCAACACATGTATAACCATCTAAAGCATATATTATCACATGTAAATCCTTTCCAGTCCCAATGTATAGCATATCAACATGGGAGACCTAATCTGGGACATGAATACCATGGAGACGTAATCAACAAGGCTCCTCAACTCTAAAATCTATAGCAGCCATCAACATTTTTATGCAGCAACATGATTAAGAATACCATCACCATGGAAGGCCTCCAAGCTAGTCCAAGCTAGTAGACAAGCCAAGGATCATCTACCATATATCCATCATCACCTCAATAATCAAATACCGAAACCATTTGTGGCATCTCATACATATTAATAGCCAACTGACTTGCAACCCAAGTAACCAGGATAACATCAATAAAAATAAACCACACATCTGCAACACTGCAACATACATAAATGTCATCAATATCCCCATTTGGCATTGATGTCAACCCCCCAGATGAAACAATCATCTTATCATCATCCTCACATTATCCCCCTTTGACAACAATGGAAAATGGATAAATATGTCAAGAGTGAATGCTATAAACTACTCTACATTCAAGGGGCTCCATAAAAAAAAAAGACATAACTCCACTCAATACCATATGTAGGCGATGAATAATGGAGTGCAAGACTAAGAATAACAACAACACTCCCCCTCGAAAAATGTGCACTAAACTCCCCTTGGAAAAAATCTATGCCCAATCAAACAACACACTAAATATGTAGTATACATATCCAACCAACAACAAAAATAAACTCTCTATCAACAGTTGCAAACACTGAAACATGTGCTCTCCCCTTGAAGCAACAACATCATAATCCATTTAAAAATAGTTGTAGCAGATCAAATAACCAATACATAGAAGTAGCAACATTATATGACCTATTAGCAGCAAAAACACTAATAAAATCCATAGCAGAAGCAAAAAATATCCAACCAAATCTACACAAATCCATATATTCTCTCCACAATGTACTCTTCAACATCATAAAACTCATATATCAACAACAAAAATTATTTTTTAGAAGCAACATCTCTTATGGTAGTATCAACTACATAATGATAGGTCACAAAAATATGACCAATCATACTCCACTAAATACAAGAATCTCCAAGGTTGATTTTAAACTGATGTACATGACTTCCAATTCCTCCTTTCCATATGTAAGAGGCTACTCCATATGGACCAAAGAATATGACTGAAAGATATGCAAAAAAGTACAAGGCCTCATAGGCTTATTACATGACTACATGAGTTATAATGCATGGTTGTACAATTACATCAATAAGCCCATATATGGAAAAATAATGACTCACATGACTCGCTATCAATGCACACATGACTCTAGAAAGCCTCTCCATGATAAGTATGAGAGTATACATGAATAATACATGGCTCTAATAATGACTCTCTCATAAATGCATGTCTAATACAATATCACGATACAAGTACATAGAGTATATGATCAACCAAATTTCCTCTCTAAGATAGAAATATAATGTCAATATAAATAACATAAGAGACATGTATCAACCTCTCCAAATCAACAACTATGGATCTAGATATGAGAAATAGTAATCATCAGCATACAACAATACATAGTGGCCCATCAATTTGCATCATAAAATAGTACTTTATATCATCATCATGAATACCAATAAGCCCATTGTAGAAATATATGGCAAAAACATAGCACATCAATTAGCCCAACATATCATCTCTCTATGGAAGCCACAATAAACATCAGAGTAACATGAACCTCTACCAGATCAGAAAAAATTGATAGAAACAATGAGGTAATGGTAGCAACAATATCATATTAGCAACTATAAACATCATTCACCATCATACTACTTTATAGTAGCATCACATGAAAAATATCCTCATCATACTAATCTCCATGGAAATAACACATCATATGCATGATACAATCCAACTACATGTGTAGTATGTTATCCATGCATCACCAAAATCCAAGCTCCCGCAATAATGATATATCAAATAAACATATATCAATTAGAATATTCCAACTCCTCCAAATAACCATGGAGCCATCAAAATATTGGGAGCATATAAGTGATCCCCTTGAACATGTGCCATCTCTCCTCTTGATCACACCTCAATAAAATCATCATCAATAGAAATAATCCATCATCAAGAAAACATAATCAAAGAGACAAGAATCAATACAAAATACTACATGCAAAAAAAAAGGTTCCATAATACTCCCCCTGAGCTTATGAAGGCTTCACATCCATTTTGTAGTGTAAAAAATCTATCGTTCAAGGGACGACTGTAATATGTGTTGATCTCTTCTACTTTGAATCAGATGAGGAAGAACACTCTCTTTGTCTCTTATTTCTTTTTAATCTTACCTTCAATAGATATACATTATCTGGGGTCTTGATGCCTCTAGAAATTACCCTCTTTGGTAATTCTTCCTTGATGAAGCAACCTTTAGCATTGAAGACCACTTCTTTACCTCCAACAACCACATTAAGATCCTCAATGAGCCACACATCTTCAGCACTAGTCCTATTCTCACCAAGGTTGGCCTTGCCACTTCCCAAAACTCTTGCTGGTTGACTTCCTTCAAAAACAACATGGCCACATTTGAATTTTTTCAAGAAGTGAAATTTGATCCTATATGACATATAATGAGAGCATCTGCTATAAATATACCATTTTTCATCCTCAGCACTCGAGAAATGAGAAATAACACATCTTCCTAACTGATCGTAATTTTTCTTCCACATTTCTCCTAATGGGTTCCTTTGTTGTGCATGTTTCTTTGGTTGATTCTTTTGTAAAAATGGTCTCATGAATCTAGGCATCAAGAAATATTTGGCCATGTGTCCAAAGTTGTGACACATAAAACACTCTACATGACAAAGATAAGAAGCCAAAGTATATGATATTTTGTTCCTCATGTTAGATCTCCAATTTCTCGAACTAGACTTGCAATCAATGACCTTACATCCAAAGATATTATAAGCATAACATAAACCATTAAAATAACGTGTATACCTGAAGGAAGATATAATTACTTGGTGTCCATACTATTGCATGCGTGTGTCCAATTTGGTCCTACAAAAAGTTCCTTTATGTCCAAACTGATGACAATGAAAGAACTTAATTTTGTTCATCAATGGAGAAAATGAATTATGATTTCTCCTTTGAATGCTACTACTATCAACTCTAAGAGAATATGAACTTCCTAGCATAATAGCTCCTTTCAAATATCTTCTTCATTGCTGATGAAATTATTGGCTCTTCTCTTCAATATTATCATGGTTTCTCATAAATTTCCTTGTAGGTTTCTTTGAATTTATCTTGTCAAATTTTCCTACATTCGAACTTGTATTTTCTCTTTGAAGTTTAAAGATATATTTTTTCATTGCTATGTTTCTCATAACCTTTTCAAGTTGTTGGTCATTTTCTTCAATTTTATTCCTCAAATTTTCTACAACATTTTCAAGTGCCTCAACATAATATTTCTTTTCCTTTTGTTTGTTGCACATAAATTCTTCATTTCTTTTTGCATCATCTAGCTGGGTTCTCAAGGTAGTGAGCTCATACTTGATATTTTTCTCCTTCTCATAAAAAATATGCAACAATTTCTTATGATCTCTACATGCAGTTGTTATTTTTTCAACTTGAGCAGCTAATTCTTTAATCACAACCATCATCGATTCATGTTCAACCTTAACAATAAAAATATCCTTATCATCATCTATCTCAAAAGAATCATCATAATTTTAATTAAAAACATCCTTCCAAATATTACCTTGTCAAACATTTGACTCATAATTTGAAGCTTCTTTTGTAATGGAGTGGTCTTCTTATTTATTCAAATTATTTTTCTTTTGAGACATCCAGCTCTAATTCTAGCCATGATTTGAAAACTACTCTCCAAGAGGTCAACAGTCACAGAAGAGAACTAGCTCTGATGCCAATTGTTGGAGATATATTCACTACTAGGGGGGGTTAATCAGTAATGAAGGACTTTGTAACAATGTATCCAACTAAAATGTTTTCCTTAATTTTTATTATCCATGCACATTCACAAGATTAGCACATCAAATCATATAAGAAACAATAAAATGAAACCATAATCACCATGAGAAATAACCATGAGAAACATAAACACACACACACACAAGAACACAAGTATTTTTGGTGGAAACCATTTTGGTAGAAAAACACCCTACTATTGTTACGTTGCACGGTTATTTTTATTTATTTTTGAACAAATTTTACATGGATTATCTATACCCATATCCAAAATATTTTTCTTTCTATACAGCATGATGGAACTATCAATTTCTGAAATTAGGTTCTCTCGCGGATCTATAGACTACCAGCTGCTGGAAGCTCCCATGATCAACAATCCTCGCCAAACCATCATTGGAATATCCAACTCTTATTGGATGGAGAGAACTATTCCTACAATTGGATTCATCGAATATTTGTCTCTATAGAAGTCTCTATGTATTCACTTCCTCCATGCAAACCATGTTTCACATTATTTCATATTGGGTTCTCAATTGACTCAACATGAGCAATATAACAGCTCTAACATTCTGGTCATTAAATGTGAATAATAAAATATTATCATATAATAGAATTTCTTCACTAACCACACAACCAAACACCTCTCACAAATACACAATAATCTACACAAATTTCTACCACAACCATCACACAAATTCTGCATCTTCTTCTCAACTCTAACTATAATGTCTGCTCACAAATCTCTAATCTGTCTATGCATAAAATATGTGAGTAGTTGTTGCATACTCTACACACTCACAATGGCCTAACAATGGCATACTCACTCACTCTCCAAGAAACCAACCAAACAGAATCAATTTCATCTTCTATTTATCAAATTCCTGAGATGATTAACTCAGTAAATGCAATAGTTTATGGAAGGCTCACAATTATGTTCAAATGCCTCAGATTTTGTTTAGGAAGGAATATTGAAAAAATAAATCAGTAACTCCACTAGCCCTTTCATATATTCAACCTTGATAAACTTCTAGAGGAAAGACAAATGTTTTCCAACCATATGCCGAAAAATCCAAATCAAAAACATTGCCCCAACACCAAAATAGGTTGAGTAGTGTGAGGAATGCGGAGTTTTTCTCGTCAAAACCATAGTAACTACCTTAGCAGTGCTCTACATGTGAATTTATCTTCTTGTATCTATATTATCTCTCATAGGCTTCTCTCCATGCGAATATGGCCCTAAAATCACTCCCTTGACTTAGAAAGCATGCGACTATGTAGAGGAACCTTCAAAGAACCTTTCCTTTCTCTCAATATAGACCAAATTTGGAAAAACGGATCACAAGAAAGACAATTTGGTTTGTTTTGCACAAAACCCATGTCTCTAAATTTTTATATCCATCCTCATTTACTCATAAAATATAATGCAAAACTATCACTTCTATCCAAACACCATAATAAACAACTAGGCCATCAAACTTCTCTACAACATCCTTGCCATCAATATGCAAATCCAATACCTATCAAACATCCTCCAACACCTGTATAACCATCTGAAGCATCTACTACCACATTTACATCCTCTCCAAGCCCATTTTATAACATGTCAACATGGGAGAACTAATGCGGGACATGGAGACCATGGAGACCTAATAAGCAAGACTCCTCAACTCTAAAATCTATAGCAACCATAAAAATATGTATGAAAAAACATGATCAAGAATACCATCACCATGGAAAGCCTCCAAGCTAGTAAAACACACCATAATCCAATCTCCAAGCTACTCCAGGATAATAGACAAGGCAAGGACCATCTACCATATTTCCATCATCACCTCAGTCATCAAACACCTCAACTAGCTGCATCATCTCATACATATGAATAATGAACTAACTTACAAACTAAGAAACTAGGTTGGCATCAATGACAATCAACTACACATCTAAAACACTACAACACACATCAATGCCAACATTTTTTACTTCCAAGGATTTTTTAAGTGTATTTTTCTCCAATTGTTTCAAAACGTAAGTGCTATTTATCGGGATGGCACAATTTTTGGTGTTCCTTTCGTCGGTAGAATGATTTAGGCAGCAATTTAGGAAATAAGAGAATCATAAATAAAGTCAAGAATTAGCATCATATATAGTGTTATAAATTATTCTATTAATTTCCCTAGAAATAGTGCCAGTGATAGAGTCGAGTTTAGCTCATTTTTTTGCACCTACATTACCTCCTTGGTTATCTCCCTTTTTAGCCCTAGAATTAGTGCCAGATGTGCCTACATAGTTAATTAATTGAGGTTTTGGGGTTCAAGTGGATAGGGGCTTTGAAGATTATGGGATTTAGGGATTTAGGGTATAGGTATTAGGGGTTAGGGTTTAAAGGATAAAGGGTTAAGAGAAAAGCGGTTTGGTGCTTACAAATTAGGTAGTTTAATGGTTAATATATGGGTTGTTTTAGCTTTGGATGGTCTATCAAAGTTTGTCGTTATAAGATTACATTTCAATTCCATTACTGATTTGGATTAATTAAGTTCCCAAGAGTTTTTTTTATTACACAGATAGTTTCTTAAGGAGGCGTTGTGTTTCCTAATCAGGCTAGATCTAAGAAATCCATTTATTCGTTTAATTCATACATAACTAACCATGTCATAATAATTCATGATTAGTACGTTATGATGCCATTACATTTTACAATTAAACTGATGTAACTACAACCATTAGGAATAATACTCCATCATTATTACTTTTTTTCATTATTATTCATGTCGTTACAGCTAGATATTAGTGCAATTGTTTAGAATCTCCTTTTAATATAAAAGTTATGAATTGATAATAAGGAGGAGTAAATATCTATAATTCTAGCACCTTGACATTCTCCCCTGAGCAAGCATCTATGTGCACTGAAGAAACTCTATAATTGGTTCCTATCATTGTTCAGTAGTGTGCTTGTGAGAAGTTATGGGCGGAGTAGTGGTTAGACAGAAACTTGATACCATTAATGTGTTCTTATAACATCTAGAAGCTTTGGAAACTTTTTAAAGGGCTATATGGTTGATTTATTTTGAAAAATTACAGGGTTTCATTGAATTGGTCACTATAGAATTTTCCCAAGCCTTAGTTAAACAACACTCCATGGTCAGGGGCTTTATAATTTATGTTACAAAATAAGTTATCCCAAAAGTGATAGGGCTTCCTAGGACAAGAGAATGGTGGTTCTCAAGGAAGGTGACCAATTCTAAAGATAAGGCCATATTCTTACAAGAGGGAGAAGAATTGATGCCCAAGCATATGGATTTTGATAAACAGCCAAGAGAATAAGAAATTTCTAAACAGACAATATATTCTGAAATCATATGGTCATCAACAACCCTTCTCTTGTTTTCCTTCGCTTCCTTTTATAATATAGAGTCCTTGCAAACCCTAAACCATCTCAAATGAATTAGCCCTATTCACATGAACAGTCTCCAACTTGATCTGTGTTGTTTATCTAGAAGGTTCAATGAATCTAGACAGCGTTGTGATTTGGTCATGTTGACCCAATTAAATAGTTCAATCCCCTTCACACATAAGGGTGTTTTAATGTAAATAGTCCAGATATGTCTTTGTTCACATGTGGCATTGATTTATTAATATCTTTTGGAGCTTCACATGTCCTCCTTTGCATTTTTATTCATCAACATGAAAAGAAAAGCAAAACAAAGCAAAATTGAATATTCCTATTAGCTTGGGCTAATTTAGGAATATTACATATTACTATTAGATGGACCAAAGTACACCATGTAAGACCAATTTTACCCTAAGTAAAATTTCTTTCACTATGAAAAATAACTTAGTAAACCACATTTATTAAGTTGTTTATGGTCTAAACAGGAAACCCCATGAGGAAATATTGAATAAATCTACATTTGTTTGATTTTCCTCAAGGAATAATTAGTTAAACAACAGTTTAATTAATATTCCTGGTCATATTTAACCCAAAACAAGAAAATTAATTATATAAAACATTATTTATCTTATTATTATCTAGGAATAATTATTTAAACCTTATTTAAATAATATTCCTTGTTAAATGTGACTAAATCATTTACAAATAATTAAATAAATAATTATTTATTTATTATTTACAAATAAAGGGATTTGACCAAAGATAAATTCTTTTTCCCCCAACAAATATAATAAAATATTCCATAAAAGCTGGATCTTGATTTCGTTAATAATATTTTAACTATGCACCAATATCTAGACTAACTCAATATTTTGTTATAAATAGAAGGGTTTTTCCATTCATTCACTACCTTTTGTTGCCTCAAGATCACTCTGGATCTATACTTTTGGTCTGACTTTGATCCTCCATCATTGTCATATTTTGCTACCATTTTTCTTATGAGCTCCCTTTGAGTTCCATTTTTGTCTGGGTTTTCTACACCATCAAAAGAGAGAGATTTTAGATTTGAAGTGTTGAAGACTTCCAAGAACCCATCCCATTGAGGGGCACTGGTAACATCTTTCTATGTTCCCTTCCAAGGTGTCAAAACATAAAAAAAAATTCTTTAAAACAATCTTGTCTTGTCTATTAAATGCATGGAGCAACTCTTGCTTTTATTTACTGCTTAATGCCTTTTAATGCATAGATCTATATTTTTGCAGCATTTATCTTAGTCAACTAATTTCAGATCTAAAGATATTGGCAGCCATCTTTTCTTTTAGGGTTGTTTGTTATGCACGACTAAAGTGAGCCTTTTTCATACACTTGCGATTAAGGTTCATACTAAGAGGGCAGACTTGAAATCACATTTTTTTCTATTTTAACTATTTCCTAGCTTGTCTACCCCTTTCCCATGCCTATGAAGGTTACCCAAACCCCTCATATGTCCTCATAGATATGTAATTGCATTTTTGTGAGAATTTGTGAGGATTTGTTTTTTGGAGCAACATTTTCCATTAAGGAGTTGGTTTTTAGAGCAGCATTGGTTATGTCTTTTTGTTTTTATCTCTATATATTACATGTATTGGATAGTGCACTCGGTGCCATTTTGATATAAGAGATATATTAATGAGCATACTTTGAGCATATGTTGTATTCTCTCTATTATTCTAATGTTTTGAGTTTGGAAACATGAATGAAGTTTTTAAAAAATATGTTCTTTCATAAAAAATAAATATTTATCAACTAGGCCAAGTTGATACTTAGTCGGAGTCGACCCTTCGCTTTTTCCAAGTCTAAGTCTGAGTTCTAAAACTATACAAAATTCATTGTTACAACATACTCTATAATGGTCACTATTTTAGTAGTTTCAATAGTATCAGTTGTTATAAAATTTCCCTTTACAAAAGTTTCAACATTTTCAATAGTAATGGGTGTTAAAACATCGACTGCTACAAATTTTCAACATATTTAACATTGACATGTTGTTATGGCATATGTTCTTACAACATCTTCTATTACAACATCTGTTGTTACAACATATGCTTCTCAATTCATTGTTACCTATGTTGGGAAAAATACTGAGAGGGGGGGGTGAATCAGTATTTACTTCATAATCAAATCTTTTTACTTTTTCATTCCTTAAAACCCATACGCTACTTTCCTTCAGTAAACTAGCGTATATACGCGGATCCCCTTTATGAAACTAGCGTATACACAGAAATCTAGATCTGTCATTAAATCTTCACTTATATTATTCCATCATTCATTCATCAGATGTTCAATAAACAGTAAACATGTGCAGTAAGAACAGAATAAACCATCACACAAAGGATCACACATGAACACCAGGATTTTTAGGTGGAAACCCAAGTCGGGAGAAAACCACCGCTGCAGTTGCTCAGCCTTCAATATTTTATTATAGAGAAAACATCTTACAACATATGTCCTGGCGCAGACTTGACCAGCACGCAGGCACCCACCTGCGCTCGTTTACCAGCCTCTCCTGGAAGGGAGCTACGACCCCCTGACTCGTTTACCAGCCTCTCCTGGAAGGGAGCTACGACCCCCTGACTGAAGGCTACAACCCTCAGCACCACCTTGGACCACGTTTCATCAATTTTCACACTGGATCCAACCACTTCAATAGAACACAACTTGCAGGCCACAATTCATCATATTTCCAGACCGAACCCTTTCCATACTTTCAAGCACAAACATACATCATCAACAGATACATATCAACACAGATCAGATAAACGAAACACGAGCGAAAGATCAAACTCATACCCTTTGTTTTGAAGCCAAACCTAGTTTACATACGCACTTTACTTCTTGATGTACGCGTATATCTGTGGCAGCTTTAGATCCCACATGAGCAGTGATAACCACCGATTATTGTTTTTTATTCTTGCATCAGCTTCCTCTTATTGAACGCGTATATACGCTTCCTCTCATGACAGTAAACGTATAGATCTTCAATCATTACAGAGCAACATACTTCATCAGATCAGATATTCAGTTCAGATCTACCCTTTTGCTTCAGACAGATGTTCGCCTGGATGCTCGCCTCATCACAGATCTAAGCCTTCCATAATCAGATCTAGCAAATACAAGAGCAATTCAGATCTAGATCCCCTTCTTCATCATTGGTGCATCATAAATTCAGATTTATCATTCAAGTGTAACCCTTTCCATTCAGATATACTTCAGAGAGAAGTATTCATTCAAGCTCAGACATCTTGCACCCACGCTCATGATTTGCACAATAAATTTCTTCTCCTTATATAGGTTTACCCTTTTTAAAACCATGAGCCCCTTTTTCAATACCATGGGCCAAACCAATACCATGAGCCCAAAACTACATTGGACGGGGTCAATTAGGCAGATCATTACCCAATACCATGGGTCAATACCATGGTGGTTACCCTTTGTTTTGCACTTTTTGAGCGCTTTAGCCCATACGCTACTTGGAACGTTCCTTTCCACGTGCATACGCGACTTCCCTTAGGCCAAACCGCGTATACAAAGAGACATACTCTTTTTATCATATTTTGAGCACATTCTGAATTCCTTTCTTCATTGCCTTTTGTACACACCGTGGATACATCATATTTTCTTCATCAGGAACATATTCTCACAAGCACAACTTCATCAAGTAAGTTGTCATCATCTTCATCAAGAGGGTTGCCTTTCAAGAACAACACTCAGCATCATATCATCAACAAACATCATATCACATCAGATTTACATCATTTACCAAGTCCATCAGGTCAAGAATAACTTCATCAGGTGGATTTCCATCAAGGACAACACATGTCAACAGTCGCATGTCTTCATCTCCATTTAGTGGGTTGCCATCAAGGACAACACTCTGCATCATATTTCCAACAACCTATTTTTTTGTTTCTCAATTTGTTTTCTTGATCCCCCAAGTGTTGGTCTAGTGTTGGGTGGTATAAAAACCTCTTTGGCTTCCCACTTTCAAGATTTGACAAGCAAGGTGAAATGGCTTGTTGTTACAACATATTTTGTTACATCATTTGTTATGGAATTTGTTGTTACAACATATACTATGATAACATCCGATGTTACAACATATGTTATGGCATATATTGTTACAACATCTACTGTTACAACGTCTATTTTTAAAACATATAATTTTCAATATGTTGTTACCTATGTTTATGCCTCTCAAAAAAATTTCTTGATCCCCCAAGTGTTGGTGTAGTGTTTGGTGGAAGAAACACCTCTTTGTCTGCCCACTTTCAAACTCTGAGAAGCAAGATGAAATGACTTCTTGTTACAACATTCATTGTTACAACATCTTAGTTGTAGCTTATTTGAAATTTTATTATCATATGTGGACTTTCATATGATGTGATATGATTATTGTTTCATTTCCTATGTTGTAATATTAGATATATAATAGAGAAACAAATTATTGCATGAAAAAAATAATAACTTTACATTGTGAGTTTTTTTTCAAAAATAGGATCTTCCAAAAGATTTGAATGATTCTCATCACATAAATCCAGATAACATTGGTTTTGATGTTGAGATGGTATATGATGCTCATGATGACACAAATACAAATTAAAACAAGGCCAATGTTGATATAGAAATTGATAATGATCTCAATGGTGATGATAATCATGAGGCAGTTGTTGGTAGCGGCTAGTGACATTCATGATCATATAGAATTCATCATGGATCATCTTTGATATATTGTTATGATGCCAATTTTCATGGTTAAATATGTATCATTTTCATGGCCTCTTGTACTATATTATTGAATTGTATCTTTTTGACATGTATCATTTCGACTTATATCATTTGGACATGATGTATCATATTGACTTGTATCATTTTGTCTTACATAATTCATCATTTTTATTTATATCATTTATACATGATGTATCATTTTGACTTATTTTTACTGTTGGACATGCATCATTTTCACATGTTATATTATTTTAAAGGAACATGTATATTTCTCTTAATAAAACTAGAATTTAGCCATTTTCATTACATTAAAAAGCATCAAAATTTCTCTGACCAGTATCTTTGGGTATGCATAATTTTTTTTCCATATTTACTACATCATTCTTATTGTAATTTCTCCAAAATACCCCATTAATAATTACATACCTACTTAACATAATCGACCTATCTATTATTATGAAATTAACTACCTGGCTCCATCCACATTGTTTTAGTCGAGTTCCTTCATAGCAACCTTGTCTGCTTCCTCCTGTTGGAATGGTTCCACTGCTCCTTGTTGCCCCTTCTCCTACTCCAACTCCTGTTGATCGGGAAACACTTGAGGGAGAGCCCCTCCCTCACCAATCGCCATATCATATTCACTGTTTAACATTGTAATCAATTGATCCTGCACCTCTCTGCCCTTGTTTCAACATTGTAATCAATTGATTTGCACCTCCTTGCCCTTGTTGGTCTCTCTTCACTTTCTACCATGTGTGTGCCTTCATAATTGTGCCTCCAAGGATTTTATCTAGAATACTTCTTGGCCTTCATCCTCAGTTTCTGGTAGGAATACTTACTCCTTCGTGTAGGATTCGAGTTAGTTCTCCATCGAGTCTGCACTTTGAATCCTCTTCTGGTTCATTGGGTTCCCCTTTTGCTTTCACCCCCAATTCTCCCCCTGTCACCTTCACTATGTTTAGTTCAGAACCTAATGCTGGTGGTAGCCTCGACCATAATGCTGGGAATACTACTAGTGGGACCACAACAGGAACTACCCTGACTGCTCCCTTGCTCCTCTATATGGCAGGCCTCAGTCTTCCCGATTTTAACCAGTTGATCAATGAACCTATACGCCATGATGCTGGTTGGCTGACTATGCTAACCAAGCTCCCTTCCGACATCCCCAAGTTTGAAGGTTTTGCTAGAGAATATCCTATAAACCATGTTCGATATTTCCACATGTGGTGTTCCTCTAACTCCATTACCAATGACTTTTTCCATCTTTGGTTGTTCCAATGTATGCTTACTAGCGAAGCTTCTAAGTGGTATGTTGATCAGGCCTCATCCTCTCATACCACCTTTGTGACTCTTGCCTGGGATTTTCTATCTTATTTCCAGCTTGCCATTCGTTACGACACTAGTACCAAAATTTTGACTTCTTTCCGTCAATCGTTTGCAACTCGCCTATCCAATCATGTCCAGGAATGGCGGAGAAGAAAGAGCCTATGTAAAACCCTTACCTTCGAAGACCGTGTCTACATGGACTGGTTCCTTAGATCCCTTTTTCTTGCTATCGACAAAGATATCGCACCGCATTTCCCTCAAATCGAAGAAGATGCTCTCTAGATTTCCTTAAAATATGACTTGATCCACGCTAAATCAGGTTATGCTTATACCATTCTACCAAATCTTCCTAGACCCGGTGGTGCCAATGCACCGAGGGCATCTCATGCCACCGACAATATCATTGGAGCTCTTTCTCATCCATACACTCACCCTCCCATGGGCTATGGTTTTCCTCAGGGAGGGGCCAACACCTCTAGCACTTTTCCCCCTCCTAGTAGCATGTATCCAAGATATGGCATGCCTCCTTATTTTTCCCAAACTATTTACCATAATGTTACACAACCTCCTTATTATCTGTATCCACAACCTGGTGCTCCAGCTCCTCCAGCATTAGCACCCCCACCTCCCTTGCCTTCTCAACCACTACAACAGTAGCTAACGCCCCCTCAGGGGAAAGTGTATGTACAACAGGGCACGACTAATCCTCCTACTTCCAAAAAGAAGAGGAAAGGCACTCAAAATAAATCTTCCCCCAGTAATCCTAGACCTAATCCTTAAGGTAATGCACCTAACACTACTAACCAGCAATAGGGCACTCAGCCCAAGCAAGACAGCCTTGTTCGCATGAATAAGACTTGTTCATGTTGTGGTGTTTATGGTCATTACACTCACGATTGTCCTCTTTTTCCATAGATGCAGCATATTTGGGAGACTCAAACATCATCGCAAGGACAGAAAGCCTCCCCTTTCATCCCTCCCAATGTTGCACCTATCCAGTCGGCTGTGCTTACTAATCCTTTCCCTCAGCAAGGATTTGTGGCTGCCCAACTACCTGAATGTTAGGTGGCCACTCAAACTCCTCCATCTGGTATCTCCAATTACAAGATTATCATGATGAACCCTGACCAACCTATTACCATTGACCTTGTTGATCAACATTTGTCATTGATGTTAACCCAAGCAGCATCAGGGGCTACCCCAATATTGCATGGGAATTTTAACCTACCAATTTAATATATTCTAGATCAATAATTATTTTTATGGTTTCTACTTTTCAAGATGTTTCCGTTGATATATGGCACGCCACGTAATTCTTCAAGGTTTGAGAGATATTCATGTTTGAAGTTTGTACCCCCAGTTAGTGGGATAAAACCCCATGGGGTTGTGGCATGGGTCATTGAAATGTCATAATTAATATTTTTTAAGCTCCTAAAATCCCTCCCACATTCACTTGTTGAAGCTCCTCTCAACCTAAGAATTTATATAACTTGTGATCCTCGTATCCTCCTTAGGCAAGGAATTTCGCCATCTGAAATAGGTCATCGTGGAATTTTCGCTCTAAAATTTTTTATATGAAGGTTCAGAAGCTAAAATTTCTATGAGGTGAAGCAAAAATCCTAAGGAATCTCCTGTAAAAATTTTAGATAAATGTACGCAACATTTTTGGAGTTATGATCTATGGAAGTCAGTGCTTTTGCAGGCTCCTGAAATTCATCTCAAAGAAGTGACATTTGGAAAATCATCATAACTCTCTCTTTGAGTATCGGATTGGAATTATATAAGAAGTGGTAGATATTGCATGGAATTTAGTTTTTTACCTATCAAATTCAGAGCCAAATGAAGAAACAGTGACATGTGGCATGCCATACAAGTTCGCTCTACTGAAACAGTCCATAATTAGGGCATTGTGAGAGATTGGGCATAACTCTCCCTTGAAGAATCCAAATTGGGTCAGACCTATGCCATTGGAAATATGACTTAGAGGAATACTATAAGACCGAAAATCCCATATTGGGGATATAAAATAACAAAGATACACCAGATTCAATATCAAGCTCTTAGAATGTAAGAAAAAGCTAGATCATGTGTTGTCAAGGGCTACAAAGGACCAGAATTTCTAGGGCATCAAAGTGAAGCAAGGTGCAGCAGATGGTAGCATGACAAGAGTAGCAACCAAGGTGCAGAATAGAAGTAGGAAGTTCATCACATGAAGTCTTCAAGTGGGCAGCACTGCATATAGTCATTGTAAAGGTATCACTGTACTAAGTCATTGTAAATACATTATTGTAAAAATTTTACTAGTGTCTATCTGCCAAGAGTTGAAGAGGCAATGTCAGGAGGTATAGGATCATCATTAGGTGGTTGTGTTATAGTTGGGGTTATGGTCTAGTGTGTCTTCTTCTTCTACATCATTGTATATCATTGTAACGTGGACCATTTTCCCTGGTATGAGGGTCCATTATTGTTTCATTCTTCTATAGGTTGGTAGGGTGGTGCTAGGATGAGTTGTAGCTCATTGGGTGTTTGGGAATCCATTCAGTTGATTACTAAAGAATCTCGGGCGTTAGAGCGTCCATCCAGTGGGAGCTAGAGAAGAATTCTTTTCTAGATTCTAGGAAGTTGGATATTTCTTTTCAATTGGAGTTGAATATTAAAGAATTATTAGAAAAGCATTAGGTGGTTTTTGTCTCGGAGTGGGTTTCTACCTTAAAAACTATGTGCATTTATGTTCCTTTTGTTTACTTCTATCATTGTAAAAACATTAATAATAATTTAAGATTAACTAATGCTCTAATTGAAAGGAATACTAATTCACCCCCTCTCAATATTTTCAACAATTGGTTTCAGAGCTTAGTTCCTTCAATAGCAGTTTAACAGCTGGAAGGAGGTCATGGAGCATACCAAGAATGGTGTACATCTATTCAATTAAAATAGTTATGCACTCTAGAAAGGAAGAATGGAGGTCTATCTCTTGGTGCAAGGTTATGAAGTATGGGACATTGTTCAATATTGGATTTACATCAACCACAGATGAACAAGGTAAGAATAATTTGGTAAATGATGTAAAAGTAAAGAATATTATTATCAGTGGACTTATTGAATCTTCTTATCATAAGGTTTTGGGTAGTAAAATCGCCAAAATTGTATGGGACACGCTTGAGAATATGTATGCAGGTGACTCAAATGTTAAAGAAGCAAAGCTTCAAATCTATAGAGAAATATTTGAGCAACTCAGAATGAAAGAAGATTGCAACATTGCTGCATACTTCCAATAAATTGATGAAATAACCAATACTCTGGAAGGATTTGCAGAGCCAGTTGACGAGAAGACTATTATATGAAATATTCTTAGAACGTTACCAGGGAGATTCAACCCAAAGGTATCAGTCTTAGAATATAGTGAAAATCTTGAAAAACTTAGCAAAGAGGAATTACATGGAGTTCTCATAGCATATGAAATGAGACTTGATGAATAAGAGGGTACTTCGCATCTATAAAATTTGTTAGTTGCATCTAAGAAAACTAGTAAGGACAAACAACATTAAATTGAAAACACATGCACCTGTAAGTGTGAAGAAAAGGGAGATGATGGAGAAGGTTTTTTAGATGAAGAATATGCTTACTTTACGAGAAAACTGAAAATTGGTAAGAGAAAATTCAAAGGTAAAATTCCATCGATATGTTTTGGCTGTGGTGAGGTTGGGTATTTCATAGCAAAATGACTGAACAAAAGTGATGGAAACTCAAAAGGAAAGAAAGGTTTTAAGAAATTCAACAAGCAAGGATCCAAAAGGAACTTTCTCTCTAAAGAAGATAGCTCATCATTCGATGAAGACAATGGAAGTGAAGAAGAAGCCAATGAGAGAGTATTGTTTATGTACAAGCACAAAAAACAAGAGGTATCAAACAACGAAGAAGAAGGATTGACCATAGAATAATTTTCTAAGGAAGCAATCAAGCTTTTGAAAGAGCTCAAGGCAGAGAAGATCACGGTTCCAATACTCTTGAAGAACAAGTTCAAGGTCTCAAAATTGAAGTTGAAGAACACAAATGCATTGAAGACTCACTTCAAAAGAAGTTGAAAGAAAGAAACCAAGAAAGGGAAGGATTAGAAGCCGAAGTATTCTCGTTGTGTAAGGAAGTGAAGAAAGGAAAAACTATCCAAAACTATGCCAACAGCTTAAGGGCATTGGAAGAACTCATCAACAATCAACAATCTTACAATGATAGAACTGGCATCGGTTACAAAGAAGAAGAAGCAGGACCTTCTACAACAAAATACAATGAACCTTTGAAATCTGACATGCATGTAGACTTCATTGGACAAGATTCACAAGAACAAACTTGGAAGACAATTCCTTGACGAAGATTTCCATCCAAGTCCCAACATATTTTTTATGGCTACTATTATTCATGTGGAAAATTTGGTCATAAAGTTGTAGAATGTCGCATGTACCCCATGAATGGATACAATTACAAGAGATTTTTCAAATGTGAACCTCTCAGGGCTCAGTGAAACATCAATAGATTTGAATATTTAAGAAATAAAATTGAATGTTACAAATGTGGAAACTTTGGACACATAGCCAGAGACTTCAAACTTGAAAATCCTCCAGAAGAATATTCGAAGCCACATAACGAATGAACATGGAAGAAGAAGAAGACTGATAATTGTGCTCTTGCTCTCAAGGCTCAAAACAACAAATATGTGTGGTATGTTGATAGCGGTTGCTCAATGCATATGATTGGAGATAGGAAGAAATTTGTATCTCTGAAAGAGAAGAAGGATGGAACCGTGTCCTTTGGAAATGATGGATCTTCAAATGTTATAGGATCAGGTACCATCACTCTCGGAATCAAATATGCTCTAGCCAAGAATGTTCTAATGATTGAAAACATGAATCAAAATATGCTTAGTGTTGGAAAAATGTGTGATCAAGGAAACACAATACTATTCAACTCCACAAAATGTGAAATCGGGAAAGCCAGGTATGGTGAAATTGTGGCTACAGCAAGTTGATCTCCAAATGACATATATGTTCTGGACGAAGCAACTAAAGCATGTCTAATAGCTAAAGATGATGATATAATATTTGGTAGCAATGATGATCAACTAAGTAAGAAGTTTTCTACAAAGATTCAAAGTGATTTCGAGATGTCTTTACTTAGTGTGCTGAAATACTTCTTAAGGCTTCAAATATCTCAGCAAGAGAAAGGAATATTTATATGTCAAGCTAAATACATCAAGGAAATGCTCAAGAAATTAAAAATGGAAGATTGCAAACCCATCCTTAATCTCATGGTAACAGGTTGCAAATTGAGTATAGACAACTCATCTAAGGATGTGGATCAAAGGTTGTACAGATCTATGATTGGTAGTCTTCTATATGTAACAACCTCCTGGCTAGATGTTATGCAAGCAGTTGGACAAGTAGAAAGATTCCAAGCAGCACCAAAAGAATGACATATTATTGATGTAAAAATAATTCTTCGATATCTAAAGGGCACAGAAGAATATGGCTTGTGGTATCCCAAGGGTAACAATCTCATTATTCATGCCTTTATAGATGCAGATTGGGCAGGGAACGTTGATTATCGTGAGAGTACTCCTAAAGCATTAGAATATCTTCACCAGAAGCTTGGGATTCTCCTAAGTTCTCATTAAATTTTCCTTATTCATAATATAAAGGGGGAGTGGAAATTTTTATAGGTCCGTAGGATGGTTGTGTTTTAGGGGGAGTTACCCTTTTCCATTGATGTCAAAGGGGGAGAGAATGTTGTAGGAAGAGGTTTCATGACCACAAGGGGAGTACTTGTGTTGCCATTGTTGTCGGACATTGGGTTCAATGCTCCCCATGTGTTTCGCGACATGGAATAACCGCATCCCGTGGATCCTAACTCTGGCAATTATATCGGAGACTAATGCTTGCAATTTTTGGTCTAGTGGAAATCCTCTACCTGGTATCAGAGCAACAGGTCTCAAGTTTGAAACTCACCTAGCTCGCGTTAGGGGGGAGATTGTTGGACATTGGGTTCAATGCTCCCTGTGTGTTTCATGACATGGACTAACCACGTCTTGTCGATCCTAACTCTGGCGATTGTAGTGGAGACTAATGCCTGCAGTTTTTGGTCTAACGGAAATCATGATTCCAACAATAGCCATCAATTCAAAAGGAGAAGATTGTTGATCAGCGGTTGTCATTGATGTCAACCCAAGCAGCACCAGGGGCTACCCAAATATTGGATAGGAATTTTTACCTACCAATTTAATATATTCTAGATCAAGAATGATTTTTATGGTTTCTACTTGTTGATATGTTTCTGTTAATATATGGCACGCCACCTAATTCTTCACGGTTTGAGAGATATCCATGTTTGAAGTTTGTACCCCCAGTTAGTGGGCTAAAACCCTATGGGGTTGTGGCATGGGTCATTTAAAATTCATAATTAATATTCTTTAAGGTCCTAAAATCCCTCCCATGTTCACTTGTTAAAGCCCCTCTCAACCTAAGCATTTATATAAATTGTGATCCTCATATCCTCCTTAGGCAAGGGATTTCGCCATCTGAAACAAGTCATCGTGGCATTTTTTCTCTAAAATTTTTCCTACGAAGTTTCAGAAGCTGAAACTTTTATGTGGTGAAGCCGATATCCTAAGAAAGCACCTATAAAAATTTCAGATCAAGGTGCACAATATTTGCAGAGATATGATCTGTGGAAGTCAGTGTTTTTGCAGGCTCTTGAAATGTATCTCAAAGAAGTGACCTTGGGAAAATCATCATAAATATCTCTTTGCGTATCGGATTCGAATTTTGTAAAAAGTGGAAAATATTTCATGGACTATAGTTTTCTCTCTATTAAATTCAGATCTGAATGAAGAAACAGTGGCATGTGGCACGCCATACAAGTTCGCTCTACTGAAACAGTCCATAATTAGGGCATTGTGAGAGATTGGGCATAACTCTCCCTTGAAGAATCCAAATTGGGTCAGACCCGTGGCATTGGAAAGAAAACTCAGAGGACTACTAAAGGACAAAAAATAAAATATTGGGGATCTTAAATAACATAGATACACCAGATTCAATATCGAGCTCCTAGAAGGCAAGAAAAAGCTAGATCATGTGTTTTCAAGGGCTGCAAAGGACCAGACTTTCTAGGGCATCAAAGCAAAGAAATGTGCAGCAACCAAGGTACAGAAAAACAACAAGAATTTCATCACATGAAGTCTTCAAGTGGGAAGCACTGCATATAGTCACTGTAAAGGTATCATTGTTAAGTCATTGTAAATACATTATTGTAAAAATTGTACTAGTGTCTATGTGCCAAGAGTCGAAGAGGCAGTGTTGGGAGGTCTAAGATCATCGTTAGGTGGTTGTGTCAAAGTTGGGGTTATGGTCTACTGTGTCTTCTTCTTCTACATCATTATATATCATTGTAAAGTGGACCATTTTCCCTAGTATGGGAGTCCATTCTTGTTTCATTCTTCTATAGGGTGGTAGGGTGGTGCTAGGGTGAGTTGTAGCTCATTGGGTGTTGGGGCATCTGTTCAGTTGACTACTGAAGAATATCGGGTGTTGGAGCATCCATCCAGTGGGAGCTGGAGAAGAAATTTTTTCTAGATTATAGGAATTTGGAGCCTTATTTTCAATTGGAGTTGAATATTAAAGAATTATTAGAAAAGCAATAAGTGGTTTTTGTCCTGGAGTGGGTTTCCACCTTAAAAACTGTGTGCATTTGTGTTCCTTTTGTTTACTGCTTTCATTTTACAAACACTAATAATAATTGAAGATTAAATAATTCTCTAATTGAAAGGAATACTAATTCACCCCCCCTCTCAGTATTTCCAACATACCTCAACCTTTAGACTCGGTCCTGTCAGTACAACAAGCCTCCCTCTACGTCTCTCCCCAAACCCTGTTCTTCAGGTCCTACAGAGCCTCTTTCGAAAACTAATGGTCCTTTTTAGATCCCTTAGCCTAAGGTAGAGGTTCATACCAAGATCCCTAAGGGACCATTACGCCAAAATGTTGCTTCGGGAAAAGCTTCCCATTCGTATAGTATAGTAGATGATTTGACGCAATCTCCTGCTGCCATTTCAACGTTGGAACTCCTCCAGTCGTGCCCTTCACAATGAAAATATCTACTATCTACCATGGGTGTTGTAGATCTTGTATATGGTCATTTGATCATCTTTGATGTTGACCGATCAGAACATCCTCCCCTTTCTGTTTCCATCGCTTTCCAAATCCCCATAAAGATCTAGAACGCCAACGTTTCCCATTGTATCATTGATGAGGGGACATCCACTTGTGTGATGTCCGCTTCGGTTTGGAAACAACTCGGATCACCTGAGTTGGACCCTTCCACTATCACCTCTAAACATGGGATGGCCACTCCTCCAAGCCCATTGGCATGTTTCGCAATTGTCCTATTACTCTTGTGGGCAAGACTGTTTGCGTTGATGTAGAAGTCATTGATGCCCCCTTAGATTACAACATTATATTGGGTGGTAGCTACACCTATGCGATGTCTAATGTACCATCTACGGTTCACCACAAGATTTCCTTTCCCCGTAATGGAAAGATAGTGACCATTGACTAGTTGACATATTACGAACCGAAGTCTTAGACCTCCCCTGAGTCCATCATATCTTCGGTGGCCAATAAGCAAATCGTCGATCCCTTGACCAATGTCTCACTCAGAGTCTACAAATAATCCTCTTTTCTTGGTAATTTCCCTAGTATTCCTCCTCCTCTCTTTGATCCCAACTCATCGAATGTTTTCATGATGCAATCATCTCGGGCTTCCCTCAAGCAGCCCGCTTCGGCTAGCCAGCAGCCTTGCCCTCTACAGCCTACTCCTAGCCCTTCGATTCAGCCTTCTAGAACCCCTCCTCCCAGCCCTTCACCTATAGATGGTATCCATGAGCCTCTATACCCTCTTGGAATGGTTCCTCTAGGCCTTAACCACCTTGGAGCCATCCCGCCTGGCCATTATCCCTCCGGTTAGATACCGTTATTAGCTCCCCATCCTGGAGTGTTCTTGGTACCTGTTATGGCTACCCTATCCCTCCCTAACCTGACCCAGGGTATTCCCTTCTAGTACATCGATCCCCCAGCCACTACCACACCTGGTCAACCCAAACCTTATCTTGCTTTGACCCCGGTCCAACCGGTCCCCATGACCCCTCCCTCTACTACCGTGCCTCATCCACCTCAACAAGAACCTCCTCCTATTGTGATAGCTTCGGGTAAAGGGGGAAAAGCTCGCAAGAAGGAACCTAAAGATAAGGCTACCCCAACAGATCCTACCCCTCCACAACCTCCAAAGCATACCATTTGGTGTGCTTTGTGTGATGTTGTCAGTCATGCCACCCATAATTGTACTGAATTGCCTCGTCTCAAGCCCATGGTAAATGAAGCATTTCCAAAGTTTGACATCCTAGAGGTATATGTCACTATACCCGATTCAGTCCCAAAACTCAAGTCTTCGTGCACAAATCATCCTTGTGCTTTGTGTGATTTCCATGGCCACTATACTCTCCTTTGTCCCCGCCTTGATCAGTACTTCTCTTCTTTGGAATCAGTTCGCCAATTCGAGGCCAAGCACAATGAGTCCACCGCTCCATTATTTGCACATTTTTCTTCAACAGAACCAGAGGACACATCCACTCCCATAAACATTCCCCCTCTGGATGTTGAAATGACAGAGTCTTTGGCCATTATTCACTACCTGTCATCATGTATGAGATCCATGGTGGAAGACAACCCATGGGACTTCCCCTTCTGTTTCTCTTGACCTCCCTTAAACAATCACCTTGGGCTCAACATCAATGGATCCTTCAATTGCTTGTTTTTCTATCACCCTTTGTGACAATGTGCATGTGAACCTCTCTTTCATGATGATGAGTCAGGTAGCTTCGCTGTGTTAGGTGGTCTTTCTTCCACTAGTCATCCCATATTCTATTATGATGATGACGTTATGGAAGTAGGCACCACCCCTGAATTTATATATCCCCCTTACATCGAACCCATACATTCGAACCACATAGAACTTGTGGACATTACATTGACAGCCAATGGTTGCGTAAGGGGGCACCCATATTTGAGAGTCCAGAAGAAGCAATTCTCCACAACTCTCCTAGTGCATCTATTCGTGTCAACTCTAGTACCATTATTCTTCCCAATTTAGAGGAACTTCTAGAGTCCCATATCACTATAGATCACTCTAGGGATGATACCCCTCATCATTCCTTCATCTTACATCAGCAACCCAGTCCCCTAGACATTGTGGTTGACCAACTTCTGGGTTTTCTAGGAGAGCACTAGCTCATTACCTCCAATTCCTCTCTTTGGGATAGTGAAACCATGTATGCCAACCCAGAAACTTAGTCCATTTGATTCATTGTAATGTTCCAAAATTTTACCCTCCAAGCTAAATGAAACATTAGAGTTAGCAACAGCTCTAGCCGGTGAATAAATGGGTAGAAAAGCCCATAAGTCTCCTAAGTAGGATAAAAACACTCCAAGTGTGAAATGAGACACTCTTTCTAGCTCTATAAGACACCTCCATGTGTGAACAGGGTTATAATAAAGCTGATTTGACTAAGTCAACAACACAGTTTTAGTGGAGGAGGAATCCTAGGATGAATAATGCAATTTTGGAGGGAGATGTAACTTGGGTTAGAAGTAACCTAATTGAGTGGGGCCAAGGGCAAGAAAAAACATGTCTTATATAAGGAAGAAGATGGTAGCATTATTCTCCATGTCTTTGATTATTATTCTTGTTTGCCAAGAATTTTTGCTGCTTTGCTGCTTAGCAAAGTTGCAATGTTGTTTAGCACTAGGTGTTCCCAGGCGGGAATCCCACCTCTTTCCTTTGAGGAGCCTCATTGGGAGAGTTTTTATTCATTATTCCACATCAGTTTTTCATTCCAAGCTTCAGCCATCTTCATCAGCACAACTTTGTTGGAAATTGTGCAGTGTTGCTGGGTGCAGTAGTGGAAAGGATTGGAATCCCGACTTATGAGCTAGATTCTCATTGGAGGAAGGTTTCCTTCACTTGAGATATATTTTTGGAGATACCCAGAGCTTATTTCATATCTTTGGTATCAGAACACACATTTCCCATACATTCATAGTGATGTTTCTACTAGGGAATGCATTATTTTGGAGGCACTGTTCATTGCATGGTTTGGTGGCTCTGTTGCTGAGTTTCCTTGTGATTGAGAGGTTCATCCTTTCATGGGAGTAATCCCTTGAGGGATCTACATTAGATAAGACATATTTCAGCCTTTTACACTCATGTGCTTCAATGTTGTAGTGGTGATTCAATGATTTTCTGAATATCACATTTTATATGCAGAGTGTTTGACAAGAAACCCTTGTCGGGTTCTCTTGTATTTTGTATGAGGAGACTAGATCTCTGTACTTCAAAATTATTAATTAATATGAGTAGATCTATTGTTCTAACATATTTTTATGTTAAAACCCTCTTTATATTGCGCAGTCCATTGATGCAGCAACTCCAGTAAAATGCAGTTTTGAGGTTTTTAGTCATTTTCAGCTACACTAGTGTGGGAGGTCTGTTTAACCCACCTAGTTCCATTTAGTTCTGATCTCCTCTTGTATTTACATGATACATAAATGTATCCATGGGATTCAAGTGATGATTTCACTATTTTATTGCACATGTTGCTGGGAATACATTTTTAATGCATGATTCATGAGTTGTTCCTAATCGGGAATATTACATTCATATATGCAGTACCAAAAGAGATTGGTAATTCCCCATTCCCTTTATCGAACTGAATAACCATAAAAAAAAAAAAAATGTGCACCACATCACAAAAAATTAGTTATATTCCCCCTTTCTAAATACATTTTGGCATGACCATAACATGCTTGGGGGCACATATGCCCCTCAACCATAAAAATCTCAGCTCTCAGCCAAAAACAACACTGAATCCCCCCAAAAATAGAAGAAAAGAGATATATCCTTATAAATAAGACACTTAGAGGGGGAAACCTCCAATACATTACATGAATGAACAAACATTGGATGTTACAAATGACCAAAACCTCCTTCTATATATAGGAGTCCATGGGGCCACAATGTAATCCTAGCCGACCTAAAAATAATAATGTAAGGGCACAATAATAACAATATGGGTGTTATAGGGGTAAAAAAATAACAATAAGGGGGGATACTGTTAAGTCCCTATATTAATAGTTTAGCCCCTTATTATGTTAGTGTAGCCCCCCTTATTGTTATTATTGTACCCCTGTAACCCCCATATTGTTATTATTGTGCCCTCACATTATTATTGTTAGGTCGGCTAGGATTACATTGTGGCCCACTAGGATTATATTATGGCCCCATGGACTCCCATATATAGAAGGAGGTTTTGTTCATTTGTATCATCCAAGAATTGTTCATTTATGTAATGTATTGGAGGTTGCCCCCTCGAAGTGGCTTATTTCTAAGGCGTTCATATCTCTTTTCTTCTATTTTTGGAGCTGGTTACACAACATTTGGTATCAGAGCCTTGGGATTCTAGGGTTTCGCTGCTCCAAACAGGTCATCGTGGAATTTTCGCTATAACTTTTTTTCTACGAAGTTTCAGAAGCTGAAATTTTTAGGGTACGATGCTGAAATCCTGAGGAAGATTGTCTAAAAATTTCAGAGTTTGGTTCGCAATATTTTAGGAGATATCATCTGTGGAAGGTAGGCCTTTTTTCAAGATCCTAAACAGGTCATCGTGGCATTTTCGCTATAAAAATGTTTCTACGAAGGTTCAGAATCTGAAATTTGTATGGTGCGAAGATGAAATCCGGAGGAAATTCGTCAAAAAATTTCAGAGCTTGGTTCGAAATATTTTTGGAGATATGATCTGTGGAAGGTAGTGCTTTTTCAGGCTCCTGAATTTCATCTCAAAGAGGTGATCGTGGGAAAAGTTCAATAACTCTCTCTCTGGAGATTGGATTGGAGTGCCGTCAAAATTGGTCGCAAGTACACAGCCTATAGTTTCTTGGATATCAATTTCAGAGACAAAGAACAAAACAGTGACACGTGGCAAGTCGTACAAGTTCGCTCTACTGAACCAGTCCAAAATTAGGTCATTGTGGGAGATTGGACACAAATTTGTCTTGGAGAATCCAAATCAGGTCAGACCTGTGGCATTTGAAAGAGAATTCATAGTTCTACTTCAGTGATTAATTTTAGATATTGAAGATCCACAATCACAGAGATAGTACAATTTCAATATCGAGCTCCTTAGATCAAGAAAAAGGTTTGTATTTGGTTTTTAGAATTGCATAACGTTTGTTTGAAAAAGTAGTTTGAAGCGATTCCAAAGGCATATTTTAGAATTTGTATCAGTATTTTGGTTCTATAATGGCTCCAAAAGATAATTTCATAGCCATTAAGCCCTCAAAAAGCTATACTATGACCCATGAAGAGGAAGTATTGCAGTATGAGATATCAAAATTACGGTACCAAGTGCAACAAATTTCGATCTTATGAAGAGCAACCGAAGATGACATAGATGGTTTAAAAGAAAAAATGGAGGCTAATTTGGATGGTTTGAAGGATAAAATAATAGCTAATATGGATGATAAATTAGTGGAAGATCACATCGAGCATCAACAACAAGTTCTCCAACTCTCAAATGATAACCTAACTTTGGTGTAGAATCTAATGAAACAACAAGAAGATCAACATCACATCGAAAGAAGTTATGAAGTAGACACAGAAACAAGAACTCGACAAGTACGATCAATTTCAGAGTATCTCACCAAGTGGAAGAACTTTCCTGTAGAATATTCCACATGGGAGGATGAGATTTTATACAGAAGCATCAAGAAATAATCAAGCATTGAGGAGAACACTTGTTTGAAGAAGAGGGGTGTGTTAAGTCCCTATATTAATAGTTTAGTCCCTTATTATGTTAGTGTAGCCCCCCTTATTGTTATATTTGTACCCCCGTAACCCCCATATTGTTATTACTGTGCCCTTACATTATTATTGTTAGGTTGGCTAGGATTACATTGTGGCCCACTAGGATTACATTATGGCCCCATGGACTCCTATATATAGAAAGGAGGTTTTGTAAATTGTATCATCCAAGAATTTTTCCTTCATGTAATGTATTGGAGTGTCGAAGTGGCTTATTTCAAGGCGTTGATATTCTTTTCTTTTTGAGCATACACAATAACAACACAGATACACTAACATAATGGGTGACTACACTATTAATAGACGTAACATGCTCCTCTCCTTCAAACAAGGTTATCCTCAACGCTGGATTATTTCTTGATGCTTCGTATAAAATTTTCATCCTCCCTTGTGGAATATTCCCATAGAAAGTTCTTCCACTTGCCGAGATACTCTGAAATTGATCGTACTTGTCGAGTTCTTGTTTCTGTGACTACTTCATAACTTCTTTCGAAGTGATGTTGATCTTCCTGTTGTTTCATTAGATTCTGCACCAAAGTTAGGTTATCCTTTGAGAGTTGGAGAACTTGTTGTTGATGCTCGATGTGATCTTCCACTAATTTATCATCCATATTAGCTATTATTTGATCCTTCAAACCATCCAACTTAGCCTCCATTTTTGCTTTTAAACCATCTATGTCATCTTCGGTTGCTCTTCGTAAGATCGAAATTTGTTGCACTTGGTACCGTAATTTTGATATCTCATACTGCAATTCTTCCACTTCATGCATCATAGTATAGATTTCTGAGGGCTTAATGGGTGTTGAATTCTTTTTAGGAGGCATTTCAAAACACAATACTGAAATGTATGCTCAATAGGCCCTTGGAATCACTTCAAACTGATTTTTCAAACAAGATTTATGCAATTCGGGAAAAACAATACACACCTTTTACTTGCTTTTGAGGAGCTCGATATTGGAATTGGATTATCTCTATGATTTTAGATCTTCAATATCTGAAATTTGGCACTGAGGTAGCCCTCTGAATTCTCTTCATAATTCCATGGGTCTGACCTGATTTGGATTTTTCAAGGAAAATTTATGTCCAATCTCCCACAATGACCTAATTATGGACTGGTTCAAAGAGAGAGAACTTGTACGACCACTACATGTCACCGTTTACCCTTTGGCTATGAAATGATACAGAAGATTGCATTCCATTTAATTCAAGAAAATTTTTTATAGAATTCCAATCTGATGCTCAGAGCGAGGGTTGTGAAGATTTTCCCATGATCACCTCTTTGAGATGAAATTCGGGAGCCTGAAAAAGACCTAAATTCCACATAACATATCTCCGAAAATATTCTCAACCAATATCTGAACTTTTCTGAAGATGTTCCTTAGGATTTCTGCTTCGCACTCTAAAAATTTTAGCTTTTGAACCTTCGTAGAAAAAAATTTATAGCGAAAATTCCACGATGACTTTTTAAGTGAAATAAGGAGCCTCGCAAAAAGCCCTAACTTTCCACAGATCATATCTCCAAAAATATTGTGAACCAAGATCTGAAATTTTGTGACGATATTCCTTAGGATTTCAGCTTCGCACTCTAAAAATTTAAGCTTTGGAACCTTTCTAGAAAAAATGTTATAGTGAAAATTCCACGATGAAAAGTTTGGAGCAGCAAAACCCTAGAATCCAAAGCTCTGATACCAAATGTTGTGAAACCAGCTCCAAAAATAGAAGAAAAGAGATATCAATGCCTTAGAAATAAGCCACTTCGAGGGGGAAACCTCCAATACATTACATGAATGAAAAATTCTTAGATGATTCAAATTACAAAACCTCCTTTCTATATATAGGAGTCCATGGGGCCACAATGTAATCCTAGTGGGGCCACAATGTAATCCTAGCTGACCTAACAATAATAATTTAAGGGCACAATAATAACAATATGGAGGTTACAAGGGTACAACAATAACAATAAGGGGGTATACACTAACATAATAAGGGACTACACTATTAATATAGGGACTTAATAGCACCAGTTCATTACCTCCAAATCCTCTCTTTGGGATAGTGAAACCATGTATGCAAACCTAGAAACTTAGTCCATTTTTTGCATCTCTGCAATACCAAAAGATATTGGTAATCCCCCATTCCCTTTCTCAAACTGCATAACCATAACAGAAAAAAATGGTGCACCACATCATAAAAATGTGTTTAGATTCCCCCTTTCTAAATACATTTTGGCATGACCATAACATGCTTTGGGGCACATATGCCCCTAACAATAAAAATCCTGTACTCTCTCAAACTCAAAAAAACAACACCGAATCCCCCTTTTCTTTGACAATGTGACTTCTTTAGGGCCGTACGGTGTCGAATTTTCTCTCGCCCCGCACGGCCACCTGTGTCACAGAAGAGACCCAAAGTGTGGACTCGCCCGGCTCCCGAGCTGCTCTGGGTACCTAAACCGAACTTTCAATCCACTAAAATGAAAGAGTAGGATTAGGCCTCTTACCTGCAACTGACGGATCTCAATTCCAATGGTCAGTTTGTCTACTATGATCGCCGCAAGATTTAGGGCCTTCTCTCCTCTCTACATTCACCACAGCTCCACATGAAAATGAGTGAATTTGGAGGGAAAATGCCTTATTAAAAGATAAACCATAGATTTTTCTTTCACATGCTACAGCCAAACTATAGCTCAATTTGAAAAACCATCTGTACCGTTGGAAAGCTCTCATCGAGCTCTCAAATGGGTATCTGTTATTTTTTTGTGATTTTATACTTCGATATGACACATTTTGTCCAAGAAGCATCACTTCACCACTCCTAAAAATCAAATTTCTTCACTTGCAACACTTGTACTTGGGGCACCACTTTTCCTCCATACTTGTCCATGCTTGTGTCGATTGTCATCGTGTACTCATGTC
Source organism: Pinus albicaulis (assembly GCA_034641835.2). Classification (NCBI taxonomy): domain Eukaryota; kingdom Viridiplantae; phylum Streptophyta; class Pinopsida; order Pinales; family Pinaceae; genus Pinus; species Pinus albicaulis. The sequence continues at coordinate 281,527,600 of CM076570.1, read as the reverse complement.
TTTATGGTCCCCACTAGAACTTTTCTATGTGGCAGCATCACCGAGCCACCCTTGTTTAGAGCATCTGAGTTGAGTCATAATTTCATTCATGGAGTCTATCCCTAGTCCCTTTGTATCCCGCTATAGTCCTCCATCCTTCATTTCTTGGTTCCTCTCTTGTGTCGCACATTATGGCCTCCAGTCCTACTGGCCCCTATCCCCTTTAACATTGTGTCAGTCACTGCCAAGTCATCAATGCCCTTTATGCTCTAACAAGGGAAGTCGTTTGTCTGCTACTCAGTACCCCCTATTTCATCATCATCCCTAGTGTCAGTCTGTCAGTCGCTCTACTATTTTCTCTCGTGCATTAGTTGAGGATCCCTTATTGCCTCACCTATGGCGGACCTCCTTTTTTTGACATCATATCATTCATTCCAGAAGTTAGGTCTAGACAGTGGTGTACCTTGTTTATAGCTTCCACTCTTATTCGGTGCCTCAGATCAGGAAAAGGGACTCCTTATTTCCCTTTGACTTGATTGTTTCTCAGCTCTAGATCCTTACAACATGATAGAGATCGGTATACTTTATGGTTCAGTGATGCAGCAAATTATACCGATGATTCCCAAGTATGTGTGATATGTTTCAGACCTCATGAAAGGTGGCCCTTCAGGTAGCCCCCCAAATGCCCGAATGACCTCTACATCATAGCCTTTGATGCTGCTCCATATATTTGATGATGTCGGCCTCAGCCACTTTCAGTGCCTTTTAGTTTTCATGTCTCAGTCAGATTTGTAGAGACCTTTCCTATTTACAGGGGCACTTTAGTTGTATTTATATCTCATGTACTCAAATATTATTGTATAAGTCCTAGCTGTTATCCCCAGCTTAGTATGTATGTGAGATTCATTATCATGTTTTTATCTAGCTCATGTTTATGGCAGCATGTACTATATAGTTCAGTCCCTTGTTTACTGGACACATTATTCTTTTTACTTTGTCTGGGTGGGCATAGGTATGCCTCCCGCACCACCTATAGAATAGGTACTCACTCATAAAAGAGACTTGTTGCACCTGTAAGTCTTGCCTCCTCAGGATCTAGTCCTCTAGTGCTTTGGTCTACCTTATATTTCTCTCTCTCTGACTTCCCTTTGGTGTCTAGTGATTGAGTTCTTACAATGTATTTCAGTCATATGATTAGCTCCTAACGCTCGCACGCTGGGGGGAAATCTGTTACACCAATTTTTGGTCATCTAACCTATTACTATTAGATGGACTAAAGTACACTATGTAAGACCAATTTTACCCTCAGTAAAATTTCTTTCACTATGAAAAATAACTTAGTAAACCACATTTATTAAGTTGTTTATGGTCTAAACAGGAAACCGCAAGAGGAAATATTGAATAAATCCACATTTGTTTGATTTTCCTCAAGGAATAATTAGTTAAACAATAGTTTAATTAATAATTCTGGTTATTTAGCCCAAAACAAGAAAATTAATTAGACAAATCATTATTTATCTTATTAATTTCTATGAATAATTATTTAAACCTTATTTAAATAATATTCCTTGCTAAATGTGACTAAATCATTTATAAATAATTAAATAAATATTTATTTATTTAATTATTACTCAACCACATCCTTAAAATAATAAATAAACAATTTATTTATCTATTATTTACAAATAAAGGGATTTGACCAAAGTCAAATTCTTTTTCCCTCCAACAAATATAATAAAATATTCCATAAAATTTGGATCTTGATTTGGTTAATAATATTTTAATTATGCACCAATATCTAGAATAACTCAATATTTTGTTATAAATAGAACGGTTTTTCCATTCATTCACTACCTTTTGTTGCGTAAAGATCACTCTGGATCTGTACTTTTGGTCTGACTTTGATCCTCCATCATTGTCATATTTTGCTACCATTTTTCTGATGAACTCCCTTTGAGTTCCATTTTTTCTGGGTTTTCTACATCATCAAGAGACAAATATTTTAGATCTAAAGTGTTGAGTATTTTAGATCTAAAGTGCTGAGGACTTACAAGAACCCATCCCATTGAGGGGGATTGGTAACATCTTTCTATGTTCCCTTCCCAGGTGTCAAAAAATATAAAAAATCTTTAAAACAATATTGTCTTATCTATTGGGTGCATGGAGCAACTCTTGCTTTTATTTATTGCTTAATGTCTTTTAATGCATAGATCTAGATTTTTACAGTATTTATCTTGGTCAACTATTTGCAAATCTAAATATATTGGCAGCCATATTTTCTATTAGGGTTGTTTGTTATGCACGGCTAAAGTGAACCTTTTTCGTACGCTTGTGAAAAAGGTTCATACTAACAGGGCAGACTTGAAATCACATTTTTTTCTATTTTCACTATTTCCTAGCTTGTCTACCCCTTTCCCATGCCTATAAAGGTTACCCAAACCCCTCATAGGTCCTCATAGTTATATAATTGCATTTTTGTGAGCATTTGTGAGGATTTTATGAGCAATTGGACTTGGTCTTTGGTGCAACATTGAGGAGGTTCTTGGGAAATATTTGGAGCATTGTTGAGGAGTTGTTTTTTGGAGCAGCAACATTTTCCATTAAGGAGTTGGTTTTTAGAGCAACATTGGTTATGTTTTTTTGTTATGATCTCTATATATTACATGTATTGGATAGTGCAGTGGGTGCCATTTTGATATAATAGATATATTCATGAGCATACTTTGATCATATGTTGTATTCTCTCTATTATTCTAATGTTTTGAGTTTGGAAACATGAATGAAATTTTTAAAAATATGTTCTTTCATAAAAAAATAAATATTTATCAACTAGGCCGAGTTGATACTTAGTCAGAGTCGACCCTTCGATTTTTCTAATTCTAAGTCCGAGTTTTAAAACTATACAACATCCATTGTTACAACATCCTCTGTAATGGTCAATGTTTTCGTAGTTTCAAAAGTATCAGTTGTTATAACATCGCACTTTACAACAGTTTCAATAATTTCAGCAGTAATGGGTGTTACAACATCGGATGCTACAAAATTTTCAGCATATTTAACATTGACATATTGTTATGGCATATGTTCTTACAACATATTCTATTACAACATATGCTTCTCAATTCATTGTTACCTATGTTTTTGTTTCTCAATTTGTTTTCTTGATCCCCCAAGTGTTGGTCTAGTGTTGGGTAGTATAAAAACCTCTTTGGCTTCCCACTTTCAATATTTGACAAGCAAGGTGAAATGGATTTTTTTTACAACATATCTTGTTACATCATTTGTTATGGAATTTGTTGTTACAACATATACTATGATAAAATCTGATGTTACAGCATATGTTATGGCATATGTTGTTACAACATCTACTGTTACAACATCTACTGTTACAACATCTGTTTTTAAAACATCTAATTTTCAATATGTTGTTACATATGTTTATGCCTCTCAATTTTTTTTCTTGATCCCCTAAGTGTTGGTGTAGTGTTTGGTGGAAGAAACACCTCTTTGGCTGCCCACTTTCAAACTCTGAGAAGCAAAATGAAATGGCTTTTTGCTACGAAATTCATTTTTACAACATCTTAATTGTAGCTTATTTGAAATTTTATTATCGTATGTGGACTTTCATATGATGTGATATGATTATTATTTCATTTCATATGTTGTAATATTAAATATATAATAGAGAAACTAATTATTGCATGAAATAAATAATAACTTTACATTGTGATTTGTTTTTTCAAAACAAGGATCTTCCAAAAGATCTGAATGATTCTCATCACATAGATCTAGATAATGTTGGCTCTAATGTTGCTCATGATGACACATATACAAATGGAAACGAGGCCAATGTCGATACACAAAATTATGATGATCGCAATGGTGATGATAATCATGAGGCAGTTGTTGGTAGCGACTAGTGACATTCATGATCATATAGAATTAATCATGGATCATATTTGATATATTGTTATGATGCTAATTTTCATGGTTACTATCATATGTATCATTTTCATGGCCTCCTCTACTATATTATTGAATTGCATATTTTTGACATGTATCATTTTGACTTATGTTGACTGTTGGACATGTATCATTTTCACATGTTATATTTTTTTAAAGGAACGTGCATATTTCTATTACTAAAACTAGAATTTGGCCAATTACATTAAAAAGAATCAAAATTTCCAAATTCCTCCAAAATTTCTCTGACTAGTATCTTTGGGTATGCATAATTTTTTTTTCCATTTTTACTACATCATTCTTATTGTAATTTCTCCAAAATACCCCATTAATAATTACATACCTACTTAACATAATCTACCTATCTATTACTATGAAATTAACTACCTGAATCCTTCCACATTGTGTTAGTCAAGTTCCTTCGTAGTAGCCTTGTCTGCTTCCTCCTATTGGAATGGTTCCACTGCTCCTTGTTGCCCCTTCTCCTGCTCCAATTCCTATTGATCGGGAAACACTTGAGGGAGAGCCCCTCCCTCACCAATCGCCATATCATGTTCACTATTTAACATTGTAATCAATTGATCCTACACCTCTCTTTCCTTGTATCGACATTGTAATCAGTTGATCTTTCACCTCCTTGCCCTTGTTGGTCTCTCTTCCCTTTGTGTTGTGTTTGTGCCTTCATTATTGTGTCTCCGAGGCATTTATCCTGGAGACTTCTTGGCCTTCATCCTCAGTTTCTGGTAGGAATATTTACTCCTCCGCGTAAGATTCGAGTTAGTTATCCACCGAGTCTGCAATCTGACTCCTCTTCTAGTTCATTGGGTTCCCCTTCTGGTTTCATCCCCGATTCTCCCCCTGTCACTGTCACTATGTTTGGTTCAGGACCTAACGCTAGTGGTAGCCCCGAACTTAATGTTGGGAATAATACTAGTGGGACCACAACAGGAACTACCCCGGCTGCTCCCTTGCTCCCCTATATGGCAGGCCTTAGTCTTCCCAATTTTAACTAGCTGATCAATGACCCTATACGCCATGACTCTGGTTGGCCTACTATGCCAGCCAATATCCCTTCCGACATCCCCAAGTTTGAAGGTTTTGCTAGATAAGATCCTACAAACCATGTTCTATATTTCCACATGTGGTGTACGTCTAACTCCATTACCAATGGCTCTGTCTGTCTTCAGTTGTTCCAACGTACGCTTACTGGTGAAGCTTCTAAGTGGTATGTTGATCAAGCCTCATCCTCTCATACCACCTTTGCAACTCTTGCCCGAGATTTTCTGTCTTATTTCTGGCTTCCCCTTCATTATGACACTGGTACCAAACTTTTGAATTATTTTCATCATTCTTTTGCAACCCACCTATCCGATCATATCAAGGAATGGCGAAGAAGAAAGAGCCTATGTCGAGCCCCTACCTTCGAATACCATGTATACATGGAATAGTTCCTTAGATCCCTTTTTCTTGCTATCAAAAAATACGTTGCATCGCATTTCCCTCAAACTGAAGAAGCTGCTCTCCAGATTACCTTAAAATATGACCTGATCTATGCTTAGTCAGGTTATTTTTATACCATTCTACCTGATCTTCCTAGACCTGGTAATGTCAACGCACCGAGGGCATCTCATGCCATCGATGGTATCGTTGGAGCTCTTTCTCATCCATACACTCACCCTCCCATCGGCTATGGTTTTCCTCGGGGAGGGGCCAACTCCTCCAGCACTATTCCCACTCTCAGTAGCATGTATCCAGGATACAACATGCCTCCTCCTTTTCTCCAACCTATTTACCACAATGTTACCCAACCTCCTTATTATATGTATCTGTAGCCTTGTGCTCCATCTCCTCCAGCATTAGCACCCTTGCCTCCCTTGCCTTCTCAACCCCCGCAATAGCAACCACCACCCCCTCAGGGGTAGGGGTATGTACAGAAGGGTGTGACTAATCCTACTACTTCCAAAAATAAGAGTAAAGGCACTCAAAATCAATTTTCCCCCAGTAATCCTGTACCTAATCCTCAAGGTAATGCACCTCACACTACTCACCAGCAACAGGGCACTCAACCCAAGCAAGACAGGATTGTACGCATGAATAAGCCGTGTTCATGTTGTGGTGTTTATGGTCATTACACTCACGATTGTCCTCTTTTACCACAAATACGGAAAATGTGGGAGACTTAAGAAGCATCGCAAGGAAATCAAGCCTCCCCTTCCATCCCTCCCAATGTTGCGGCTATCCAACCGGTTGTGTTTACTAATCCTTTCCCTCAGCAAGGATTCGTGGCTACCCAAACACCTAAAGGTCAGGTGGCCACTCAAACTCCTCCATCTAGTACCTCCAATTACCAGATTCTCATGATGAACTCTGACCAACCTATTACCATGGACCTCAACCTTCAGACTTGGTCCTGTTAGTACAACAAGCCTCCCGCTACGTCTGTCCCTGAGCCCCCTTCTTTAGGTCCTACAGAGCCTCTTTCAACAACTAATGGTCCTTTGTAGATCACTCAGCCTAAGGCAAAGGTTGATACCAAGATCCATAAGGGACCATTACGCAAAAAAATTTCTTCTGGCAGAGCTGCCCATTCCTATAGTATAGTAGATGATTTTGCGCAATCTCTTGTTGCCATTTCAACACTTGAACTCCTCCAGTCGTGCCCTTCACAACGAAAAGCTCTACTATCTTCCATGGGCACTGTAGATCCTGCAGATGATTGTTTGATCATATTTGATGTTGACTGGTTAGAACATCCTCCCCTTCCTGCTTCCGTCGCTTTCCAAATCGCCATCAAGATCTGGAATGCCAAATTTTCCCATTGTATCATTGATGAGGGGGCATCCACCTGTGTGATGTCTGCTTTGGTTTGGAAACAACTCGGATCACCTGAGTTGGACCCTTCCACTATCACCCTTTGAGTGTGGGATGGCCACTCCTCCAAGCCCATTCGCATGTTCCGCAATTGTCCTATCACTCTTGCGAGCAAGACTGTTTGCGTTGACATAGAAGTCATTGATGCCCCCTTGGATTACAACATTATATTGGGTCATAGCTACACCTATGCGATGTTTGTTGTACTATCTGCGGTTCACCACAGGATGTCCTTTCCTCGTAACAGAATGATAGTCACCTTTGACTAGTTGACATATTACGAACCTAAGTCTCAGACCTCCCCGCAGTCCATCATATCTTCAGTGGTCAATAATCAAACCATCAACCCCTTGACTAGTGTCTCACTCGGAGTCTACAAAGACTCCTCTTTGCTTGGTTCATTCCCTGGTCTTCCTCCTCCTGTCTCTGATCCCAGATCATCAAATGTTTGCATGATGCAATCATCTCGGGCTTTCCTCAAGAGGCCCACTTTGGCTAGTCAGCAGCTCTGCCCTCCGTAACCTTCTCCTAGCACTTCAACTCAGACTTATAGACCCACTCCTCCTAGCCCTTCACCTATAGCTGGTATCCATGAGCCTCTCTACCCTCCTAGAATGGTTCCTCCTAGCCTTAACCACCTCGAGCCGTCTCACTCCGGCTACCTTCCCCTACGTACATCGTTCCTAGCTCCCCCTCCTGGAGTGTTCCCGGTACCTGTTACGGATACCCTATCCCTTCCTAACCTGACCCTTGGGATTCCCATCTGGTACATTGATCCCCTAGCCACTACCTTGCCTGGTCAACCTAAACCTTACCTTGCTTTGACTCCGGTTCAACCGGTCCGCATGACTCCTCCTGCTGCAGCCGTGCCTTAGACACCTCAACAGGAACCTCCCGTTGCGACAAACTTTCGAGTAGCAAAAATCTCGTAAGAAGGCACCTAAGGAAAATGTTTCCATGACAGACCCTGCCCCTCCACAACCTCCAAAGCATACCATCTGGTTTGCTTTGAGTGATGTTGTTGGTCATGACACCCATAATTGTCTTGAATTTCCTCGTCTCAAGCCCATGGTAAACGAAGCATTTCTAGAGTCTGACATCCAAGAGGTATATGTCACTATACCTGATTCAGTCCCAAAACTCAAGTCTTTGTCCACAAATCATCTTTGTGCTTTGTGCGATTTCCATGACCACTATACTCACCTCTGTCCCTGCCTCGATGAGTACCACTCTTCTTTGGAATCGGTTCGCCAATTTGAGGCCAAGTGCAACGATTCCAATGCTCCCTTATTTGTGCATTTTTATTTAGCAAAACTAGAAGACACATCCACTCCCATAGACATCCCCCCTCCGGATGTCAAAATGACGAAGTCTTCGCCCACTGTCCACTACCGGTCATCATCTATGAGATCCATGGTGGAAGACCCCCCTTGGACTTCCCCTTTTTTTTTGCCTGACCTCCCTTTAGCGATCACCTTGGGCTCAACATCAGTGGATCCTTCATATACTTGTTTTTCTGTCACCCCTTGTGACGATGTGCATGTGAACCTCTCTTCTCATGATGATGAGTCAGGTAGCTTCGTCGTGTCAGGTGGTCTTTATTCCACCAGTCACCCCATATTCTATTACGATGATGACATTATGGAAGTATTCACCACCCCTGACCTTATCTATCCCCCCTTACATCGAACCCATACATTCAAACCACATACACCTTGTGGCCATTACATTGACACCCAATGGTTGGGTAAGGGGGCACCCATATTTGAGAGTTTAGAAGAAGCAATTCTCCACAACTCTCCTAGTGCATCTGGTCATGTAAACTATAGTACAATTATTCTTCCCCATTTAGAGGAACCTCTAGAGTCCCATATAACTTCAGATCACTCTAGGGATGATACCCCTCATCATTCCTTCATCTTACATCGGCAACCCAGTCCCTAGACATTGTTGTTGACCAACTTATGGGTTTTCTAGGAGAGCACCAGTTCATTATCTCCAAATCCTCTCTTTGGGATAGTGACACCATGTATGCCAACCCAGAAACTTAGTCCATTTTCTTCATATATGCAGTACCAAAATATATTAGAAATCCTACTTTCCCTTTCTCGAACTGCATAACCATAACGAAAACAAATGGTGCACCACATAACAAAATTGTGTTTAGATTCCCCCTTTCTAAATACATTTTTCGATGACCATAACATGCATGGGGGAACATATGCCCCTCAACCATAAAAATCCTAGCTCTCAACCAAAAATAGCATTGAATCCCCCTTTCTTTGACAAGTCGCACATTTTAGGTCATTTCCTGGGACAGGTCGCAGTTTTCTGCCTAGTACCTGCTACCCAGGTCGCAAAACAGACCCCAAAAAGTGTGACCTCATATTTTCCTGAGCTTTGGGAACCTAACTAAACTTTAAATCCACTAAAATGAAAGAGTAGGGTTAGGCCACTTACCTACAACTGACGGATCTCATTTCCAACGGTCGGTTTTTCTGCTATGATCGCCGCAAGATTTAGGGCCTTCTCTCCTCTCTTGTAATATCCCAAAAGTGAGAATGTAGTAATACTTCACAAAATATAAGAAATTTCAACAAGATAAACAATAAATCTGAAGTAAACATTAGAATATGCAGAAAGAGCTAAGCCATTTCATTATATTGGAGATGATTCAGTTACACAAGTACAATATATAGGTATATCTAGCCAACAAGATGAGCTAGGATCACCCTGAAAACATATATGCAATAGGTACAACGTAACTGTTGAGGCTCTGTAGAAAATAATGTGGTCTCTTCAGCAGAATATGAAAATATGGTTGTAGGTTGGAAATCAAAATGTAAATATACTCAAAACTAGAGCTCCGATTATGCCAAGATTAAAGATCTGGCTAATGTGATGGATTCCCAAGATAACCGAGAAAGGATTTTCCAGATCTGCAACTTTGGAAAATCACCTCCCTAGGATTTGATCCTTGATATGTTGGGAAATACAGATCTGAAGCTAGATCTGAAGAATAGATGGCTGAAATGTGTGATCAGATCAGATCTATGCTTGAAGGGTTGATCCCTCCATCAGATCTATAAGCTAAAAGCTCTAGATCTACCTTCTCAATCCTCCAATGATGAATTCCATTGCTACAACACTGCTGCCAATAGAAACTACGTTATGAGGGAAAGAAAGGCCTTCTTCCTTCTAAAAAATGCTGCAGTAAAATCCAGGCTGAGGTAAGACTGATGGAAATGTGAGGGGATGATCCCTCACAGGATTGCTAGCTGAAATACTAGCAACTTCCTTCCTCCTTTCAGATCTGCAATATGGACAGCGTTATTCTTGAAGAGAATACTGCTGCTAGGAGGTCAATAACTTTTGGCCTAATGCCAGATCTATAATGTGGCTCTAGGAGTGCTGATCTATAAGCCCAAGTGATGGGAATAATCCCTCACCTTGTTCTCCAGCTGAAGTACTGAAGACAACTTCCACCTTCCAAACTGATCTTCAAAAATCTGCAAATTTTTGAATATGAATGTTCTGCAGAAAGTAGAAAAATTAAATTGCACTTAAAGCCTGATGTATAATGAAGTACAATCCTCCTCCTTAGAGATCATTCAAAGAAAGAGGTGGGATTCCTGCCTGGGAACACCCTATGCTAAAAAACACCTGTAATCTCTGCTAAATATCCCAAGAATGCAATGGAATGTCACTTGACAATTCCAGATCTAAAAGATCATACATCAAATAATCCAAGATGCCTTTCACCTTTTCCTTCATCTCCTTTATAATTTTTGAGCCTTCCCAAGCCTTGGCCCTAATCTCACTACGCAGTCTCATGTGGACAAGATCCTCCAAGTGGGACTGCGTTGTTTGACCAAATCAACCAAATAGTCTAGGTGCAATATACACCTCCTCCATCATGTGTGCTTCATTTGCACATGGTCCTCCATCACTTGATCATAAATGCTCAATGATTCTTTGTTTGACATCTTCAAGATCTTAGTTGACTGAATAAACCCTCCATGATCTTCCTCATTAAATGAGACATGATCTCCAATCTCATTCACATTAGTAGTTGCTCAACTACCTTTTGCAAATCTAGGATTATCTAGGCCACATTCACACACAAAAAGTGGATTTTATTCATCTTTGGGGTTTGTGGGTCCCTCCACCCTTTTATTTACTTAATTCATTAAGAAAATCAAGGACTCTAATATTCCAAATATGATGTGGAAATCTGGGAATATTACATCTCTACATTCACCACAACTACACTTTCAAATGAGTGAATTTGGAGGGAAAATGCCTTATTAAAAGAGAAAGCCCTGATTTTTCTTTCGCCTGCTGCGGCCAAACCATAGCTAAGATTGGAAAACCGTCTATATCGTTGGAAACCTCTCACCGAGCCCTCAAATGGGTATCTATTAGTTTTTTATGATTTGATACTTCACCACGACACATTTTTTCGAAGAAGTGTCACTTCACCACTCCTCAATATCAAATTTCTTCACTTGCAACACTTGTACTTGGGGCACAACTTTGCCTCCATACTTTTCCATGCTCGTGTCAATTTTCTTCTGAGTAACTATCATGTACTCATGTCTTTATGGTCCCTACCAGAAGTTTTTTGTGTGGCATCATCACTGAGTCGCCCTTGTTTAGAGCATCCAAGTTGAGTCATCATCGCATTCATGGAGTCTATCCCGAGTCCCTTTGTATCACGCTATAGTCCTCCATCCTTCATTGCTTGGTTCCTCTCTCGTGTCGCACATTATGGCCTCCAGTCCTACTATCCCCTATCCCCTTTAACATTGTGTCAGTCGCTGCCAAGTCATCCATGCCCTTTATTCTCTAACAAGGGAAGTCGTCCATCTGCTACTTAGTACCCCCCATTTCATCATCATCCATGGTGTCAATTTGTCAGTTGCTCTACTATTTTATCTCATGCCTTAGTTGAGTATCCATTATTTCCTCACCTATAGCGGACCTCCTTCTATCGACAATAGATCATTCATTCCATAAGACAACTCTAGAGGGCGATGTACCTTGGTTCCAACTTCCACTCTTGTTTGGTGTCAGATCAGGCAAAGAGACTCGTTATTGCCCTTTGACTTGATTTTTTCTCAGCTCCAGCTCCTTACATCATGATCAAGATCGGTATACTTGATGTTTTAGTGATGCAGCAGATTGTACCAATGATTCTCGGGTATGTTTGACATGTTTCAAACCTCATGAGGGGGTGGCCCTTTAGGTAGCCCCCCACATGCCCGGATGACCTCTTCATCACAGCCTTTGATGCTGCTCCATATATTTGATAATTTCAGCCTCAGCCACTTATCGTGCCTTTTAGTTTGCATGTATCAGTTAGATTTGCAGAGCCCTTTCCTGTTTATAGGGGAACTTTGGTTGTCTTTATATCTCATGTACTCAGATATTATTATATAATTTCTGGTTGTTATCCCAGGCACAGTATGTATGTGGGATTCATTTTCATGTTTTTTATCTGGCTCATGTTTATGCCAACATGTACTATATAGTTCAGTCCCTTGTTTATTAGATGCATTATTCTTTGTACTTTGTCTCGGTGGGCATAGGTATGCCTCCCCCGCCACCTATAGCACAGGTACTCACTCATAAAAGAGACTTCTCACACTTGTAAGTCTCGCCTCCTCAGGATCTAGTCCTCTAGCACTTTGGTCTCCCTTATATTTATCTCTCTCTGACTTCCCCTTCAGTGTCTAGTGATTGAGTTCTTACAACGTACTTCGGTCATACGATTAGCTCCTAATGCTCGCACGCTGGGGGGCAATCCTTTACACAAATTTTCGGTCATCTAACCTGTTACTATTAGATGGACAAAAGTACACCATGTAAGACTAATTTTACCCTAAGTAAAATTGTTTCACTATGAAAAATAACTTAGTAAACCACATTTATTAAGTTGTTTATGGTCCAAACAGAAAACCCCATGAGGAAATATTGAATAATTCCACATTTGTTTGATTTTCCTCAAGGAATAATTAGTTAAACAACAGATTAATTAATATTCATGGTAATATTTAACCCAAAATAAGAAAATTTATTAGATAAATCATTATTTATCTTATTATTTTCTAGGAATAATTATTTAAACCTTATTTAAATAATATTCCTTGTTAAATGTGACTAAATCATCTATAAATAATTAAATAAATCATTATTTATTTAATTATTACTCAACCACATCCTTAAAATAATAAATAAATCATTTATTTATTTTTTATTTACAAATAAAGGGATTTGACCAAAGCCAAATTATTTTTCCAGACAACAAATATAATAAAATATTCCATAAAAGTTGGATATTGATTTGGTTAATAATATTTTAATTATGCACCAATGTCTATACTAACTCAATATTTTGTTATAAATAGAGGGTTTTTCCATTCATTCACTACATTTTGTTGCCTAAATATCACTCTGGATCTATAGTTTTGGTCTGACTTTCATCCTCCATCATTGTCATATTTTTCTACCATTTTTCTTATGAGCTCCCTTTGAGTTCCATTTTTTTTGTGTTTTCCACACCATCAAGAGAGAGAGATTTTAGATCTGAAGTGTTGAGGACTTACAAGAACCCATCCCATTGAGGGGGGACTAGTAACATCTTTCTATGTTCCCTTCCTAGGTGTCAAACAATACAAAAAATATTTAAAACAATCTTGTTTTGTCTATTGGATGCATGGAGCAACTCTTGCTTTTATTTACCTCTTAATGTATTTTAATGCATAGATATAGATTCTTCCAGCATTTATCTTGGTCAACTAATTGCAAATCTAAAGATATTGGCAACCATATTTACTATTAGGGCTATTTTTTATGCATAGCTAAAGTGAGCCTTTTTCGTATGCTTGCGATTAAGGTTCATACTAACAGGGCAGACTTGAAATCACATTTTTTCCTATTTTAACTATTTCCTAGCTCGTCTACCCATTTTCGATGCCTATAAAGGTTACCCAAACCCCTCATATGTCCTCATAGATATATAATTGCATTTTCGTGAGCATTTGTGAGGATTTTTTGAGTAATTGGAGTTGCTCTTTGGTGCAACATTGAGGAGGTTCTTGGGAAATATTTGGAGCATTGCCGAGGAGTTGTTTTTTGGAGCATCATTTTCCATCAAGGAGTTTGTTTTTAGAGCAGCATTGGTTATGTTCTTTTGTTTTGATCTCTATATATTACAGGTATTAGAAAATGCACTGGGTGCCATTTTGATACAATAGATATATTCATGAGCATACTTTGATCATATGTTGTATTCTCTCTATTATTCTAATGTTTTGAGTTTGGAAACATGAATGAATTTTTTTTTAAATCTGTTCTTTCATAAAAAAATAAATATTTATCATCTAGGCTGAGTTGATATAGAGTCAGAGTCGACCCTTCCCTTTTTCTGAGTCTGATTCCAAGCTTTAAAAATATACAACATCCTCTGTAATGGTCACTGTTTTAGTAGCTTCAATAGTATCAGTTTTTATAACATCACCCTTTACAACAGTTTCAACATTTTCAACAGTAATGGGTGTTACAACATCAGTTGCTACAAAATTTTCGGCATATTTAACATTGACATGTTGTTATGGCATATGTTCTTACAACATCTTCTATTACAACATCTATTGTTACAACATATGCTTCTCAATTCGTTGTTACCTATGTTTTTGTTTCTCAATTATTTTCTTGATCCCCAAAGTGTTGGTCTAGTGTTGGGTGGTATAAAAACCTCTTTGGCTCCCCACTTTCAATATTTTTCAAGTAAGGTGAAATGGCTTGTTGTTACAACATATTTTGTTACAATATTTGTTATGGAATTTGTTGTTACAACATATACTATGATAACATCCGATGTTATAGCATATGTTATGGCATATGTTGTTACAACATCTACTGTTACAACATCTGTTGTTAAAACATCTAATTTTCAATATGGTGTTACCTATGTTTATGCCTCTCAATTTTTTTCTTGATCCCCCAAGTGTTGGTGTAGTGTTTGGTGAAAGAAACACCTCTTTGGTTGCCCACTTTCAAACTCTGAGAAGCAAGATGAAATGACCTGTTGTTACAACATTCATTGTTACAACATCTTAGTTGTAGCTTATTTGAAATTTTATTATCGCTTGTGGACTTTCATATGATGTGATATGATTATTGTTTCATTTCATATGTTGTAATATTAGATATATAATAGAGAAACTAATTATTGCATGAAATAAATAATAACTTTACATTATGATTTTTTTTCTTTTCAAAACAAGGATCTTCCAAAAGATCTGAATGATTCTCATCACATAGATCTAGATAATGTTGGCTCTGATGTTGAGATGGAATATGATGCTCATGATGACACATATACAAATTAAAATGAGGCCAATGTCGATACAGAAGATGATGATGATCGCAATGGTGATGATAATCATGAGGCAGTTGTTGGTAGCGGCTAGTGACATTCATGATCATATAGAATTTGTCATGGATCATCTTTGATATATTGTTATGATGCTAATTTTCATGGTTACTATCATATGTATCATTTTCATGGCCTCCTGTACTATATTATTGAATTGTATCTTTTTGACATGTATCATTTCGACTTATATCATTTGGACATGATGTATCATATTGACTTGTATCATTTTGTCTTACATAATTCATCATTTTTATTTATATCATTTATACATGATGTATCATTTTGACTTATTTTGACTGTTGGACATGCATCATTTTCACATGTTATATTTTTTTAAAGGAACGTGTATATTTCTATTAATAAAACTAGAATTTGGCCATTTTCATTACATTAAAAAGCATCAAAATTTCCAAAGTTCTCCAAAATTTCTTTGACCAGTATCTTTGGGTATGCATAATTGTTTTTTCCCATATTTACTACATCATTCTTATTGTAATTTTTCCAAAATACCCCATTAATAATTACATACCTACATAACATAATCTACCTATATATTACTATGAAATTAACTACTTGACTCCATCTACATTGTTTTATTCAAGTTTCTTCATAGTAGCCTTGTCTGCTTCCTCCTGTTGGAATGGTTCCACTACTCGTTGTTGCCCCTTCTCCTACTCCAACTCCTGTTGATCGGGAAACACTTGAGGGAGATACCCTCCCTCACTAATCTTCATATCATGTTCACCATTTTCATCGAGGTATAATATTTATTTTAACACTCAAACAACTGAATTCTCCAAATTCACCTCAGAGTTCTTCACCTTCTAATCAAGATTTTATATCTTGGATATAATTACCTCCATTGACACTTACATAATTTCAACATATTTTTCAGACCTTCCAATTGACTTGTTACCAAGATGAAATGACAGCAAGCCTCAAAAATTGTTTTCCCACCTATCTTAGAGTTCATGTCCTTGATTTCCTGCTTGAACAACTGATCAATCTCATTTGGGGAGTCACTAGAGCCATTTCCTAATGACGAGGTCATGATAATTTTGGCTTGGAAATAATGTATGTAGATCCACTATACATGAATTCTACACAACCATAATCTTATACCCAAACTTGAACTCCAAAATGATAGTGGGGTGAGTTCCTTGAAGTTTAATGTTGTTCACATTAACAATTGTGAATTCATCGCTTCTTTGTTTGGACCATAAACACACACGGTCGAACTGAGATGTTATTTTTCGACCACAAAAATATCAAATCCTTTGATGACGACATCCCACCTAGACACATTCTTAGCATTAATCATCACATTTAACTATATGTTGGATGAATGGCCTGTCATTCTGCTGGAGTGATCACTGATGAGCTGAAGCGATCACCGATGAGATTTTTTTACCGTGAAATGACTACCAAATTTATGCAACCTCAGTCAATCATATTATCCTCCTTAATTACCCTTAAGCATCTCGATATCCTTGAGTTATGACCAATCATGGTATGTGACATATATTTGTTATGATACCCTCATCCATCAACTCGAATTGAACCAAAATTACTTCTTTATTAACTTGATCATTTGCCAAAGTGTTTTTCTCTCTCTTGATATGATAGAACTCAAAAATTTCAAATTTATCCATGATCAATTGGATTCTTTGTAGAGTTGGAATTTTATTTGTGTCCTTGAAATGATTCAATTTGATAAATTTGACACATTTACAAATTGTAATGAGAGTCTCCAAAGACATATACGATGATGATCTTGTCGGTATTGACTCATTAATTTTTATATGTTAAAAGTGGTTGATGATTTGGATGCATATTTATTATGTATGATGGATTTTATTTACTTCTCATGATGAATGTTGTAAAATTCACTTAAATTATAGATATTTTATTCATTTATTTTAATTATAGATGATGATTATGTTACTATAATTATCTTGTTATTTTATATATACTAGATAGTGCAGATTCTATTTTGATGGATATTTAATAAGTATAATGATGTTGTTAATTTGTATGGATGTTCGTTTCCCTAAAAAGTATTTATAAATGTTATCCTATAAAATATTTCAAATGAATTCATATATATGATGTATAATCAAATAAATTATTTAAGAAAAATGATATATTTAACTAATTAAATTGAAATAAACATATTAATTTAACTGTATGCAAAACAAAAATAATTTTTTGGAAGAAAACAAAGAAGAAAAATTGAAGCCAAATTGGAAGCTGTGGTAGAAGAAAATCAGGAAGAAAAATTGGAATCCAAATCAAAAACAAAACTGGACATATTTCCTAGTGCTACACCTGTTGATAAACCTGGCGCTCAATTTTGCACTAAACCAAGCACTATTTCGTACATTGGAAGAAAAAAAGGAAGAAATAATGGAAGCCAAATTTGAAGCAAAAAGAGAAGCCACACTAGAAGAAAAAAATGATGCAAAATTGGAAGCCACACTAGAAGAAAAATTGGAAACCACACTAGAAGAAAAATTGGAATCCACACTAGAAGCAAAACTGGAAGCCAAATTGGAAGCAACACTAGAAGCAAAATTGGACATAAAATTGGAAGCCACGCTAGAAGAAAAATAGAAGCAAAAATGAATCTGCATCAAATGTGAGATGCACACGTTTCAAGTAGCACTATATATCAGTCTAAAATTTGAATAAAAGATAACAAACAAATATATCAAAGGGTGCAGGTATGACATTCATTAATATCATGAATGTAGGCAGTGCATTGCATAGACCAAATGGCATGACTATCCACTCATATAAACCCTGTTTTGTTTTGAAGGTGGCTTTCTAGGAATTTAATTCTCTAACTCGAACTTGGTGATATCTTGATTTTAATTCCATACTGCTAAATTATTTTACTTGCTTCAGCTGGTATAATAGATCATTTATTCTTTACAATGGGTACCTTTTCTTGCGTGTAATTTTTTGCAATTCCTTGTAATCATTACATATTCGCTAAGTCCCAACCTTCTTAAGAATAATTATGATGGGTGACCCACATGGTGAGGTACTTGGTTTAATAACACCCTACTCAAGTTGTTGTTGCAACTACTTCTTCACCTTTTTTATTGTATTATATACTATCTATAGAACTATATTTTTGGAAATGGGGAATCTAGAAATAGTTATATCTCATGCTCTAATTCCCTCTAGATTTGTATTTGTTAAGGCACCTAGAACACTCCCTTGTATGTGTTAGCACTCAAATCTACCTTAGGCTGAAATAAGGTAAAACTCAAGGCTACATCAAACCACGCTCAGCCTCGTAGCTAGCCCTACGAGGACAAGAGAGGGCTCTCTCCAGGTATATCTCGGAAAAAGGTCTTCAAAGGGGCTGAGATGACTCAAAATTGATACTGATTTTAGGCTAGTAAAGAGATAGGAAAGTTTGATTTTGATTTTTGGGTTTTTGTTGGAGAAATGGGAAAAAACAATTTTGGGTCCGGGGATAAGGCCAGATCTTTGCAGAATTCGAGTTGGGGCGAGGTAGGCAATAGTCTTGATGCTTTTGATTGGGTATATGGATGGATCAGAATGACAAGGAGCTGAAGAGGGCAAGGGAGAACATGGATCCTCTCCAAACAGGGGAAAACATGTAAAACTAAACAAATTTAAAGGCAGAGCACTGCAAACAATGGATTCAACCTCATTTAATCATTCATTTAGTTTCAGAAGCATAAGAAGGGAATGACATACATAAAACATGAAAGAACTTACAATAAACTGAGAGAAAACACCATCAAGAACTGAAAGCCACAAGAATCCCAACAGGTGCTGCAAAACCTCTGATCTTTCCTTAGCCAAAATATGAAAAATATGTACAATAGTGTGCCAAAGTCTTCCCAAGAGTCCAACCTCTCCAACCTCTGAAAATTATTGAGAAATTACATTATATAGACCATCCTAACCCCTTATCATGCCTCTAGGGGTCGAATTAATCCTTCTAGGAGCAGTTCCAACTAATTCTAAACAAGGATCTAGAATATAGGCATCCAAACAACTTGCCTCTAAAAGGAAGGAAACTGATTCTTACATTTGATTTTTAATTTTTTAGGAGTGAATCATCTAGAATAGGTAAAAGTGAGTCCAAGTTACATGCCAACCATAAATTTACATTAATATAACTAAAAAATTTCATCCACAAGCAAAACTGGTTCAACTGGCCGAAATTCTGAGCTGGAAGGTGAAAAATTAACCAAAAATCTATATGCGTAGCGCGCCTGAGCCATATGCGTAGCGTGTCTTTCAGCCTATTTTTGGGGCACTTCCTGGCATCCAAATTGAGCTCATGATAGCTTGTTGGAAAGCCCTGGATGTTGGATATCCAACCCAAGTGGAAGTTCCAAATTTGGAGCTCATTTGCCCCTCCAAAACTGCATTCTCCCAGAAGTACTTCCTGCTGGTGCAAAAGGTGGCAGAAAGGTGGTTTTCATGGTGTTTTTGGGCCCTTTGATCATCCAGAACTTGATGAAATGCTTCGGAAATACTGGAGCATGCATAAATTACCATGAAAAACCAAAAAATATAAAATTTTCCTCCATAAAGTGTCCCAATCATAAGCGAGCGCGTCGACGCGCTACTCGTATGGCTGAAAAATCTGTTTTGAGACCAAAATATTTCAAAATGACAAAAAATTCTCCGAATTTGCTCAAATTTTGAGTGAAGACCCTCCATCATGTATCATGCCCAGCCAATGAAGCCTCGACCAAAATCCAAAGTGGATCAGGCCTTTTCCGCCGTTTTAGTGCTCTGCTCAACCTTGCTTTCAGGATCTTCATTTTAGCTCGGCAGACGTGATTACGGGCCCAATAATGATTTTTCATATGATGGAACATGTCTTTGTTTCTATCCTGATCCTGTGAATGTACCTACACTGATGTAGAAGGCGAGACCCCTTCCACCCTTGGTGGAGATAATACTCGCACTGCTGATGAAGTCAACGAGACCCTTTCCACCCCGGGTGGAGATAGTACTCGTCGTGTA
Organism: Pinus albicaulis; assembly: GCA_034641835.2. Taxonomy (NCBI): domain Eukaryota; kingdom Viridiplantae; phylum Streptophyta; class Pinopsida; order Pinales; family Pinaceae; genus Pinus; species Pinus albicaulis. The sequence goes on along the minus strand of CM076570.1, from coordinate 281,507,322 downwards.
GCTACAAATAAGGTCTTGGGGCCTTGCTGGTATGTCACATACAATGGAGCACTGATATGCTCGACCTTAGGGATGTCCGAGTGATTTGAAGGCTCTCCCTCATCATAAACTACCTCGGGAGGCGGCTGTGGCGATGTGAAGAAGTCACAGGAGATGAAATCCTCTCAAGTAATGCCCTGTTGTGGAATCACTGTCATACTCCTGCTCATAATCTGAGTCCGTCTCTGACATGGCTTTGAAAACAAGATGTCTGCAATATATATGCTGATATAGGTGTAGTGAAGACAAAATTTCAGTGTATGCTCAAAACCCAAATATGTCACATATGTATGAAAGTATCATAGGAAAATCACAGTGGTAATGGCTCTGCCAAATGGGTTTGCATGAAAAAACAGTCACTGCTTTGATTGTAAGAGGATTTGATAAATGAGAAGAAAATATTGTAGTGTAGGGTATAGCCTTTTGCAATGCTAGTTAAGATTTGTCAAGGGAGAAGTGGATACGGGACTCTATTCGTCAATGGAGAATGAGAAACAGTGTGACAATAACCATAGTGAGATAATAGCAATGACAACCGTGTTTCGATAATGTCAATGGAGGATATGGACAAGTGAACATGAGACTATGTGAAAACATGAATAAGGAGCAGTGCTAAAATGAGGATGACAATCATAGTGACAGCAGTGGTACAATGGCAAATAAAGGGCGTGAGGATGATGTACATAATGAGCAGGGGCGCCACAGACAATATAGGCATGAGCATATATATATCAATCACAGAAGTTTGCAAACCCTTCACAAGACTGTCAACATATATTTCAAAACCCTGAGAAATGAATTTGCAATGAACCTAGGGTTTACACATTTCTCCTCATCAAATGCTTATTTCCCCACATCAAACACACTACAATCATGTTCAAAAATCACTTAACAATCGTGGAGAACCTACTTGCAAGCCGATTGAGGCGTTTGGGCGTGAAACTGGATGCAAGGGAAAATTTTTTGGCTCTGAGACTATATGGGTAGCGCGCTCACCCAATTCATAGTGCACTGCATGTGCATAGTGCCCTTGTTATTTTACACAGGCTGGTGAGGCTATATGCGTAGCGCGCCTCTTGTGCGTAGCGCGCCTCCTATATACGTAGCGCGCTACATAGTTCATTTTGCAGGAGGCTTTTGGAGGCCTTCCTGGTGTCCAAATTGAGCGTGTGATAGCTCGTTGGAAATATCTTGGAGTCTATTTTCCAACCCAAGTGGAATTTTTCAATTTTGACTTCAATTTTCTTGTCAGAAATCAAATCTCCCAAAACTTGTCAAAATGAGCAGAATGAGGCTGCCTCAAGGCAGAGCGCTGTTGCAGTCAACTTTTGAAGGTCTTCCTCAACTCCAAATTGAGCTCATGATAGCTCATTAGAGATATATTTGTGTCGAATTATCCTTTGACTCATCAAGCAAGTCATTTAGCCAACCATGCTAGGAGAGATCTTAATTTTCCCAAGGTCACTTCAGAGGTGCATTCAATTCTCCTGAGGCAATGGTATTTTTGACATTTCTCTAAAACCATGATACCTGTGTAAAAAGTGAGGGAGGTGTTTCTTATTTGGCATGTTTTGGACAAAAACCTCTCTGAGTTTTCCAAAATTCATCTTTTATTGCTCTGAAATAGCATTTGAGTGAAACTTATCCCAATGTGTGGAACAATGGATTTTTTCGAAATGAAGTGAAACGAAGGGGATAATGGGCTTCTAAATTCTTGGGGAAATTTTGGGAAGTAGGGGGAGATGTTAGGAAGCAGGGGAAAGTGGAATCTTAGAGATTGAGTGAGGGGAAGGGGTCCAAAAGGGAAAAACACAGGCCTAGCCTAGAAAATTGTCAAGTTGTGGCAAGAAACTAGGGTTTGTGGAAAAATGAGGAATTTGGGGGATCTCAGTGATGGGAAGTGTTTAATAAGGTATATTAAGGATAGGGGAAGGTGTGTGAACATGAGGATACAATTTTTTCCGATGATTTGACCATCCAAGAGAAATTACCTCCAAAACCCTAGGAGAGGGAAATGGACCTTACCTAGGCACAACTGAAGCATGAACAAGGTGTAGAATGACTCAATGGAACTTGAAATGATGATGACAACCCTCTGAATGATGGTACACTCAGCTGAATGGTGACATGGACTGACATTTGGACAACTTTGAAAAGAGTGAAACCAAACCCTAGACCTAATGCCTAGTGACCAAATTTTTCTTGAAAACTCATTGAAATGACAAAATTTGGCCTTGACACCTTAAAATCACTTTGTAAGAGCATGTTTGATCACTGAAGGAAAGATTCAAAGGCTGACTCTAACATTATGTATGTAAAAACTCTTCTAGTTGTTTTATTTGTTTCTTTGTACACCCTTATGGCGATGAATTTTCTCTCATTACATATTCTATATATTGAAGATAACAAATGAAAGAAAATAAATAATTCAAGACACAGAAACATGGTGGAAAATGATTTCTAAGTCCGAATGTATGTTCAAAAATAAAAATGGTACATTATAAATACGTCAAGCTATGTGTTATCACTGGAAAATTGGACAAGCAAAGGTGACATTATTTAATGTCAAGCAAAAGGAATCACAGGGCTAAAAGACATTAGAGAATCTAAAAGTATTTAAAAATATCTAAGGTATGAAAGGAAAAATCAAATTATGCACAGGAAGAACCAGTCAAAGGTGCCTTTTCACGCAAAACTCTTTGATAAGCGTGACTTTGTGTGCTTTTTACTCAAAAAGGCATGCAATCCTGGGAGTGGCAAAAGTCACTTTCTGGAACCATAAGGCACACTCTAGGACATTGATACCACACTTGAGGCTGCCTAAGGACAACCGCCCATGCCTCCTTAGGACCTCAAGGGAGCACACAATGGAATCACCCTCCTCTCTTAGGTCACTATCCACAATGTACCAAGAGAGGGATAGAGGATTTGAATTCTTCTATAAAAGGCCACCAAGAGATGAAAAATAGGAGAGCACATTGTTATGCTAGCCAGGATTTCCCCAAGAAATACTAGCAGTGTGTGATCTAGAGCATAGATAGAGGGGACTCAGTTGTTGGCCATCCAACAAATCCAGTCCACCATAGTAGAGAGAGGGAGAATTTGAGCCAAGGCAGCTCAAAAGTAAAGACATCCTTGCATTGGGACTTGGACCTCCATAGTTCCAAGGGCCCCTTGGCAAGTGGGTTAAAGTTTCATCCTCATTTCCTACCAGCACTCAATAAGAGGGGACGTAAGCGCCACTATTTGGATTATTGAAGTTGTTTGAATATATCTAGAGCTTTTTTTTTATTTTTTTTAGTTTTGGTTTTTATGTTTGAATATGCATGTTATTTCTCTATCTAGTATGTTCATGTTTTAGTATGTTCCACTAACTTCCTTGACTCCATCTATTTTCTGTGTGTGACCAATAACTTAAGAGCGAAAAAACACCCCTCTTAGGTAAGTGTGATTTGGTACATTTGTGCGCCAAACACACAAACACAGGATTGGTGACTCCACTAACTTTTATTTCCAAGTTTATGAGGTTGTGAATTTTTGCAGAAACCTCCATCTTTGCTGTGGAGTTCGGTTGGAATTGCCACCTTTCTCTCCTTAATTTCCTATTTCATCTGTAGTGACAGAATGAAGTATAAGAACTCCAAAAAATTACTCTATGGGAAATTTGTGCGCATTTCTCATAGACAGATGCGCCCCAGTGCGCACGTTCAGAGCTGACCTGCACGTAGAAATCGTGCTTGTTTCAGCCTTTTGTGCACAAAAAACAGAAGTGAAATTTTCTCCACTAACTCCATATTTTCCTTCTTGTAAAAGTTACTGGAAGCCCATAATACATCTTCCAGCACTGGTTGAGGTGCCCTACAACTTGCTAAAGCTCATTCTTAGTTGCTTCTAGTAGCCTAGGTGTTAGATTTATTTCAAGTTGATTTTTGCAAAGTTAACACATAGTTTAAGTAGGAGGAAAATTAACATTCATTCCAAAATAATTGATGTTTTGAAAATTTAGGTGCCAAAAACACCTAGGTAATTAGCCAAAGTGAGTGGCCCAAGTCCACGCATGCTTAGCTATTTCCTTTTTCTAGTGTAAAAGTCATCATTTTAGTTAAATTTTTGCACTAGGATTTCGAGACCAAGATTGAATTGTCAATAGAAGAGAAAGTAATATATGTTGCCTTTGCACTCTTTGGTGATCCTAGGAAAGCATGTGAATCACTCTCTATTCACAACTCACCATCTCCCTATAGTTGATCATTTAGATTAACTAGTAAAAATTGAAAGCGGCCCATATTCACGCATGTTTTTATTTTGAGTAAGGAACAATAGAACATAGTTCTTATAGGGTATTTTGGAAAGGATCATTGCATATCCACACGTTCAAACTATGTGCTTGTTCACTTTGTTCTCGCACACATCCACACCCTAAGAAGAGTAAAGAAACATAAAACTAACTTAACAAAACTCACTAAATTCTCCACACAGGGGCCACAAAAGAATTTATAGTCTAAGTTAGGATCAAGGGGGTAGGGGTCTAATTAAGCCGCCTTGGTCATTTTTCATCTTGAAACATAGAATTTGACTATTTAGGGAGATTTCAAATCCACCTATCATCCCACGGAAAAGAAAACCTGAGGACAGCAGAGACCTGATTAACAGGGGGTTAGGCTTAGGTGCAGTGCATGCGGTATCAATTAAGGCTACCTGACCTGGCTGATACTCAGTACTATTAGCTGAACTACCATGAAGCCCAAGATTCAAACACTCACATGGGATGGTGGTGCTTAGTGGCTAGAATTAGGGCATCATTTCCCTATATGTGATGGTGCAGGCAAGCATTAGATCCTCTACCCTTACCTTGGTGGATTTTCTTCGGTTGACTGGGGCATCGTCAGTTCCTTCGGGATGTTGTGCCAACATTCGCAAGATATATTATCAAGGCCCAGTTACATTTTAGCATGTGAGGATGATTAGTTCTTCTAGGATTTGAGTATCATACACAAAAAAAAAAAACATATTTTTTGATTGACTGATCACATAGGATTAATCTAAAGGGAAAATTTATGTTATTTTCACTTTGTTTTATGTATGCGATTGGAATTTTTCTTTGATTATAATCTCTATCCTCTCAAATTTCTCCAAATATATACCTAGTAGATGCTAAAATGAACCCAATGGGACCTCATCAATTTAGATGTCTTTTGGACCTCCCCCCATTACTGGGAGGGGTTCTAGGTCCTTCACCATTTAGGCGTCAAAGATGGAACAGAGGAATAATTATTGGTTCATCCTTTATTGGGTCATCTTTAGTTGGGAACCCTAGTTGGTCACCCAAAGCCACACCAATGAACACCCCCACAGGGTCACCACACACCACTCCTCCCAACCCCTAGCGGGCAGAGGAGTGCTACCCATTCAGGAAGCCAGTTGAATGCACAGCAGGGTACGTCATAGAAAAACCCTATCCCTAACTAGAACATTGTGTTTTCACAAGTCGCAATGGCTACAACCTCGTAGCCACCTTTTCTAGCTTTGTTAAATCTACCATATGTAACCAAGTTGACAAATGACCCCATTACACACAACCCCATATGGCCTCCCACACCCACGAAGCTCCCTTAGGAAATTCCAAAATTTGAACGAAAGCAAGCAGAAGACCCTAGAAAACATGTTATGGATTTACACTTATGGTGTTTTTCGAACAATATCGTTGATGATACTATTCGACTAAGACTATTTCAACACACTCTAACCAGAGTGGCAGTGAAATGGTATGCGGAGCAACCCTCTGCTACACATGGAACCTTTATCACCCTCGCCATTGTGTTCCTGACCTACTTTCAGTTACCCATCCACCACGATTTTGGAATGGAATTACTAACTTACTTTAGGAAAACACTCGTCGTCCATATCTCAGACCATCTCCACAAATGGCGGTGGTGTCGTAGTTTGTTCAAAGCCAAACTCGATGATCGAGTTTCATTAGACATGTTCCTGAAAACTCTCAACGCAGAGATTTCGAAGGATCTGGCACAAAAAAAGCCCATATCCGAAGAGGACACCATCAATAAGGCCCAACAACTCGAGCTAATCTATACACATTCAGGGTATATTTGCAATATCCTGGTGAAATCCCTAAGCATAAAAACTTACAAAGAATTTCTAGGCGCGTTGAATGTTGCAGACGATTTAATTGGTCATTGAACCAAAGTCACCCAAGTAGCAGCGTTCAATACCCTAGTTACATGTATGATTCTACTCACAACATACCACAACCCGGCTATCAAACTCATCACACGTCTCCACAAAATTTGACCAATAGGGCGTCATCATATCACCATCAGCATGGAGGACCCTATGCTCTGGCTCAAGGGACCCAGTACATAGATAGACATGCTGACGGAAGAGCTCCCCCACAAAAACCATTTACAAACCAGGGATTGCATTATTCTCAGTCCCCAGCACAAGATCTACCCATGTAGAATAATGCACAGGTGAAATTTGTGCAACCTTCCTAAAACCAAATGCGCCAACCATATAAACAGGATAACCCAAATTATCCTCCTAACATGGCTAAGAAAAGAGGAAAAAATCAATCCTAGGGGAAAAGCTAGACAGGGGGGAAACAATCAACAGTGTCCTCCGCGATCTCAGGCTAGAGGCAACTCCAACCAAAATCAAAACCAAGAGCCAAGAAACTCCTAGAGGGAGAACGTAAGGAAAATCCTTCAAACAAACCACTCTTGTTTGACCTGTGGTGAGTACGGCCATCATACTCACCACTGTCCTGACCTCCCTGAGTTGAAGAAGCTATAGAGTGACCATGGACAAGGGGGATCCTCTCAGCAGACAACATTCACGCAAGAGCCTTTTCCCCATCAAGGGACAGTTAGCACACAACAAAAAACTCTCGACGATTCCAGAAAAAATAGCCACGAAATGTACATGATTGCCGAAGAAATGTTTTTTTAGACACAGAATTGAAATTACGACAACCCACCAGACACCAACGCATTAGGGGCTAGTACTAGTGCACCAACAACACCTTTGACCATATCAAATATGCCTATTGAACCTTTGCCAAAAATGGCTATGGGACCAACTAGGCTAGCAGGAAACTATTCCAAAGCAGCCCATAAAAATAACATTGTGTATGATCTAGCTCATTCTCGTGCCACTATTTCAACTTTGGAGGTATTACAATCATGACCAAAGTAGGGGAAAGCCTTAATTTCTGCATTAGGCGCCATTGACCCTACTGATTCGTGTCTAATGCCTTTTGATTTAGATAAAGCCACCCTTAGGATTCCTTCAATGGTCGCCTTTAGATACCATTTTAGGTCCAAAACATTACTATTCACCGATGTATCATTCACAAAGGTGCATCCACATGCATCATGTCAAAGAACATTTGGCAGAAGTTGGGGTCACCCAAACTAAAGCAATCATACATCACGCTTAGAGCATACGATGGTCGCCCTTCAGCCCCCATCGGTCTCTACCAAAACATCTCGGTCTGCTTAGCTGGAAAGATGGTCCTTATAGACATTGAAGTCTTGGACACCCAATGGGATTACAATATACTCCTTGGTTAGAGTTATATGTATGCCATGTCAACCATCACCTGCTTTTTCTTCTATACTATGATGTTCCCCCATGAGGACTGCATCGTTACTGTCGACCAATTGACGCATAGTGAAAAGCGACCCCTAACAAATACCAATTTCATTCTACCCTACGTGGACACTTCTACGGATGCACTTTCACGGTACCAAGAACATGGCCCTGGCTAGTTCAAACCATCGTCCATCCTAGGGTCATTCCTAGGAGATCCCCCTGTCAAACCTGAGTCATCACCTGATGTCACAGGGGCTCTAGTGTGCATGATGTCCACATCAAGTGCAGAAGCTAGTCAAGACATGGACACGAGTAGTAATGACATCGAGTCCTCATCCACGATAGCCTATCTAGCCTATGCCACCTCCCAAACCCCTTTCTTCTACCCCCCAGCTGGTTTTGTGTCCCAACAGGTCTTGGCCACCATGGTGTTACCAAACATATATTTTGACATACCAGTTTGGTACCTCATTCCCACTACTAGGATGAGAGCCACACACATCACCACTATAGGGTTAATTCCCCTCAATCCCGAGGAGGCCCCACCCATTCAGGAAACTATCGAAAACATCACTGCAAAGGAAATTCCCATTGCAAAACTGATGACTATGAATAAGAAAACCAAGAGAATATGAAAGAAGGTAGAGACTCCCACCACGCAATGGGAATCACCAAGTTGCACCATATGTAACGTAGTAGGACACCATACCCTTATCTTCCTAGAGCTGGACGAATTAAAACCACTGCTTAGCTCTACGGGAGATATTGCGACACCACGTTCCCGTAAAAAGGAAGCTGCCACCAAAATTCAAGGCAAAGCATTGTGTACCAATCACGTATGCGTTATCTATAGAAATTATGGCCACTATACCCATCATTTCCTAGAGATCCCGTGATATAGGGATGCATTACATGCCATCGAGAGGTACTACCAAGAGGACCCATCCACCCAGTCATCTGGAGATGAACCTCACACCATCCTTTACCTGCAGGAGGAACGATAGTTGCTAGAAAGACACCTGTTCATATTTCCTCCTCTTGTTATATGTTGCACATTGTGCAATGAACATGGTGCCTTCATTGAATAGTGTGCAACCCTAGAACTCATCCACAGATGGTATCCTATAGAGCGCGTTTATTATGTTCTTCTACAGGCAGCGCAGTTCACATGCCCTTTATGCGCCAATAACTACATTTTAGAAAATTTCCACTATATCCCCCAATTCCCCTTAACACTAGCTATTTTTTTCTCATCCATAGTCTACCTCTCCTAAGAAGATGACCCAGACTTGGAATCTATGAATAGCTCGACAACCCAAGAAGATGTGACGAGCAGATCCATCCTCTTCCTGTCAGCTGAAAAGCGACCAATCAGGGAACCCTTAGATACCCCCAACCGCTCTCTTTAGCGAAGACCAACATGTGCGTTATGTAAAAATCCAAATCATGTGGTCACCACCTACCCTAAATTAGAAGCACTACGACGGTGATACCCTATTACGCCACCAACTGCGCACAATGGGCACCCCATATCTAGGCTACTTTTCCAAATATGTCAAGGAAATCACTGTGGATAGATTTTTACCCATATCCCACAATTTCTTCCTCTAATTGATATGATTCATACATTAGAGAAGAAAGAGGATGATCTCCTCAAACGGTATAGAAATTATATCACCCCCAGGCCAGCAACCCCACACGCACATTGGCGTGATGGGAAATCTGGGATGGCACACCAACAAAGCATGACTCAGGTCCAATCTAGGATAACATGTGGACTATGTAACCTGATTGGCCACTGGGTAAATTAGTGCAAAGAACTGAAGCACCTAGCAAACAATTTTCGTGTAGTCTCTTCTCTCCCACAAAAAATTCTCTCTAACAAAGAGAAGATCATGCATACTTATTGCCAAATTTGTTCACACTTTCATCATACAATTAAATGTGATAATCTCCCCAAGATAAGAGCGGCAAGAGAAGTGTTAAATCAACACTCCCCAAAAGAGATAGACACACCCATGCCAAAAACTCAGAAATGGAAGTAGAATACCTCGTCTTCTACCATAGATCCTTTCCAAGCGTCCACATCTCAAATAAATAGTAGCATTTATTCCCACAAAATCTACTTAGTTGTCATAGTGGTACCATGCACCATCTACACTAGCCATAACCATGAACTAGAAGCATGCTCGCTAATGGAAACATTCAGACACCTCTACACCAGGCACAATTTCCACCAATAGGAAATTGACCATCCTAACGGGGGAACCAACCTTGCACTTATGCAAATTCCCATCACCGAGATTCTCCCCCTACCAAATGCTGACAATACGATAAACCATATATGATTCGTATCATCATGCATTGGAACTAGGATTGAAGCTGCCCCCATGCCCTGCTATAGGGTAAAATGCTTGGGTTGTTGGTTATCGAATATCCCTCTCAGGGCTTTCCAGTGCCCGAGGCAGATAGTAAGATTAGTTTTATAGTTCACAAATATGGCACATACATATTCATATTAACTTAAAACAACTTGATAGAATAAGATGGAAGATTACCTCTTTAATGATCTTGGAGTTCCTTGGAGAGCACTAGGCAATGAAGTAGGAGTTCTCCTTCACCAGCTCCAAATCTTGACCCTGCAATCAATTAAAGCACCCGTGTAATCTCTACCATAACATATATTTACTTTCAATTAATTCAATATATAATAAAAATTTAAACTATGCACATATAAGCCATTCATCTCATGCTATATAAGTGATTAAATAATAACGACAATATTAATGCATAGAATGGACAAAAAAGATACAGTTCTATGGGTTTATAAAAAGGAGGATTACAATCGTCGGTTGTACCAAGCCCTCCTTAACCTTCCAATCTCTCTATCTCTCAAAGTGGTGATGTCTTGATCAAAAAATTCTCAATGAACCTCTTTGACCTTTGACCTTCACACTACAACAATGATCTCTACTTCATAAGTATTCAAAAACTTTGACAATCCTTCGACCTTGAACCAAGAGCCTTCAACTCCATTTTATAGGAGATGGAGAGAGAAATCGTTGACCTTCTATTTCCACTAGTTCTGAATAGAAAAAACCAAGATGTTTCCTCAACCTCCATGCTTTTTCCTTCTTTGAGAGTTCATTTGTTTATGGCAAGGCCCAATAAGAGATTGGTGCTTTGCAGTTTCCTTTTTGTACTGACTCTCTTGTGAGAAAAAGCTGGAAATTCAAATCATTCTCCATGGGTTTTTCCTGTTCCAAACTCAAAACATGGGTAACGCTACTTTCTAGTGTAAACATAGTGTTTCCCTAGCCACTAACATGGCCTATTCATTGATCAGCTGCGTTATAAAGCTCTTGTGTTGTTATAGTGAGGCGTTACCTTGGCAGAAATAGGTTTAGTTTAGGTCTTTGTATTCCTTCCATATTTATCTTCTCCTCTGAGCTGATGACGATTTATTTTGACCTATAACAGATGCCCCCTAAAGTGTGAGGTTAGAGACGAAAACGATGGCCGAAATACTTTAAAATGTGTGTAGTAGAGATAAAGAGATTTAAAAAATGAGAAAAAATCGAAACAACAACATATGTCAGAAAATATAGTATCTGCCTTGAGTCGGGCATTCCCATGCTCAGTAGCTTAAACAACATGATCTCTCTAGAATAGAGATATGAAGAATCTGTCCACCAATAAGCACAATGTGGAAGTGTCTCTCATAACAGGATCAGGCTGAAGAAGCTATCTCCATAAACAATATCGCAACTTGGGGAAGGGAACACAACTTTAATGATGTAACCTTTGCCCCAAGGTCTTGACCACTGATTCACTTAAACTACATATTTCTCAACATGTGAATGAAGGAGCTATTATCAAACATGTGAGAAATCGTTTGATTACTAGTCAATAATGAAAAATGTTAACAGACGCGAAGGTGGCCACCGATAATGATGATGGTCCCTAAGATGCACAGTACAATCTAGCGAGTGTGAATAAAAAGAGTTGGAGTCGAACACTCGTAGAATCATTCGACCAGGAGCCAATGATGAAGACTCCTGATCAAACACAAGACTACCTGCCACTAATGTCTGCAAGTATCTGGGTACTGATGGGTTTCTAGATCATCTTCCTAGATAAGATGTTGAAGTCGATAGGAAGAGATCTGTTGAAAGGTAGGCACCGAGGCGTCCTACATCATTCAACATGAAACGGAAACCAAATGATTTTTTTGGTGATGGAGATAATGAAGAGTAAATGGGGTTGTCGGAAGACAAATAATTTCTGGCATAATGAGTGGTTTGGTTGATAAGAGGAGAAGTAGATAGTGAGATCTACTTGAACAATAGAAGGCACTGTAACAGGGTACTAGGCAGTTGAGACTTAATGAACACCAAAGAGTGTGTTAGGATTTTGACCAATGTAGGAACACTGGGAAATGAATGCTAATACTCATAGATGGTAGGGTTCAGCTAACTGCGAAAGAGTTTTCTGGGAAGTGCCATGTTCAAGATTTTTTCTGCCAAATTGACCTTTCTAAAATGTAACAGAGGTAGTATCCATTTTCTCCAAATTTTTCCTAGTCTGATTAAGTTTAACGAGTCCAGATGAGTAAACTAGGTGAATTTTTCATATTTTAGAGACTGAAAAATATCATAAAAGACAACTCCGTGCCCCGTCTGATTAGGTTTAACGAGTCCAGATGAGTAAACTCAGTGAATTTTTCATGTTTAGAGAGTCTGAAAAATGTCATAAAATACAACTCCATTGGGGTACCTTTGTCATGTCTTGATAACCGGGCACGAAAAAGGGAGAATAGTAAGCCCGAAATAGTTCATTTTTCGTGAGTTAGTCCATCGAAGCTGGAAAAATGAGAAATCTATGTTCGATGGACGTCTACCTCATTTTGTTATGAGTACGAGGAGACAAAGTAAACTCAGTACTCTTTGTGAAATTTTAATGATTCCAACAAATAAAAACTCGGTTACCTCCGTGAAATTTTAACGAGTCACGTGGAGAAAACTCAGTTACTTTTTCTGTTTAAAGAGATTTGAAAAAGAGGAAAATAATGGCTCCTTACTCTCTGTCGTGGTAGTTTATTGAGCCCGAAAAAGTCAACTCGGGGTTTTTTCAGTTTTATGAGCAAGAAAAAGGTCCCTAAAAAAAAGCACAATGCTTCTTCATATCATTTTTAACGAGTCTGAAGAAGAGAACTCCAGGTTTTTCGATTTAACGAGCAAGAAAAAGACCATAAAAATAATGCTCGACATCAACTTCGTACAATTTTAATGAGTCTGAAGAAGGAAACTCAAGGTTTTTTAGATTAACAAGCAAGAAAAATACCGTAAAAAAAATGCTCGACCAAACATGTGTATGTCTGCATATGAATCTTGATCACTCATCAGAACATCAGTAACAAATCTCAATAGTTGAGACACATATGCAGCAAGAATTCACGACTTTTTCCAACTATCTTAAGAGATTCATGCCCCAGAATTGGCTATAAGAAGGTCAGAAGGCCTTCATTTTCACTGTTTTGAGTGCTATGAAGGAGCTCTAGGGTGAAAAGGGGTGAAATCTTCAGCTAACAATTGTGGTCAATCCGGGCAACGGTTTTCCTTCCCACAAGATCCAAGTAAGAGCTAGAACCTCCTGCTATCATTTAATTGTCTTTTTGTTAAGTTTTGCTTGTTCAAAATGGAAAATTTGTGAGGCCCTAAAAAATGTTTGTGGCTAATGTGGGCCAGTAGCGTTAGAGCCGCATTAAGCACACTTTCTGTGAAGGGATGCCGCATTAGCACGCTCTGTTTCACACTATGGCTAGCATTAGGTGCACCACATTTTTTAGCAACTCATTTCCCATCATTTTGAAGTGGTCCAGGTAATTTTTAATCGGTTGAAAATGTTGCATTTGTAGGTATTCAATTTTTAATAATGAGTATCTGGCGAGAGAGAGAACCTGAATGGGAAGAACAAGAGATAATGACGGATTTTGAAAGCTTGATGGCTCTCCACAGATGTAAATTGCTAAAATATGCCCGCTTAGAACTGATGAGGGGTCAAGAGGACCTCTTAAGGTGGCTAATCCAGCAATGGGACGAGCAGCACCATGTCTTTCGGATTGGGTGCAATGACCTCTCAATCGAAAAGGATTATGTGTACTTTTTGACCGGCCTATTATTTCATGGACCGAGGCCCAACTTGACGGGGTCTAGAGCTGACCCACATTCCACTGCTGATCTGATTCTTGAGCATTACACACGTGACACTCAAGTTGTGAGCAACCGGGTACCGATCGCACAGGTGACTTTGAGACCACTAAGGTCTATTTTATGGATGATTGTTCACTTGGTAGGTGCCAAGAGTCATCATATGGCCACCAAGACCCAGCTGCTACTAGCCTTGGACTATATGTAGTCCTAGGTGTTTGACTAGTGTGACGGAGTTGTCCGTCGGGTCCGAGCAGAGCTTACCACATGTAAGACCCATACCCAGAGAGAGTTTGGGTATGGTACACTGATTGTATCTTTCTTACTGGAGCGGGTGCCATTGACGAGGCCTAGGATTGTTATAGCACCATTGGGCCCATGCGAGCCGAGGCAGGCTCGGTGGGCAGCTTTGCTTCTGCAGACTAGACAGGGTCCCGTCCACCACTGTTTCGATGATGGATTTTTTGATTGGATGAACTCCCAGATAATTATGATTGAGGATTATCCCTATGCAAGGATGAACTTCACAGGTGATCCGGAGTTAGTGCTGCCCCCTGGCACCCAATGGGGACTCGATGGTAAGAAGGAAATGATCAGTGTATTTCAAGGAAGTACTTTGTTTTTGTCTTTTGAATGTTTATGCAATTTTTTTGTTGAAAAATAGGGTGAAAATTATGCTTTGACATGAAGCGTTGTTTGCTTGACACAGATGTGGCACCTGTTCATCCAGTTGGGGCCCCTCGCTATGCATGGTGAGGAATACAGCTACTCGGAGCTGGCGCACCAGCAGAGGATGCGGAAGCTGCTGAGGATGATGATGCCCAAGTTTTACATGAACTCTCCAGAAAACTAGAGGGTTTGAGTATGGGCATACCACCCCTTCCTATGCGGGAGGTTCTAGTTCGTTTGCAGCGTCATACCATAGGCGTGCCGGAGAGATACCTGGTGCCTCTGAGGAGGATAGCCAGAGTAGTTGTATGTTACTATGATCATCAGGCCTAGCTGGTGGAGCAGATGTATTAGTGTCAGAGCGTGGCTTAGTATAGCCAAATTTTTGTAAAACACCCAATTTTTGGAATATTTTTTGATGTAATTATTGTCCTGGACATGACATATATATATATATATATATATATACATATACATACTTTTTGGTGATTTTGTGTTTTGTGATTTTTTATGTATTTTTCAATGGGATGAAAATATATATGCTCATGTATAAGTCTTTTATAATAAATGTGAAAAATTCCAATCTAACACATAGTTTGCCAAAGAATCGACTAATGCATTAAATTATCTAGGAATGTGCTCAAATGTGATAGTTTGAAATTGACGTTCTAAAAGTCGCACCCTTAAAAAATAACGTAACAAGACTGGATGACGGACATGGTAATGATTGTTTAATTGCATAAGGACGAGTTGGGAATCTAACCTGACCACTAAATTGGAGATGTCACGAGACGTCGCCTTCGTGAGGAGTTGGATCACTAACATGTACTCGACAACGTTATTGGTGGCACTACCTAGGAAAATTCCCCTGGAACCAAGAAGTTCCGACTCAGGTGTATAGAGAACCCAAGCAGCTAAAGCAATGCGGCTAGTGTGATGACTAGCACCGTCCGCATATCCGACGTATGATAAGGAGGATGACGGCATCTGTGTGAAAGAAAAATATTATACATGAGAAAAAACACCTCAAAACCCAAAAAATATCTAGAAACATCAAAACAATAGGAAAAAATTATATACATAAAATTACAAAGAATATGGCTAGTGCGAAACTAGGCAGAATACTTCTTTAGATAGAGCCCGTTGCGGGGCTTCGCGAGGGGAATTCCATTACAGTACTGAAGTTCGTAAGCCCCTTTTGAAAGGAATTTAGTGACGATGTAAGGACCAAGCCATAATGGTTGGAGTGTTCCTGTCCCCAAGAGGTCATGTTTCTGATCATAGAGTAGAACAAGATCGCACTTTTGGAAAGAATGAGGCTTGACAGATTTATCGTATTGAGCTTTCACTCGGCGTTGGTGAGCTTCGAGTGCTATTGTAGCATCTCGATGAGTTTCATCCAAATGATCAGGTGAGCTCAAGCACTCTTCTGTTGCGGTGGTGCCAGGAAGGAGTTCAACGACGAGTTTGAGTGATGGAATTTCACACTCGATTGGAAGTACTGCCTCCAGGCCGAATGCGAGTTGAAATGGCATGAAGCCCATGGTAGTTTTGACTGATGTTCAATATGCCCATAAAGCAGAATATAACTTCCAATGCCATGTGGTTTTATGATTTTTGACCAGTCGACAAATCATGGTTTTGAGGATGCCATTTACGGCTTCAACTTGACCATTAGCTTGAGGATAATAAGACGAAGATTGATCTTGATAGAAACCTAGCATGGATGTTAATTTTATCATCATATGATTCTGAAAGTGGGATCCATGATCTATGAAAATAGATAGGGGTACGCCGAACCGAAATATTACCTGATTGAACAGGAAGAGAGCAGCAGTTTCACCGTCGGCCTTAAAAGTGGGAATGGATTCCGCCCATTTCGTAAAATAATCGACCGCAACCATGATGTAGTTGTGTCCATTTTCTGAAGTGGGATTGCAGGTGAGGAAGTCAATTCCCCATTTATCAAAAGGACCAATGGAGATAACCAGATGAAGGGGGGAAAGATGAGCACGCATTTTCTTTGTGAAAATTTGACATGGATGGCACTTCTGGACCATTGCAATGCAGTCTTTAAATAAAGTGGGCCAATAGTAACTAGCGCACACGATTTTTTGGGTAGTAGCTATGCCCAAAAGATGACCACCACATGCCCCTGCATGGCAGTCATTCAAAATTCATTCCGCCTCATCGAAAGTGAGACAACGCTGGAGAATAGTATCGACGCCATGGCGATATAGCGTATCATTCAGCACGAGGTAGTGCTTTGCATGGTGGCGGATACGACGACAGTCGTCAGACGTGAGAGTTGGGTGGAAGCATTGGGTTTGTAGGTAGACCAAATTTCTCCATACCATGGGTCCAAAGAATCAACCAAGTATATAGATTCATCAGGAAATGGATCGTGAGCTACTTCGCCTGGGTTGATTATGGGAAGGTCCAAAAGTAATTCGGCGAAGACGAGGGGTTTCTTTACTTTGGCAGCTATGAAGAACAAATCAAATTGTTGGAGGGTTATGATCCATTTGGAATATTTTCCTCCAATAATTTTTCGAGACAAGATGTGTCGCATGGGGTTCTCCAAAGCAATAACCGTAGTCTGTCGCAGTAATATATATTGTCGGATTCGAGTGATGGCAAAAACTACCACCACAGAAAGTTTATCCACATGTGAATAACGTAGTTCAGGTCTGATTAGAACTTTGGACAAATAGTATATCACATGCTCAATGTCGTCATTGTGAACTTGAACCAGAACCATTCCAAGTGAGGATGGTGAGGCTGCTAGGTAGAGGAGAAATTCGTGTGAGTAGTCGAGAGCACTAAGGAGTGGGGCTGAAACAAGTGCATGTTTTAAAGCATCAAATGACCATTGAGCTTGGTCATCCCACAAGTATAGTGTTCCTTTCTTCAATAATCGCATAAATCCTTTCGTCGTCTTGGCATAGTTAACAATGAATCGACGTAAAAAGTTTGCCTTCCCTTGCAAACGTTGGAGTTGAAGGATGGATCGTGGTGCCGATAATTCAACAATCACCTTAACCTTATTAGGATCAACCCTAATCCCGTGCTTGGAGACAATGAAACCTAATAGATGCCTGGACTCGACCATAAATGCACATTTATGAGGATTCAAACGTATATTGTAGAATCTATACCTAGAAAAATTTCTTTCAGATGAGCAAGGTGATCAGGTCGTTTCTTGGAATGGGCCGGAAGATCATCCAAGTAAGCCTGTACAATATGTCGAATGTCATGAAAAGCATAGTCCATAGCCTGCTGAAAATTTGCTCCAACATTCTTTAGACCGAATGGGAGATTATGATACGCAAATGTGTCCCAAGGACAGATGAAGGCAGTTTTATGCTGGTCATATTTTTTAATTGCAATCTGGTTATAGCTCGAGAATCCATCCATGAAGGAAAAAGATTCACATCTGGCACAATCATTGAGAATCTGATCTATGAACAGTGTAGGATAATTGTCTTTGGGACAAGTGGCATTCAGATCATGAAAGTCAACACAAACTCGAATGGTTCCTTGTTTTTTATCGACGAGAACTGGATTGGAAACCCATTCCGTCAAAGGAACGAGATAGATGAAACCAGCGTTTAAAATTTTTTCTACCTCAATTTTGATGGCGGTTGCTTTGCGCGGGTGGACAAGTATGAGTCGCTGCCGAATTCATTTGGAATTGTCATAAATCTTGATTTCATTCTCGACTATAGATGGATCTATGTCAGGCATTTCGTCAGAAGACCAAGAAAACACATCGCGGAATTCCTTGAAAAGGGATGTGAAGCATGCAATTTCCTCAGGATTGCAATCGGCTCTAATATGAATATTTTCCACGATACCCGTTTTGACTGAGATATCAATGAGAATTGTCTTAGAAATATTACCCATGTTCCATTTTGAATCGATCATTTGAACAGTCCTGTAAGCGGAGGGAACCATCTCAGGTGGGTCAAAGGATGGGATTTCAGTTTTTATCATGTCCGAGTCAATCATCGAAGCACGATGGTGTAACTCTCCCCAAGGTCGTTCTTCTAGAGACATGATCTCTCAAATAGCTTCGTCTGTAGGAAATACTTCAATGAGGAGATCCTTAGAGAGAACTGTGATGGGTGGGAGGTTTGTACCTTTGGTCGAAACCATAGCAGTGGAGGGTTCAGATGTAATTTGGATGGCTTGGTAGGCCAACTCGACTAGTGAGAGTGGCATCTGATCTCCGTAGGAATCAATTTCTAAAGGTGCCGGAAGGATCCATGGGTCGATAGAGCCATCCAAGGTGGTGGATATCATTGCAATCGTGTTTGGGATTTGTGGTGGCAAGAGAGGAAAACAACCCAGTAGGGAAGATTCCTTCAGAAGACCGGTACCGATACTAACGTAAGAGTCAGGAAAGCCTCCTATTATGGGTACAATGCTACTTGGTAACGTGGCATAATCAGGGGTGCAGAAGGATAACTGATCCACTATGACTATTTTCCCATCCAATGGAAATAGGATGAGTCGAAAGACCAAAGAAACAATGGTGGTCATGGCATAAGACCAACTGTGACCAAGCAATAGATTATAGTCGAGATGACGTTCTATGATTTCAACGTCCACAGTTACCATTTTCCCACCCAGAGTGATGGGAAAGTTAGCAAGGTATCCTTTTGGGAGGAATGTGTGGCTATCGAAAGCTTTGAGGGAATTCGACGACGGTGTTAAGATAGGAGAATCTAAATTGAGCCAGCAAGCTTGTGACATAATGTAGGTCGAAGCACCTTCGTTTATGAGAGTGCGATGGATTGGTCTCCCTTTCAACACAACCTGCACCTGGAATGCGAGTTGGTGTGAGAGGCGAGGTTTAGATTTTTCCATATCAAAGATAGCTAGCATGGAATCCTGGGGGTCTATTCCACCAATGGCCGAAAGCAAGACTTTCCTTTGTGCTGGACAAGTTTGCAATACTTTGAGAGCAGACATAGCTAACGGTGCCTGCGCCAAATCTTCTACAATGTTGTAGTTTTGGGCTGCATGTGCAGAGGTTTTATGAGTCATGCATCGAAGTGTCCCTTTGGGGGGATGAATCATAGGGTTAGCAGTAGGCTGTTCGATATGCAAATAGTTGGGCGAAGGTGGATTTAAACTAGTAATAGGTTCTTGATCATCTATGGTAGGATTTCCATAAAGCTTGCCTCGTGTTTGAAGTTCAACACTCTCAATGCCATAAATGGTGGATGGTCCTTCACTGGAAGGATGCGAACCACCATTGCCCCGTTGCTGGGTTGTGGCGGGTTGTCAACCATATGTTGATGTTGCTGCTGTTGATGAGGGAAAGGATTATGAAGAACGGAAGGTGTTCACCCAAAATCCTTGTTTGCGATAAAATCGGTGCATTCCTGTAGCCGAGGACATTTGTATGTCAAGTGGTCCTCCACACAGATCTTGCAAGGAAATTTCATGGGTTGATCCTTCCCTTTGTCATTTTTGGCAGCGTTTTTTTTATTAGGGTTATTCTGATTGTCTAACTGCTCATCCGAAGAAGATGTCTTTTTCTTGTTCTTCTTATTTTTCCCACTAGGTTTTTGTGAATTTTGCACAAAATTTACCTTAGAGGCAGGAAGAGTAGTCATTTGGTGAGGTGCGGTGGCAGTTGAGGATGACTAGGAGGCTTGCCCCTGAGACAGTTTTGTGGCTACATCAGAGATTGTGCCAATGAGACCATTGGCATGAGCTCTAGATTTTTGAGTAGCAGGAGGATTTGGGTTACCAGGGGCATTGGGGAGCAAATCATATAGCATGCCAGATTGTGAATAGATTAAATCCAAATGTTGGGAATGACGAATGCATTGATCTTCTATAACTACACCGGAAAGGCCAATGTATTTAGAGATGTGAGGTAAGAGAGACTTACAAAACCAATTAGCTAAGAGATGATCTGGGATTGGCACTTTGACTAGCCTCCTCCTACGTCTCCATTCATGAATGTGATCGAAGATGTGGGTGGCAGTGTCTTGGTGCAGCGAATTTAACAGTGTCGTTCCGGTTTCAAATATGATTGGTAATTGGAAGGTATTTATAAAATCTGTCGCTAAAGCGCCAAAAGTGTTGATGGCAGTGCGTGGAAATTCAATATACCACTTGGCAGCATTTCCTGTAAGGGTGCGAGGAAACAGTCGAAGTCGGAGACTATCATCCACCATGGAATTGGATATAGACCATAGATGAAAGGTAGTGATGTGTGTGGCTGGGTCGTCCCCTTGTTTCCCATCGAACTTTGGGATGTCAGAAAGAATCTTGTGTAGTACTAGAGGCCAGAGAAAGTTGTGATTGATGGGATCATTAGTCAGTTTATGGATGTCGGGGATGTCCAGAGCTGCCAAAAATGGCAATTGTGGATTTGCCCCCGAATCTAACCAAGGAAATATGGGTTGAATATTTATACCATAGGGTCCACCCATCAATGTGTTACCTGGAGGATAACTAGGACTTTGATAAAAATTTCCTATAGGTGGAGGAGTAGGGACATATGGTTGTTGTCCATAGGGCATGTTGTATAAAAATGCTCCCCCATTCCAGATGGAGGTTGGGGTGGGTTAGTCCATATGGATGTAATAGAGTTTCCCGGAGGCATGCTACTACTTGCATAGTTTGGCAATGGCATAGACCCTACACCTATATTTTACCCACTTAAGGGAATAGTATTAACAATAGGTTGTCTCATTTGTCCTAAGGATTACAGGGGAAGTGAAATGTTCCCTGCGACCTGCGTGCTGGTGACACTTCCCCCTGGCATAATGGCCAAGGGGTTTGAACTCAGCAAAGGGTTCCAACCGAAAGGGTTGCTAAAAGGAATCGAAGTAGTCACACTCATGGGATGAGTAACCATGGGCCCCAATGTGGTCACGGTAGGAGTAGATCTCGAAGGACTCGGTGAGCTCCTAACAGTTGTGATAACCGTAGGGTTGGGATTAGGTATATGTTGACTACTGGGGTTACCAAGTGATGGCATAGAACTGAAAACCAGCAGGGAGGATGGTGGCGAACCTGGGATGGTTGCCATTGGCATCGACCCTGTGGATGCCAGTGGTGAAGTGGATGTTTGGGCGGCCGAAGACATATCTTGGCGTGGTGGAATTTGAACTATCACAGGCCCCAACGGATCAATGAGTGGAGGATTGTAATGAGGTACAACACCTTCCGTGAAAGGGTCCTCTGGAAATTCCATATGATACGAGGATATGTGTAAATCCATGTTTGTCAATGGAGACTGCTCTTCTGTAGAAGGCATGGGTTCACCAAGGTTCAGTTGTTCCTCAAGAGGCAGAGGAGGTAGATCTTGTTGTCGTCAAGACAGATGGCATGGGTCGGACGATGCCACGGTGACCTGTTTATTTTTAACAAATTTTAATAAATTTTGATGTATTATAAAATCTCAATGACAGTAACCACACACCTAAAAAAGAAAAAAGAAAAAAGGACTCTCTAAAATCAAGCAGCAAGTAGCCAAAATAGGGTGCTTTGTCTTAGTACTACTATTTTCTGGTGATGAAATCTAGTATCACAATAGTATACAAAGAGGGTTGGTCAAAAGTACAGTTATGGTCACTCTAGAATTTTTCCCAAACCTTAGACGATAGGTGTAAGCACTCTCGTGAAGACGAGTACCCTCCTAAAGACTGAAGATAGAGTGGGTCCATCTATTTCAGGTACCAGGACAACCTGTCCCAGTCACCTTGTGTAAGTCCCTAAAAATTATGGCCACTAAAGATACCTAAAATCATATACATCATCAGGGGGGTCCACGGTCAAGAACAACATGCTATATGGGCAGAATACCTAGATCCCTGATCTAGTTTCGACATCCCCAAAGTGAACCCCAATATATAACGCACCCACTAGATGTAATCAAAGGCGGGATACCTTCTTGTGCACCCAAGTGTTGTCTCTCACTGAGCTCCGGTAAAGGAATGGTCCCGATAATATAAGTGCAGTAGGATTTCGCTCGTTAATGACTCTAGTTTCAAGTTTTGAGATCTTGGGTGATTTTCTCACTTTTCCTAACCCAAGATCCTAGCCTGAACCACTATTGGTGTGAGCTCAAAAAGAGTAATGTGATTGATTTTATTATCGCTTGATTCTTAGTGTACTTGATTATTAGTCTTGCGGAGGGGGAGTGGACGTATGAAATGTAATGAGAATCTGACTCAAGAAACCATGCAAAAATATGCTCTAAATATTCAATTCGATGAAGAGTATTTCTACAAGGAGAGGTTTCTTTTCAAAATCCATGCACTAAAATTCAAATAGCACAGTTCAACTTTAAAGATTTAGACTTCTATCTACCTCTTCTTAACAGTCTATGAAATGAAATTTTCAGAATTAACTCAGCTAGATGCAGAAAAACTAAAAAAAAAAAGTTCTTCTCTAAAAATTAAATGATTTTGACACTAACTTTTCAAACAAGAGA
Organism: Pinus albicaulis; assembly: GCA_034641835.2. Taxonomy (NCBI): domain Eukaryota; kingdom Viridiplantae; phylum Streptophyta; class Pinopsida; order Pinales; family Pinaceae; genus Pinus; species Pinus albicaulis. The sequence continues at coordinate 281,484,330 of CM076570.1, read as the reverse complement.
AAAAAACATAGAAATTCCATCTTAGTAAACAAGCACAGGGATTCAGTCAAGGAGAGATACTGATGGCCAAAAAACTCTGCAACCAAAACACAATCACAGGGGTGAACAAAATTTTTTGGCTGAGTAACGCACTGTCTCTGAGTAAAGACAATGTTAATTCAAAGACTAACACACTGTATTTAAGCAGAGCCAGCATTATAATGCACTAGAAAACCAACAGAGGTAGCATTAGCCAGGGTAAAGTTCTTCATATGGTCAAACAGAAATAGGATTGAACTCTGCGAGCTTTTGAAATGTCTATTGGGCATAAATACTGGTCAGAAGGGTATGTGAACAGAGGAAAGAAGAAAGGAGGAAAGAAATAGTCTAGAAACTATGGGGAAACTCCCCAGCGGAGTCGCCAATTCTGCTATAGGGTAAAATGCTTGGGTTGTTGGTTATCGAATATCCCTCTCAGGGCTTTCCCGTGCCCGAGGCAGACAGTAAGATTAGTTGTATAGTTCACAAAGATGGCACATACATATTCATATTAACTTAAAACAACTTGATAGAATAAGATGGAAAATTACCTCTTTAATGATCTTGGAGTCCCTAGGAGAGCACTAGGCAGCGAAGCAGGAGTTCTCCTTCACCAGCTCCAAATATTGACCTTGCAATCAATTAAAGCACCCATGTAATCTCTACCATAACATATATTTCCTATCACTTAAGCCAATATATAATAAACATTTAAACTATGCACATCTAAGCCATTCATCTCAAGCTATATATGTGATTAAATAATAATGACAATATCAACACATAGAATGGACAAAACAGATACAGTTCTATTGATTTATAAAAAGGAGGATTACAACCGTCAGTTGTACGAATCCCTCCTCAACCTTCCAATCTCTCTATCTCTCAAAGTGGTGATATCTTGATCAGCAAGTTCTCAATGAACCTCTTTGACCTTTGACCTTCAAACTACAACAATGATCTCTACTTCACAAGTATTCAAAAAATTTGACAATCCTTCGACCTTGAACCAAGAGCCTTCAACTCCATTTTATAGGATATGGAGAGAGCAATCATTGCCCTTCTCTTTCCACTAGTTATGAATAGAAAAAACCAATATTTTTCCTCAACCTCAATTATTTTGCCTTCTTTGAGATTTTAGTTGTTAATGGCAAGGCCCAATAAGAGATTGGTGCTCTACGATTTCCTTTTTGTACTGACTCTGTTGTGAGAAAAAGCTAGAAATTCAAATCATTCTCCGCAGGTTTTTCCCATTCCAGACTCAAAACATGGGTAACGATGCTCTCTTGTGTAAACAGAGCTTTGCCCTAGCCACTAACGTGGCCTATTCACTGATCAGCTGTGTTATAATGCTCTTGTGTTGTTATAGTGAGGCGTTACCTTGGCAGAAATAGGTTTAGTTTAGGTCTTTGTATTCCTTCCATATTTATATTCTCCTCTGAGATGATGAGGAGGTATTTTGACCTGTAACACGCCCTAGGGTGTCGATCCTGTTCCTGTTCTAAAAAACAAGGGTACCCTATGCTTTTTCATTGATTTCTGCGAGATCTCGAATTTTCGTGCCACCATCGAACTCCTAGATGATACCAAGCCTCTAGAACAACGCCTATTACAACTAGAGCTCATCGACAAAAACCGAAAATGGTCGCTAAAACACAACAAGGCCCACAAGAAAAGGGTAAAAGAATCATTCGATCACCACATCAACCCTCGCTCATTCACTAAGGGAGAACTAGTCCTCTACTACAACGTTGCAAAAGAAGCCCTAGGGCCAAGAAAGTTTGAAACCTTGTGGAAAGGACCCTACATCATAAAAAATTTCCTCTTCAAGGGGAATACATCTTGGCTGAGCCGGATGGAACATGCATCAGTAACCCCATCAATGGCATTTACCTCAATAAATTCTATCCATAAGGGCCAAGGAAGCCTTGGCCTAGAGTCAACATACATAAACCCGACAAATTTAAATTTTTGACCAAAAGACTTGTTACAAAACGCGCTCGAGTGTCACAATGGATTACCAACCCAACCTGTACTTCAGATTTTCTGATGGAGCATCAAGATGGTCTAAAAGCTTAGCAGCACCTGCATGGGTTATCTATCACCTTGATCGATCACCACTCTACACCAATGGTATGTGCATCAGTTCAACAATAGAAAATCAGGCAGAATATGACGTAGTTATTGGAATTATGTGCAATGCCCTCCATCAGGGAATACACCATATGCATATCTACCTTGATTCCCAGTTAGTAGTGTCGCAACTAAACCAAACATTTGAGACAAGAGATCCACATCTATTTAGAAAATATTTGCGTGCAAAAATATTAAGCAGACAATTTGACTAAAGCATCATCATAGCAAACAATATTATAAATTGGAATGCATCTTGGATAAACCATCGTACATAAAAAACAAAAACATAGAAAACATAGTGTTAATCAGGTAAATCCTCTTTGTGGACAGAGACGATCCCTCTAGCCCTAGAGTGGGTCTAGAAAAAAAGAGACAAGCTAGAGTGTAGGTTCCTAATTACTAAATGAAAATAGGACATGGTATATCGACCTACCTAGAGTTCCATATGCATATCTACCACGATTCCCAGTTAGTAGTGTCGCAACTAAACCAAACATTTGAGATAAGAGATCCACATCTATTTAGAAAATATTTGCATGAAAAAATATTAAGCAGACAATTTGACTAAAGCATCGTCAAAACTAACAATATTCTAAATTGGAATGCATATTGGATAAACCATCGTACATAAAAAACAAAAACATAGAAAACATAGTGTTAAGTAGGTAAATCCTCTTTGTGGACAGACACGATCCCTCTAGCCCTAGAGTGGGTCTAGAAACAAAGAGACATGCTAGAGTGTAGGTTCCTAATTACTAAATGAAAAGAGGACATGGTATATCAAACTACCTAGAGTCCAATGTTGTCATCGCAACTGTAGTGGTGGTGGCCTCTCACTCCTGCCTCGACAAGTCACAATCCTTCTGTAGTCATGCTCGGATACCTACACATAGATCAACAAACAAGAATAGCATATGACATAATAACTTCATTCATAACTACTAGCCAGTCAAAGAGGGCTAACCATATTGCATTAAACAAATGACATAATGAAAAATGGGAACCAAACAATAGTCACATATATCTATTGATAGAAGGAAGAGTTACAACCAAAGCTTTGATGTCGCAGTATCCTCTAGCGGGGTTCAGCCGAAGCACATCTCAAATGCTTGTTAGGGGATTTGGATGGGATGAGGGCATGGAATTAAGCTCTATAAATGAAGTTCCTTCTTGTTCTATCTCTTCAACAATTTAGCTATAGTATACTCAGTTCTTCATGTTCAGCTAGCTTATGCAAGGAGAGATAGCTTCTTTTAATAGAGGAAAAGGAGGAGGCTGGGATCCCTACAAAGGTGTAAGGGAGGCCTATCCTTTAGGAGGTTCCCACAAGAGGTGGAAACCATAAAATAAAGGAGGGAATCTGTGGTTATTCAGTCCAATCACTCCCAATGACTCATCCTTGAAGTTGTTAGAGTGGAATCTCTGCCTCTATTTTAAAAAAAAATTCCATAAACAGCTCAGCGCGGGTGGCTAACTAGGACAGAGTGCCAACTGGCACAGGGCCTAGTGTTAATATTCCTCATTGGCGCGAGGGAAGAACTTGCTACTCACGCTAAGGCAAAAACAAGGGTTTCTAAAGCTCTGCTCAGGGAGTTGTCAACAAAAGGAATATTGCTCTCATGTAAAGGGATGCAATGATGATCTTTGAAATGCATGACACTTCTTATTAGTCACAGAAATGACCCTCCAATGTGTGAGATGGGGATTGCAGGGATAGTGATAAAATGTTGTGTAACATATGCCCCCTAAAGCATGAGGTACGAGGGAGAGGGAGGGATGAAATGCTTTACAAGAATGCGTTCGAACCAAACACCGCTGTCAGAAAACTTGCAATTACAAATACAATTGATATCTTTGATACATGAACATGTGGTATGGGTGCAGCCATCCATAATAGAGTACATAAAATCTGAGATCCGATGTATGGATGCAACCATCTAGTAGTAAGCATGGAAAATTTTAGGGGCTAATATTCACAGGTGGGCTATTTTTCCATGATTTTTCCCAAAAAAAATTCGCCAATTTCCCTTTTTTCTAAAAATGATTCGCCCAAATTTTAAAATATAAAATTATTTTACCTTAAAAATCACCAACATTATATAAATACTATATATAAAATCATTATAAATTTGAATAATTTTACAAATATATCAATAAATATTTTATAATTTTCATATTAGGGACTAGTGAGATTCACCAATGTTTTAAACATCATGATAATTTTCCATCCTTAAAATTTTCCCTGGTAGTAAGGATCAAAAAATATACTCAGGTATGGTCATAGCCATCCAATCAAAAGTCATGCAATAAGTCATCATAATCCACAAGAACCCGCAGCCTGGATTTTATGAGACAAAACCCAGGGTTTTGCGTTCCATCTTGACCCGAATAAGTACAAATTAAAGCATGAGAATATATGAGTTGAAGTCAAACATGCAAGAAAATGATATGTTTACCAGCCAATGATGAAATCTGTTAATAGACGTGAGAGAAACCACCAATAATGACAATGGCCCTCAACGTACGAGAGGTACAATCCACGGAATGTGAACAGTGATCTAACGTCGAACACCCACAGAATCACTCAATCGAAGGCCAATGATGTGGACCTTGCATCGAATTCGAACAACCTGCCATTGAGGCATGCAAGCTCCAAGGTACCGGAAGGGAGTCTCTAGATAAAATTATTTGATAATGAGCTGAAGTCGATAGGAAGTGACCTGGTCGAAGGAGGGCCATAATGTTTCCCACATCATCGACACAAGACAGAGGAACATTATGATAGTGAATCAGGACCAACAGAGAATTAGAGGAAGGTTGAAAAATACAGAGGAAAACTTCTCTTGAACATATCAGTGACACGACACTGGATTTGGCAGTATTTGACATCAAGGTATTTGAGGTCATGATGACGTGGAAAAGAGAAAATGAGAGGTTAAAAGAGGTTACCCAAACCCATGGAGGAAAAAATGATGAAATGAGATGTCCCCAACCCAACACGAATGCAAACAAGTGCCATGTTCAGGAGCGACATACTGCCAACATAACTAAAAACTGGTTCCATTTTCCCCCACCATTTCTGGCGAGCACCCCAATTATTTTTTAAAACAAGCTTGAAGGGGATAGCATATGCTTGCAATGTAAGTTTTTGCTTTAGAAAAATCCAACCTAGTAAATTTTACGAGCCCTAGGAAGGAGGAACTCAACTAACGTCATGGAGATGAAGTCCGATGTCATCAGGGTTTAACGAGTTTGACAAAGGGAGAACTCGACATCTTTCCATGTTTAGAGAGTTTGAAAATAAGGTGGAAAAGAAAACTCCAATATGGCCCTTTTCATAAATAATCTCTCATATCCAAAAAGGTAGAAAACAATATCTGAAAGAACCTCTTAGTCACGATAGGCTAAGGTATTCCTTTTTCGTAAATAATCCATCCCAACCCGAAAAACGGGTAAACATATACTGGGTAGATATCGTTTTGCAACAATTTAACGAGTTCAAAACGACAAGAATCTCATAAATATTTTCAATTTTAGAGAGTTAGAAAAGAGCTAAAATATGACTCCATTAGTGACTTTTTCATTTTTTTACCGAGTCCAAAAAAATATAAAATACATCTCGTTACTTCATCACTATCACGTGAAAACCTGTCGCTGCACAAGAGATACATGTAAAACCCATTTATCAAAATAATATAATGAAATAATAAAAAAATATGTCTTAAGTCCTAATTAGGGTTTTGAAAAGTTTTAAAATGCCAAAAATGGTAAAAATAATTACTTTTCACTTTTTACCTCTTGTGGAGCAATAGTTACCCATTTTACACTATGATTTTGCGACGACGATAACAGACGATCCTATAGACCAATCTCGAATCCATCAGTTCCAGGTAAGAGCCGACATCCTTCCCTTCACTTTAAGTCCTCTTTTTTTGCCTACAACCCTCAATTTTTATTTATGAGGAGGAAAATGCAAATTTTAGGGCACGGTGGTCGGCGCGAGTTTCGGGCATGGACTCACGCCAATCGCCCATTTTTCTAAACTGGTGCGCACCCATTGGCGCAACTATTTTAGAAACATTCGCACCAACAGTGCAAACCATGTTATCTTTTGAAAATGCAAGTTCAGGGCCCAATTTTTCACAAATTCAAGCTTCTAAATCAGATAATACTATTCATATTAACATGTTTCCAGGTATAAATTGGTAGAATGGTGATCGAATGGAAAGAACAGGAACACAACAAAGAATATGAGCTTGCCATGGATAATGAGAGATGTGTGGAAGCTCTCAGAGACTGTGGACTGAAGAAGTTATTATGGACACCATGTCTCTGAGCTCAACCGGATCTACTACAGTATTTGATCAACATATGGGATGAGGATCAAGAAAATTTCATCCTTCGAGACCAAGAACTCAAGATCGATGTTTCTGACATCTACTTCATTACAGGACTATTGTGGAGGGGAGCAACACCAATCCTAACTGGAACCTGGCTTTGCATGGAGAACATGTCCATGGTGATTGATAGGGTATGTCCAAGGGCACGAAAGGGATCAGGAAGTGGGAAAGTGGATATCCAGACTATCGCACTAAAAAGTAGTACTACACACCATCACACGAGTTGCGAGATTGCAAGCACCACACAAAGAAACAAAGACACAACCACTTCTTGCCATAGACTACTTGACATCGACCATCTACAACTAGGCAACGACCGTGACAATCAACATGAAACTCTAGTTGACAAAGTGAAAGAAGACCAAATTGAAGCAATTTGGTTACAGGTCTATCATGGTATCATTATTCCTAGAACGACTACCAATATTTCAGCGTCAGGAGGTCATATTCCTGACACCACTAGTGAGGGAACCATGGATGGCCTAATGGGCAGCTCTGATGGCAATGGCATGGGGCGGTCAGCAGATGTCCCGAATACCGGAGTTCTTTGATTGGCTCTGTCGACAGTTGATTGTCGTGGGGGACTGGCCCTACTCTGGTATAGATTTTACTAGTGATTCGGAACTCCCAATCCTAGAGGGAGAGGATTGGGATGAATATTTGGGTAAGACTCATTTTTAATTTTCATGTGTTAGGATTTTTTAACTATGTATTTTCTAACATTAAACTCATGTGCTTGCATGTGTTGGCCCAGAGAGACCCGTAGACATGTCTCCCATAGCGAGGTGAATCCCTCACGATTTTTACCCACATGGTGAGGGAGGCGAGGAGGAGGATATCGTGCACAACTTGGAGGGAATCACATGCGGAGTCCTAGACTATGTTGTAATATTCCAAAATTAGCATGTAGATAATTGGAATATTGAATTTTGTTGTTTGCACATAGGAGATGAATAAATGGGTGAGGAGGCCCATACATTTCAGAAATATGAATAAAATCCCTCATACTATGAAAAGGGACCATCATAGGAGCTATATTTCACCCTCATGTGTGAAAAGGGACATTTGCATGTTTTCAAGGTCAAGTTTGACCAAGTCAACAATGCTGGGATAAGAGGTGGAGATCATCTTTGGAGACAACATAGAGATAGTGGGAGGAAGATTACTTGGTGGAGGAAACCCTAATGAGTGGGACCCGAGATGAGAGAGCTTCCATTCGTATAAAAGGAGGGCAAGGTACCCATAGCAAGGCTTTTTATGTTATTGATTTGATTTTATGGTCTGTATGACTGTTGTGCTTTCTTCAACTGTTTACTTGAGATTGTTGTGTTTCTTAGCACAAGGCATTCCTGTTTAGTAATTCCTTCTCCTTCTTGAGAAGCCTCTTGAGGGAACTTGTACTTCATTTCTCCACATCTAGGCTTTAGGCCAAGCCACCTCCTTCAGCTACAACATTATTTCTACATCAATATAACATTGTGTTGTAGAGTGTTGCAATGGAGGGTTCACAACACCACTTCCAGAGCTTATTTTTCAAAGGAGGAAGCTTTCCTTCCTCTGGGAGATCAGTGAGGAAGATTCTAGAGCTTTTTTTAGATCTTGGCACTTGGCCAATACATTTTCTATCTCCTACAGTGGAGTCCCTCTCCTTGACTGTGTTATTTTAAGTGTGTATTTGCAGTAAGGGTTTGAAAATTGTTTGGAGGGTGAGATATTGAGTGTTAGGATCAGCCTTTCACTTGGAAGATCCATTGGAGGAGGTTTGTTCAACTTGTGCATCATATTCAAACATATCCATCTAGTTCTTTAGCTGCGGCTACTATTCAGTCCTAGGACTGCAACTTCGACATTTTTGCAGATTTCATATTTCAGCCAATCCTTCCAGGATTGTCTTGAAATTGTGTTTGGGAGCTTATCTTCACTCCCAACATTGTATGAGCAATATATTTGTAGATTTATGTTATTTTACATTCCCATGTAGTATTTTACCATTTATTGTTGCGCTATACATGTTCATGAACATTCTGCAACATAGCAGCATTGCACTTTTTGCATATGTATTCATGGGAGGCTTGTTTGCCTTGATTATTTGAGTTGTATTGCACTTATTTGCTGTTGATTTACATAATAAAATGGCTCCATGGTTTCCATCCATTTTAGTATGATATTATTCACTGTTATTCCCAGTTTTGTGTTCATGTATTATTGCATCTCCATTTTGGGATATTACAGTGGTATCAGAGCATAGTCTTAGCTCAGCCTGTGGATTTTAGCCACTATGCAATTAACAAGATAAGAGAAGAAGGAAGAGATTGAAATGATGAAGAAAATGAGATTGGTCTCATCATTTTTTAGATCTATGAAGAACCTCTTCAAGGAAGATAAGCAAATGAAAGAGGAAAGTTGTAGTGAGACCTCTAGAAGGTTTCAAGAGGAGGAAGGCCCATGCACTTCCTATGATAAGAGAAGAAAAATAGTGTTGCAGAGAGTTCCAAAGAATTATTCCCTTTCCTTTTAAATAATACAAGAAGAAAGGGAATAGAGGACACTTGGATCACAGAATTCTAAGTGATTACCTTGTTGAGTACAAATCTCAACTTAGAGCCTTCAAGGAGACTCTAGCTTTCCCACAGTTTATTCATTTAAAGGAAGAAAGGAAACCTTATGGCAAGGATGGAATCAAGGGAAATGGGTTTCTATTGTCTACTTTTGATGGGACATATACAACAAAGGATTGGGTAAGAAAAATTGATGCATTATTCCTACTACATCCAGTGGTAGAGAGAGAGGTTGTAGAAATTATAGTGCTGCACCTTGAGGGTGAAGCCAACATTTGGTGGTTCATCCATTTGAGTCATGCAAGAGTGAATACTTTTGCTAAGTTTACTCAAGGGTTGATTAGAGAATTTGGAAAAGAGAAACTAGAGGAAGAGAAGCCCTCACCACCATTGGAGGAGACTTGTACCAGCGTTGTCACAACCTTGGTGGAGCAACCATCATTATCAGTACTTGGGGGAGCCAACACATTAGAGGGAGGAACTCTTGCAACCATACAAGGTGTTCCCAAGTTCCATCAAGGTATGATCAAATTTCCACTTTCGATTATTGTAGAAAATATTTTAGAGGCTTGTGGAAATATTCCTTTGCATGACCAAGGGTCAACACATACAACTGATTTGGAGCAGCATGATTGCACTGCACTATGCAACCTTGAATTGATCAAGGGAGGGATGATCCATCATCCTAATGTGCCATTGTTGAGTTGCACACAACACTTGGGGTTTGGGTGTGAACTTTTGGAGGATAATATGGACCTTGTCCCACACAAACATATACAAACCCACATGTTCATCTTTGAGTTGGAGTATGAGACAACCATTACATCATTGGAGAGATTAACATCATTGTCATTAAGCAGCAGTGAGGAGGTTTTGCCTCCAACACACTTGGATCCTTATGGATTCAAGATGGTCATTGGTGTGAGATCTTCTCTAGGAGATCTCCAAGGAGTTGCATTTCAACATCCCATGTAATGCAAAAGGAGCAATCTATTTTGGGAGGATGGTACTATTCATTGGAAGAACACCAAGATGGAGCATGAGGGGAGGCACCCACATTTGGATGAATGGGTGTGGATAGTGAGCAAGAGGCTTGGTTGTGTTTGCTTCTCTTGAAAGAGTTTGGCCATCATGTGACATATCCTCTTTCAAAGGGTATGTGGGTGGAGGAAGTTTGGCAGGACACTTGCATCATATGGCATCAAGGAGTGTGGATGAATTTTGATAATATTACATTCTTCATGTCAATCATCATGCTGTCACCACATGGTTTGTATGATGGAGGTGTGAGGAGGTAGCAAAATCTATTGTTGCTTTGGTTGCTCTTGGGAGAGTAGGCGCAGAATTGCTCCCATGTTTCGCATGATGTTGCAAGAGTAGGAGATGGCACTATCATGGTGTAAAGGGGCTAATCCTTAGCCTTGAATGATCTGGAGGTACTTCCACTTTGGAAGAAACTTCTTATATATAGCAGCATTATGGGAGATGTCTTTGACAATGAGCATGTCAAAGAATGGAACTATGAGTTGGTAGGAGCCAATTTGCATAGGCCAACAGTGCTGCCACTTTGGAGCTTGGGCTTATTGATGGAGTGTCCCCAGGATCACTTCACATTTGATGCACTTGGGGGAAAACGAGGAGGTGAGAATGATGGAGTAGTGGATGGAGACATCTATTACTATGATATGTTCTTCTTAACTTGGATTTCCAAGCATAAGAAGGAGGATCTCCATGCAGCATATGATTCATTTCTCTTCATGAGAATATGTCATACCACTATGGAGAGCTTGTTCATGGATCCTATCATCATCTTACTTTCAGTACATGGTAAGAATCTTTCTTTTGTATTTATTGATTGTCTAACACAATATTTGCATACTCTTACCATTTTCAATCAGTGCATTTCTCCACAAGAGGGCAAGCTTTTCTTTGGGCTCCATGGTCAATTTTGGGCCAAATTGTATGATGGAGACAACCATCTTTTATGTGGCCTTGGGAAAGTGTTTCATTATTATTCTAGTATGCTTAGTTGATTTACCAAGCAATTTACTATTCACTAGTAGATGTGATGACATACACAACTAGCCATCTGTCAAGAAACAACTTGCCATATTATTTTCTGAAATAGTAGTTGGGAAAACTGCACTATGACCACTTGGGAAACTATTGGTACCTCTTAGCACTATATGAAACCTTCAATATATTTCTCGTTTGGATGTCGTATGATTATCATGTCCTATTCATCATATATGGGATGGTTTGGGCCAGCTTGATTCACAACATTGGAGAGGAGATATTTGAAGGTCTATTCTTCATCTTGCCACTTGAGGGAAATATTACTGTAGCCCAAGATCAGCAGATACTCTACACTTATGAGTGGAGAGGAGGATAGCATGGGATAGGCTAATTTTTCTACCATGTTTATATTTTCAGCCCACCTACTTTGCAGGAGCCAAAGGTGGAGGAAATTTTTCAAGAGTTTCCATGTGGAGAGGTAGCTCATTTTATATGGATGATAGCTTGGGGATGGGAGATTCATATGGGGATGGTAGATCCTAATGTATATCAGACCTCATGCCTCAAGAAGGCCTTTAGACAGCCCATTGTTGCCTCCATGGACATTTTAATTTTACATGATGATAGCTATTTGGGATTCTCACCAAAAGCTAGCTTGCATACTTGGGAGGGGAAACTTGGAGATGTATTGATGAGACAACATCTTGATCCTTGGAGGATTTTATCGTATGAGGATGCTACAGGGAGAGAAGAGGAGGATATTCAATTCTATCCTTGCAGTTGCTTGAGGAAAAGAAACATTTGGGATGGGGGGGACTATAATATTCCAAAATTAGCATGCAACTAATTGGAATATTGAATTTTGTTGTTTGCACATAGAAGATGAATAAATGGGTGAGGCCCATACATTTCAAAAATATGAATAAAATCCCTCATAGTGTGAAAAGGGACCATCATAGGAGCTGGATTTCACACCCTCATGTGTGAAAAGGGACATTTTCATGTGGACAAGGTCAAGTTTGACCAAGTCAACAACGTTGGGATAAGAGGTGGAGATCATCTTTGGAGACAACGCGGAGATAGCACAAGGAAGATTCCTTGGTGGAGGAAACCCTAATGAGTAGGACCCAAGATGAGAAGGCTTCCATTTGTATAAAAGGAGGGAAAGATAGCCATAGCAAGACATATTATGTTATTTATTTGATTTTATGGTCTGTATGATTGTTGTGCTTTCTTCACTTGTTTAGTTGAGATTGTTGTGATGCTTAGCACAAGACATTCCTGTTTAGGAATTCCTTCTCCTTCTTGAGAGGCCTCTTGAGGGAACTTGTACTTCATTTCTCCACATCCAAGCTTCAAGCCAAGCCACCTCCTTTAGCTACAACATTATTTCCGCAGCAGTATAACGTTGTGTTGTAGTGGAGGGTTCACAACACCACTTCCAGAGCTTATTTTTCAGAGGAGGAAGATTTCCTTCCTCTGGGAGATTAGTGAGGAAGATTATGGAGCTTATTACAGATCTTGGCACTTGGCCAATACATTTTCTATCTCCTACAGCGCAGTCGCTCTCCTTCACTGCATTATTTTAAGTGTGCATTTGCAATAAGGGTTTACAGATTGTTTGGAGGGTGAGATCTTCAGTGTTAGGATCAACCTTTCACTTGGAAGATCCATTGGAGGAGGTTTGTTCACCTTGTGCATCATCTTCATCCATCTCCATCCAGTTCTTGAGTTGTAGCTACTATTTAGTCCTAAGACTGCAACTCTGGCATTTTTGTAGTTTTTTATATTTCAGCCAATCCTTCCAGGATTGTCTTGAAATTGTGTTTGGGAGCTTACATATTCACTCCCAACATTTTATGAGCCATCTATTCGCAGATTTATGTTATTTTACATTCACATGTAGCAGTGTACCATCTATGACTGCGCTTTACATGTTCATGAACATTTTGCAACATAGCAACATTTCACTTTTTGCATATGTATTCATGGGAGGCTTGTTTTCCTTGATTATTTGAGTTGTATTGCACTTATTTGCTGCTGATTTAAATAATAAAATGGCTCCATGGTTTCCATCCATTTTGGTATGATATTATTCACTGTTATTTCTAGTTTTTTTTTCATGTATTGCTGCATCCCCATTTTGGGATATTACATATGCATGATTCGACGATGTTCCTCGTGCCTGCCAGAGACATACCATAGGGGTGCCAAACCGAATTCACCACTTTCTGAGGCGGCTCGTATGAGCAGTGACATGCTACCATGAGGATCACGTCGATTAGACACATAGGTTTTATCTCTGCATATTTTGAGAGACATGATGTTTCAAGATGTAACAGAAACATACATATTTTTTGAATTTATGATGCACACTAATGAAAATATTCGATATATGCATATACATCTATTTTCCTACATGGATATTTTACAGATTACACAAATGTCTATCTAATATAATGTTAGCCATTGTATCAATTAATGCATTCATTCGCCTAGGAATATGTCGATATTTAATAAAATTAAAATATCTTTCTAGAAAATGAACATGTAAATACAATCTTAGAATGTATGGGTGTCTGATCGAATAATGACCATTGAGTTGAATAACGACAAGCTGTGAATCTAGATTTACAAGCAATGTGCGCATGTCGAGCTTAATTGCCTCGATTAATAGTTCAAGGACATCACTATACTCAAAGATATTGTTTGTAGTCTGTCCTAGACAAATACCTTGCAATTCTATCAACTCACCAGCAGGATCATAAATTACCCAGGCTGTTGAAGACAAATTCCTGGTACTGCAGGAAGCACCATCTACGAAACCGACAAAGGGGGTAATAGACATCTACACAATAAGAAAGACCCAATAAGTAGGAAAAATGCTCACAAAGCACACCAAACCAAAACATGTACAAAAATGAAAACAACACCTATGTACACAAATCATTCATGAATGACTCATGCATAGTATTTTTTGAGATACAACCCATTTCTGGGTTGTTCTAGAGGATGACCTTCATAATCAATGAGCTCATAGGCCCCATTATGCAATGCATTTTTAATAATTTACGGCCCATGCCACATGGGTTGAAAATTTCCTTCCCCCAGCTTATCATGAGCTTGGTCGTACAGGAGGACGAGGTCTCCTTCAATGAAGGAACAAGGGGAAACCGATTGGTCAAAACTCGCTTCTTCTGTGCTTCGATAACCAGAGAAGCAAAGCGGTGATTTTCATCCAACCTTTCTAAGTAGAGGAGATGCTCTTCTTCTGGTGAAGTGTTCGGTAGTAGTTCAAAAACAGCCTTGAGCGAAGGTATTTCACACTCAATCAAAAGAGTAGCTTCTAGACCATAAACCAACTGAAAAGGAGTGAATCTAGTCGCATTCTTAACTAAAGTTCAGTATGCCAAAAGAGCCAAAAATAACATGAGATGCCAATTGTATTTGTGGATCCCAATTACATGTTGAAACATGGTGACAAGAACTTTTTTCATGGCTTCAACCTGGCCATTGGCCTGAGGATAGTACGGTGTTGAGCTATCGTGATGCAGACCCAACTTAGATGTCAACTCCGCCACCATATAATGCTGAAAATGGGAACCATGATCGGTAACGATGGCTTGAGGGATGCCAAACAGAGCAATGATGTGATTGAATATGAATTGAGTAGATGTCTTACCGTAAGTGGCAGGTGTAGGCATTGCTTTGGCCCATTTGGTGATGTAGTCAATGGCTACGATAATAGGAGCATGCTCCCCAGCCGAGTGAGGGTTACACGTCATAAAATCAATGCCCCACTTCGCAAAGGGACCAACAGTAATGACAGGATGAAGAGGTATAGGCAGCACATGCATCTTGCACTAATAGATCTGGTAATCATGACATTTTCAAACCGCGACAATGTAGTCCTGGAAGATAGAAGGCTAGAAATAACCAGCATGAATAATATTTTGTCCAGTGGCATAACTAGACATGTGACTGCCACAGGTGCCAATGTGACAATCATTCAGGGCTTTCTCAACTTCCTCGAGAGTCAAGCATCGATGGAGTATGGAATCCACTCCAACGTGATAGAGCGTATCTCCGACTATACGATAAGGTTGTGATTGGTGCCGAATGCGTCGACGGGCATCCTCTATAAACTCAGTTATGAAAGTAGAAGTATAGAGATAGACGATGATATCACCGTACCAAGGATAGAGGGTGCTAATCAAGAAAAGCATATCATCTGGAATGTATTCCTCATAACGAGAGGGAGCAGAGTCTCAAGGTAGGGAACAGATCAAATCAGAAAAGACTAATGATTTCTTCGACTTGGTAGTAGTTAATTCCAAATAGAACTCTTGGAGGATGACAATACACTTTGAGTATTTTCCCCCAAGAAATTTTCGAGACAATATATAGGTCATAGGGTTGCAATCATAAATCATAGTCATAGTATGCAAAAGAATATAACGACGAAAACGCTGAACTCCCTGAATTGTAGCTAATGCTAAATTCTCAACATGTGCATAGCATGTCTCAGGATCGAGAAGGTTACGAGATAAGTAATAGATAACATAATTTTCACCGTCATCATCGTCTTGTACTAGAACCATGGCAATCATGCTGAAAGCGGTGACTAAATAGAGGGAAAAATCATGATGATATTTTGGAAGAGGCAGCAGAGGAATGTTGACAAGTGACATCTTCAATGCATCAAAGGAATTATAAGTAATATCATTCCAATATAATGGGATGCCCTGCATTAATAATTGTGTGAATCCTTTAGCCACTTCGGCATAGTTAGGTATGAAACAACGTAGACAATTAGCCTTTCCTTGCAAACTCTGCAACTGATGAAATGAGGAGGGAGAGGGGATATTGATAATAGCCTCAACCTTGACTGGATCGAGGCGAATTCCATCTTTGGACACGATAAACTCCAAGAGTCTACTAGAATCAACACAGAAGATGCACTTGTGTAGATTAAGCCGGATGTTTTAGCATCGACAATGAAGAAAAATCTAACGAAGATGGTCAAGATGGTCCATATGCTTAGCTGAATGAGCTAGAAGGTCATCCAGATAAGGCTGAACGATGTGATGAATATTGTGGAAAACATATGACATCGCTTGCTGAAATGTGGCCCTTGCATTCTTTAAGCCAAAAGGGAGATTTTTATATGCGAAAGTACCCCAGGGACAGATGAAGGCAGTCTTATGTTGATCAGTTCGGAGAATTTTAATCTGATTATAACTAGAAAAATCATCCATGAGGGAAAAAATCTCACTCCCGGCACAGTCGTCAATGATTTGATCGATAAAGGGAGTAGGATAATTATCCTTGGGACAAGCCCGATTGATATCACAATAATCAACACAAACCCGAATGGTTCCCTACTTCTTATCTACAGGGAAAATATTAGAGACCCATTCTGTCAAGGGAATTGGATAAATGAAACCAACTCTGAGAAGCTTTTTAACTTTACCTTTAATGGTAGAAGCTTTTCTAGGGTGCATAGGATGAAGACGCTAGTGAATAGGTTTCGAACCAGGGTAAGTAGGAATTTCATGCACCACTATACTAGGATCAATGCCAAGCATTTCTTCGTAGGACCATGCAAAGACATCACGAAACTTGCGGAAAAGGCTATTGTAAACATGTACTTCATCTGAAGAACAAGTGACCCCGATATGGATGTTCTCGATGATTCCTAGTTTCACAGAGATGTCAATAGGCATCGTCTATGTAATATTACTCAAGTTACCTTATGTAAAAATGTCATGTGTAAGAGCATGCATTTAAAGCGAAGGAGAAGGAACCTGAGATGCAAATTTCTCAAGACACATAGACATAGCCCCGAGGCCAGGCATGAATGAGGAACGATGATGACCATTGTCCCATGTCAGATCTTCAAGATACATAGTTTCCAGGATGGCTTCATCGGAGGGAAACACTTCTTTCAAAGGAGCAGGCGAATCTGAATCACTAAGCCAGGGGGATTGAGAATAAATGTCAAGAGACATGCTCAAAGGAGCATTATCAAAGGATGA
The DNA here is from genome assembly GCA_034641835.2 of Pinus albicaulis. Taxonomy (NCBI): domain Eukaryota; kingdom Viridiplantae; phylum Streptophyta; class Pinopsida; order Pinales; family Pinaceae; genus Pinus; species Pinus albicaulis. The sequence goes on along the minus strand of CM076570.1, from coordinate 281,467,164 downwards.
AGTTTCCGAAGCTGCAACGATTTCACAATAGTCAATCTCAATCATAATCAATGGCATCGAATCTCAGAAATAATTGATCTGTTCAGGTGAAGAGATAATCCATGGGTCATCAAACTAAGAGATCATATTGATCTGAATAATGTTTGGTGGAGGAAGGGGAAAAATACCCATGAGGGCAGGATCCTTGAAAATACCTGGCCCTGTGCTTTCATAGGGAGTAAGGAATCTGATCCACATATGGAATGTTGTTCTTGGAAGAAGAGGTGAAGAAGGAAAATTGATCAATAGTAACAATCTTTCCTTCATGCAGAAATTTCAGAACACGAAAGAGAGTGGACGGAACGCACAGCATGGCGTGAGTCCAACTGCGATCGAGGAGAATATTATAATGGAGTTTGGTATCAACTACCTCTACCTCGACATTGACTATATTCCCTTTCAAAGTAGTGGGTAAACTAGCGAGAACACCTAAAGTCTTTGATTCCCTTCCATCAAATGCTTCAAGGGAATTTGGCAATGAATTCAGAGTTGGAGAACCAACATATTTCCAACAAGAAGAGGACATGACATAATTTGATGCACCCTCATCCACAATTTCTCGATGGATGTGAAGACCATTAATAACAACTTGGATAATAAGAAAAATTTTATGTGGAAGTCGTGGAACAAAATTCTCTAAATCGAAAGCGAGAAGGCTAGTATCAGGGGGATCAACCCCGCCAATCATAGACAATAAAGCCTTCCGTTGAGATGGACAACTCTAAAGTAATTCTAATGCGGACATTGCAAATGATGCCTGAGTCAAATCCTCAACAATAATGTAATGGTGAGCAGCACGGGTGTTGGGATTGTAAGCAGACTTGCAGATTAAACCTTTGGAGGGTGGTCATACAATGGATTCAGCACTGGGCCTTTCAATCTCAAAAGGGCCAAAAACAAGCAGAGGAGGAGGACCATCAGCGATCTCCTTCCCCACTGCCTGATGCAATCCAATATAATCTTTAGATCAAGTAGCAATAGAAACGACTGTAGAACTGTTCATCATGAATACGTGAGAGACAAATGGGGCAGAGGACTGAGGTTTCTCTACCATATGGGTCTGCTGAGATGGGAAAGGTTCTTTAAGAATGGTCATAGTTCCCTGGGTGCCTTTGAGCAACCGGCTCACTTCGGACCGTCGAGGACAATCCTTGGTGAAGTGCTCTTCATCAAAAATCAAACAAGGGTACTTCAGCTTGTGTTGAGAACCATCACCCGCACGACGTTTCTAAGAATCCTGTTTCGGGGTATCGGCTTTGGCCTTACCTTTACCCTTCTTTTTACCTTTAGAAGTGTTATCCGCCAGATTGGATTGAACGACATTAACTTCTACGGGCTTACCATAATTCGAGGTGGACTGAGAAGCAACATTTTTGGAAGAAGTATACTTCATCCTCATAGAGTTTGAAGAAGAAGACTTCTAAGAAGTCTAAGATACAGAACCAATAATACGATTGATAGATGGAGTCGCTGGTGATTTAGAAGTTCCAGGTCGGGGAGCATCAGGCAAGATATCATACAATGCACTAGACTGAGAGTACACAAGATCAAGGTATTGGGCATAAGCAATGGCTTTTTCCTCGATTACACATGCCTCCATAGCTATGTCTTTCACAATTTGATTGACAAAGGAGGTGGTGAACCAATGAGTCAGAAGCTGATTAGAAATCTCAAATTGGTCATGCGACGACGATGTCGCCACTCATACATACGATCCGAGATATGAGTAGCTCGGTCCTCTTTCAATGAAGTGAGGAGGTGCGTCCCGGTCTCATAGTGGAACGGTAATTGAAAATGTGTAAAGAATCCCATGGCTAAAGAATTGAAGTCTTGGAAGATGCCACGAGACAGCTTAATGTACCACTTTACAGTGGCACTAATAAGAGTTCGCTGGAAAAGATGGAGTCAGATAGAATTTTCAACCTAAGAGATAGATGAACACCACAAGTGGTAAGTCATAACATGCACTTGGGGGTCTTCACTAGACTTTCCCTCAAACTTAGGAAAATCATCAAGAATCTTGGTCGGAACTGGAGGCCAATCTGGGTTATGAAGAATGGGATCATTCGTTAACTTTGACACATCCGGTAACTCCAACATAGCAAGAAATGGTAATTGAGGATTAAAAGTCATTGGAGGTCTTTGATAAGGACTCGTGTTCACATTCCACCCAATTCAAGAGAAATTCCGCCCCATATATTTTTTCCCAGAAGATTTTGACCATAGGGGTTAGAAGCAGGATAATTATGTTGATACTAGGGTTGAGGACCAAGATACTGAGTCTGAGTAGACCATTGAGGTCCCTACTGAGCAACGTATGGAGTCTGTTGCAGAATGTAAGCATGGCTTTGAGGTTGATGATACACCAACGAAGGTTGATTTTGAGGGAAAAAACCTTAGGGCACACTATATACTACCTGATATTGACCTTGAGGGTAATAAACGTCTTGTGGTTGAGTAGGCGGACCCTGTTGAGCAGTTTGAGTGGGTTGCTGAGTGGGTGGACCTGGCTAAGTTGGATAAATAGGTAGAACCATCTGCTAAACCGATTGAACCAGCTAGGGGGCAGGTTGAACCGGCTGCTGATATGGTTGAACCGAATACTGAGGGCCACTGGGTTGCCCATATGGGAGAGGTTGGCCTGATGGTTGTGATGGACTAGGTTGTCCTTGATAAATAGGCTGACCCAGAGGAGGACCATAGGGTTTTCCTTGTTGCACAAAATTTTGGCCATACTGAATGTGTGGCGGCAGTTGTGGTGCAAAAGTTTGTCCCTGTGGCGGATAGATTTGTAATGTCTCGAATTGGAAATAATCAGCTTTTACACCACCGAATCAATCCCTTTTTTATAAATATTAACAAGGCTATGTTAGAGATAGATTGAGAGGGCTTTTACCAATTATTTCACCTCTAAAGAGAGGATGAGAACCAGAGGCTTCCTGGCCCTTACTCAAACTTTGCCTATAGCTATGCAAATATTTCTTCCTTCAGGAAGATCTTGCTCAAGAGAGATGAGCATACATCAACATATGAAACTTCAATAATGAACAGTAGTGAAATAATACATCATATGACATAAGAAGAGTGCATAGCTGATTTATAAAGTGCAACAACAAATAGAGATACAAATCTTGAGGTAAGACCTCTCAAGATAGACTAGATCATCCTCAATCAATATTATACATGGAAACTCAAGATTACACTGCCATACAATATTTCCCTAGCTATGTCTACGTAGATATATAAGGATACTACAATATGTAAAATGAAAATATAATGATATATCAATATCAGCTCAAGAAATGAGGGGGAGCAAGCTCTAAACCCCTGAAAATAGCTAATTATCAATCCTTAGAAGGATTGGCTGCAATACAAGTACAGAATGATAAAATACAAAAATGCCGGAGTAGTTGGGCAGCTACTACAGCTCAATAATAATACATGAATGGGGAAGGGGTAATATTCTACAAACAATATAGCAACCTCCTCCAAGGATATTCTAAGTGAAAGGCTTCCCCTTTCACTGAATATTACACTCTCCAATCCCCATGGTGAATCCTCCTGCAAATGCCCTTTGAAAATAACGTTGTAAGAGGGAGTGAATGTGCTGGGGCTGAGATGAAACACTTGGCCTTATGCCAAAATATGCAATAAATCTTAGGGAATGTCCTTTTCTGATTTCTTAGAGAAAGGAGAACTCCTCTTCAAAACTAGCTCAGGAAATGGTGGGATGATGATCCCTCACTGCTACCTCCAGCAACTCCAATGAATCTACCCAACAGAAACGTTGTAGCTGAAAGAGATGGCTTTGGCCTCAAGCCTGGATGTGAGGAAGATGAAGAAAAACTCCTCCAAGGCCTCCCAAGGAATAAGAGAAGACTTCTAAACAAAAATATCCCTTTTGCCAAGCAGCACAAGCTATCTCAGTTGAACAACTGAAGAGAGTTGCAAAATCGAATTCTCAAACATGAACTGAACAATGGCTCTCCACCTTTTTATTCAAGGAATGCTTCCTTGCCATGGACCCCACTCATATTAGAGTTTCTTCTCATTTCAAATTTCCCTCCTTTCCAACTGCGCAGTCTTCATGAGCAAGATTCTCCTTTAAGCCACGTTGTTGACTTGGTCAACCATGGTCTAGTTAACTTGATTTTGGCCCTTTTCACATTACGGAATGCTAATTCTAGCCACTTAAGTGACTCTTTTCACATTAGGAGAGTTTATTTTTCTCCTACATGGGCTCCCTTACCAATTTTATTCCTTTTATTAAAATAAAAGAAAAATTAATGTTCCAAATACTTTATTGAAAAATTTGGAACATTACATTCCTCCCCTCCCAAAACTTGCTTGTCCTCAAGCAAGAGAAAGGATGAACTACAAAATACCTCCACTCAAGGCATGGATTCTGAAATATGCTCATGTAGATCCTCCATCCCCAAGCAATCAACCAAGCAAAATGAGTCACCCTCCAACTAGGCAACTCCTGAAAATACTCCTCCACCTTGTGCTCATGTAGAAAAAGGTGGGCTGAAATAATGAACATGGTAAGCTGCATAGCCTACCCCACACTTTCCTCTTCTCCACTTATGATGAATGAAGAGTGTATGCTGATCCTGGGCTGCTAAATACTTGCCCTCAAGTGGCAAGATGAAGACTAGATCTCCAAGGATCTCTCCTCCAACGCTGTAAATCATGCTGGCCCAAATCATCTCATATGTGATGAGTTGCAGTTCATCGTCATATGGCATCCAACCAATCATATGTTTCACCTCAAAGAGAAACAAATGTATGAACATGGTGACCATATCATCTCCCATACTCCCCTTGGAGCATGTGCTAAAAAAAGAATGGAGGTCTCTCCTCCCAAAAGGGCACATCCACCCAATGAGTTTTTCCATCCTTATGATGCATATGGGGTTGCTGCTGATATATGGCTGAAATAAATTGGCCTTCAAAAGAGACCCAAGCCACCCCATCAATCACACAAACCATGAAGTGCCTCCTCCAAAAATTTAAGCTCTCCAAATAGCTCCTCCCACGTGAATGAAAGAGATGAAGCTTGGAAATCATGGGTTGCCCATTGTTTCTCCTGAAACATGCAACATGTAAAATAGGGAGAATCATACTCCCAATGGGCATCATCAACTCATGTCCTACTTTCCAAGCAAATCTTTCCATGTACCAAGAAAAATATGCTATGCATGGAAGAAAAAACCAATAGAAGAAAGTTGTCTCATGAGAACCGGAAAGTGGATTATAGTTCCACCAATGTAACATGCGTAGTGCATTCTTTGCCTGCATCAAAATATAAATTAACAAGTGCTTTCCCAGCCACTTGTTAGCTGCCACATTCATCCTGCAATATGTGGTCATGAAAACAAACCTTGGTGCCAAAGGTGCACACCAAAATCCATGTGGCTTTCCCCCAAAATCCACTGCTAAAATAGCCATTATAATTGTTGCAATAGACCATGAGCATGAAAAAACATAGTGTGCAAGAAGGGAAGATCATACTTGGTATAATATGTTGCTCATATAGATAAGAGAGAGCCAAACATAAAGAAAATGGTTACCTCCCTCATCATGTACTTTGGTCTTTGAGTTGAAATGGCTCAAATGAAAAATCCCCCTTACTGCAACATAGTAGGGGAGTGGTTGTGCCAACCATCTCATCATATCTTGGGCTATGCATCTAGCCATATGCTGATATGCCTCCATCAAAAATCCCTCCCAAGTAGAATCCTCCATCAGTAGATAGTATGCATCAGAATGCCGGAAAGAATAATCCATAGTTGTTGCATGTAGGTGTCTCTTCTTGTGCTTGTGAGACAGAGCCAAGATAATATAGACATAGCAAGGGATGTTGCCATCCATTACTTCCTCATCATCCTCTCCTACATGCCTCCAAGACACATCATTTGTGAAGTGGTTTTGAGAACACTTCAGCAAGTAATCCAAGCTCTCAAGTGACAACGTTGCTGGCCTTTGGAGTAGGGCCACTATCATCTCAAAGCTCCTCTCTTTGACATGAATCTTGTCAAAGAATCCTCCCATCATGTTGTTGAAAATTTAGAGCCCCTACCATGAAGAAGGTGCTTCTTGGGCATATAATGTCAAAGAGAAATCCTCTTGCTCCCGTAACATCCAAACAAAGCTTGAGCAACAAGAATGTTTGCTGCTCATCCATACTTCCACCATCCTCAATCTGAAATGGGAACATAATGAGTGGTAAAGGAAATTCCATCCCATCATGATGCACCCATGCTCTCCTCCGTGTTCATCAAGAGCAATAATTGTGAAATGATCCTGGGACCTATGGGTTATGGATCCTCCACATTTCCGATAGGCACACTTCATCCAAAAGGCTCTTCTCTTTGGTGTAAGTATCCAGCCACTCCTCTTCCTTCTCAAACCCCATGAAAAGGAGTAGGTCACATGTTGGCCAAACTCTCTCAAGAGCAACCAACACATCATGGCTTCTTGCTGCCCTGTATCATAGATCTGCAAGAGGCTCACCATCCTCTTGCCTCCCATCCACATCCATGCAGCTCCTAGTGGATTCTCTTCACCTTTCTGCAACTTGGTACCTCTCCCACAAGAGCTACCATCATCCCAAAACATATTTTCCCTTTTGCATTTCATGGGACATTGAAATGCAATCTCCTCCATGGTCCACATCTCAAACCCCAACCTCATGTGTGGTATATGGCTCATCAATGGTGCATGAGGATAATGAGGGTTTCTTCCTCCCTTGATCCAATCAAGGTGGCACAATGCTGTTGAAGTCTCCTCCTCAAGACAGTCAGCATGAAATAGTATTCAACCCCTCATAGAATGTGTTGAATAATCATAAAATGGAAACTCATGCATACCTTTGCAAATTTTGGGAGAGTCTTGTGTGGCTGCAAGAATCTCTTCCCCGACTGTGTTGGTTGCCTCAACTGCTGAATATGGAGGCTGCTCCTCCATGATTGTGACAGCGCAGGCATGTGCCTCTTCTATTGGTGCTGAGGGCTCCTCCCTCCTTTGGCCAAATAATTTGATCAACATATGAAAAAAATCAACAAGAGTGGAAACCCTTGCATGCCTCCCATAGCTGAACCACCAAGCCTTTGCTTCTCCCTCAAGGTGTAGCGCTGCAATTGCTACAGCCTCTCTGTCTACCACAATATGTAGTAGGAATAAAGCCTCTAGATTCTTCATCCAAGCCTCTGTTGCACATGTGAGTGACCCATCAAATGTAGACAACAGAAATCTATTGCCTTTCATCATCCCATGACTGTAGGGTCTTCTTTCCTCCTTCTGTTGAATATAGTGAGGGAAAGATAAAGCCTCTTGGAAGACTCTAGAGTTTGTTCTGTATTCAGCAAGGTACCCACTTAGAACTTTGAATTCCAAGTGATCTTCATGCTTCTGCTCTGCTTCTCTGTGAGAATAGGAAGTGCATGGTCCTTCCTCTTCTCCTTATTCTATCTCCTAGACCTCCTTGGAGAGGTTGATGCTGGATCAGAAAATTGATGAGATTAATCTCATCCTCTGCATCATTCTGGCCTCTTCTTCTCTGAAATTATAACTTCATAGGTTGAGCCAAGTTCGAAGCTCTGATACCACTGTAATGTCCCGAAATGGAAATCAGCAGCTTTTACACCACTGAATTAATCCCTTTTTCGGAAATATTAACAAGGTTATGTCAGAGATAGACTGAGAGGGATTTTACCAGTTATTTCACCTCTAAAGAGAGGATGAGAAACATAGGCTTCTTGGCCCTTACTCAGACTCTACCTATAGCTATGCAAATATTTTTTCCTTCAGGAAGATCTTGCTCAAGAGAGATGAGCATACAACAACATCTGAAACTTCAATAATGAACAGCAGTGAAATAATACATCATATGACATAAGAAGAGTGCATAGCTGATTTATAAAGTGTAGCAGCAAATAGAGATACAAATCTTGAGTTAAGACCTCTCAAGATAGACTAGATCAGCCTCAATCAAGATTATACATGGAAACTCAATATTACACTGCCATACAATATTGCCCTAGCTATGTCTGCGTAGATATATGAGGAGACTACAATATGTAAAATGAAAATATAAAGATATATCAATATCAGCTCAATAAATGAGGGGGAGCAAGCTCTAAACCCCTGAAAATAGATAACTATCAATCCTTAGAAGGATTGGCTTCAATACAAGTACAGAATGATAAAATACAAAAATGCCGGAGTATCTGGGTAGCTACTGCAGCTCAATAATAATACATCAATGGAGAACGGGTAAGATGCTGCAAAAAATATAGAAACCTCCTCCAAGGATCTTCTAAGTGAAAGGCTACCCCTTTCACTGAATATTACACTCTCCAATCCCCATGGTGAATCCTCCTGCAAATGCCCTCTGAAAATAACGTTGTAAGAGGGAGTGACTGTGCTGGGGCTGAGATGAAACACTTTTCCTTATGCCAAAATCTACAATAAAGCTCTGGGAATTTCCTTTGCTGATTTCTTAGAGAAATGAGAACTCCTCCTCTTCAAAACTAGCTCAGGAAATGGTGGGATGATGATCCCTCACTGCTACCTCCAGCAACTTCAATGAATCTGCCCAGTAGAAACATTGTAGCTGAAAGAGATGGCTTTGGCCTCAAGCCTGGATGTGAGGAAGATGAAGAACAGCTCCTCCAAGGCCTCCCAAGGAAGAAGAGAATACTTCTAAATAGAAATATCCCTTATGCTTAGCAGCGCAAGCTATCTCAGTTGAACAACTGAAGGGAGCTGCAAAATCAAATTCTCAAACATGAATTGAACAATGGCTCTCCTTCACCTTTTTATGCAAGGAATTTTTCTTTGCCATGGACCCCACTCATATTGGGGTTTCCTCTCATTTCAAATTTCCCTTCTTTCCAACTGTGCAGTCTTCATGATCAAGCTTCTCCTTTAAGCCACGTTGATGACTTGGTCAACCATGGTCTAGTTAACTTGCTTTTGGCCCTTTTCACATTAGGGAATGCTAATTATAGCCACTTAAGTGACTCTTTTCACCTTCGGAGAGTTTATTTTGATGCTACATGGGCTTCCTTACCCATTTTATTCCTTTTATTAAAATAAAAGCAAAATTAATGTTCCAAATACTTTATTGAAAATTTTGGAACATTACAAGATTTTCCCCCGAGGAGCATAAGATGGTACTGGTTGATTCTGAGGTTGACTAGATGGAATGTAGGGCTAGCCTTGTTAGACCAAAGGTTGACCTTGTGAAGGTTGTCCTTGTGGACCAGAGGTTGTCCCTGTGGACAAAAGGCAGAGCTCTGTTGAGCCAAAGGTTGTCCCGATGAGGGTTGTCCTTGCAAGCCAGAGGGTTTCACAAGTAAGGTGAGTCCAAGATGAGAAACAGTCTAAGAAGGATCATAAACAACCTGATGAGGATCAATAGGAGGAAAATAGACAGGATTAACATAGACATCATAATTATACAAAAACGAATAAACGGGGTTACTGATAGCATCATAGTGATGGAATCGAGGATTTACAGGAGCTTGGAGCTGTTGAGAACTCTAAGAGCTCTGTTGATGAACAACCAACAGAAACTCTTCAAAATTAAGGCCGTCAGGAATCACTGGGGTAGTGAAAACTGCACTAGAAGCAGGAAGGGCCTCTGCGGCACGAGATTGCAATCTACCATGACTGGGATTGACAAGCCACATAGGATTGAGAAAAATAGACCTGCGAGTGTGAAAAGATCTTGACGACTGAGTCGTAACAACCAGTGTGGATGAGGTCACACAAATAGTAGGTTGTACTGGGATAGATGCAACAGTAACCGGCGAATTAGGTGTCGAAGGTGACAGTCCCAACGAAGGGAGGACCGAACTCCAAGGAGGATTTGATGTACTAGATTGTGCTATGGATGCAACACCAGACATAATATGACTCAAGGACCTATATCCAAGTGGAAGTGACACTGATGGTGGAGAATAATGAGTAGAAACATGAGGGATATCTTCAGGAAAAAGTTGATATTCTCCTATAGAAATAGAAATTATTTCACTACCATCAGGATTGGATGAATCCATGTCTGACTCTCCTGTAAGACCTTTGAAAAGACTATGGGGACTAGGAGGTACAACAACAGCTAAAAATGGTGATCCTGACGTAAGAGGAGGAAATTCCCCTTCTTCCCCAAAACCAAACCAAGCACCCGAAGGAGGCCAATTTAACTCAACTGACTCTTCAAGGGGAGATTGGGTAGCAAGAGGCAGGATAGACGGGAGAATAGGCTATGAAAAATCGGTAGACCTAGTGGACTGATGGGTTTCAAAAGAAACATCTGGAAAAGAACCACCACTAGGAGGCAGTGAGGATGATGAAACTGGTGGTTCTGCCACTGTGACTGTATTTCAAAACAGGAAGGAAAAAAGATAACCAATCGAAGGCTCCAAGATAAAAATCTAAGGAAAAAAAAAACAGGAAAAGTAATAAAACTTTTAATGGGCGTGTGATCATGGGTAATTAATTTTATGACACTGAAATTGGATTTCGTTGTTTCATATTTTAAGAGTCAAGAAACAGGACAAAGATGACTCTAGTCACTTTCAACTTTAAACGAGCATGAAAAGACAAGTGCACAATGATCTCTTCTCTTATTAAGGAGTCATGAAAATATCAAATTTTCTACTTAGGTACTCTAAGAAAGAGGGTGTACCAAGTTTCCGTGAATTTCCATATACACCTTGGTGATCAAATGAAAGAGAAATGACCAAGGACTTAATGTACGTGCAGATAGTCTCCCCGAATGTTGTGTTCAGTGTATCACAGTTACAAGGCAGCAGACTTGGCTTCCTATGGATAAACGGATTGCAACCTAGGGGGGTCTCCCTTTATATACTCTATGGTACGGGGAGCACAAGTCCATACTAGCGTTTTCTAAAGCCAGATGGCAAATGAAAGCTACTAGGTTGTAATATGCCGGAACATGTCTCTAGCCTAGACCACTAAAGACGTTGTGTTAGGTTCCAATGCTTCCTTAGGTTAATTGAATGAATTTTAAAGTTGATATTGGATTATGTTTCAGTTTCAAGGCCCTACCGAATTTGGATCTCAAATTTCCTAAATGCAGGCTATATGCAAAATAACACCATCTTCCATTCAATGAATGCTAATTACAAGAAGGATAGAGATCTTTAAAACAATAGCAAACAATGAGAATATGCGAAGAAATCCACTAATGCATCTAATGCAATCAAACAAAAATGAAAAAATCTTTCCTAAACTATCAAATGCTAGTTATGAAAAAGAAATTTTCACTTTCGATGCAAAGGAAAGAATGAATTTTTTTTTTATTTTCCAATGAAATGAAGCACACAATGCACTAATTACATGAAAAAAAAAATGAACACTAGCCTAAGTATTGTGAATTTATGAATCTAAATTGAATGACTCAATCAATGCAAAACAAACACAATAAAGCACTTAAACTAATGCTGCAATCTTCCAAACCAAAAGAAAGTTTTCAAAGCAACCCAAACAATTAATGTAATCTATGCTCGAAACACCAAGGAGAAGAATCAAATGAAAAAACGAAAGGATCATCCAACCAAAGAAAACACTCAAAAGGATCAAGAAAACTTAGCGCAATCAACCTGGGAATGACACTGACAACAATCAAAAAGACTTTATTTCCAAACAGAAGGCTCCATGCACAAAGACACTCAGAAACGCTAAGTCATTAAACTACATTGATAATAAAATAGAAAAAAACTAAGAAAAACAAGCCTACAACAGTGATAATAGTCCCAAAGACTCAATTACACACAAAAAACAAATCAGAATCAAGCACAACTAACCAAAAGACTCATCAAGGAGGTCAAACCAAATCCTATAGAATTCAACGCGACTATAAGGCGGTAATCTACACCAAACAGGGGTTGGCGCGACTCCAAAAAAAGTAACCTACGCCAATCGGTGTGACTATTCAACCGAAAAGCATGCCAAGCTGGATAACTATGGGAAAAGGGGAAAACCAATGAGCAAGGGTCAATCTTGACACTCTGGAGTTGAACAGGGGATTTAAAACAAGAAAGCAAACTAGAAAAAGACAAACAAGCAAGTCAATGACCAAAGCCGACCCAACAAGCTGAAACGACAAACTCACACTGATCCTTAGTGGAGTCACCAATTTTTTAAGTAGGTAAATCCTCTCTGTGGACACAGACGATCCCTCTAGCCCTAGAGTGGGTCTCAAAATAAAGAGACATGCTAGAGTGTAGGTTCCTAATTAATTAATGAAAAGAGTACATGGTATATTTACCTACCTAGAGTCCAATGTCGTCATCACGACTGTAGTGGTGGTGGCCTCTTGCTCATGCCTCGGCAAATCACAATCCTTCTACAGTCATGCTCAGATACCTACACATAGATTAGCAAACAAGAATAGCATATGAAATAATAAATTCATTCATAACTATTAGCCAGTCAAAGAGGGCTAAGCATATTGCATTAAACAAATGACATAACGCAAAATTGGAACCAAACAACAGTCACGTATATGTATTGATAGAAGGAAGAGTTACAACCAAAGCTTTGACATCGTAGTCTCCTCTAGTGGCGTTTAGCCAAAGCGCGTCTCAAATTCTCATCAAGGGATTCAGATGGGATGAGGGCATGGACTTAAGCTCTCTCAATTCAGTTCCTTCTTGTTCTATCTCTTCAACAATTCAGCTATAGTATACTCAGTTCTCCATGTTCAGCTAGCTTATGCAAGGAGAGATAGCTTCTTTTTATAGAGGAAGAGGAGGAGGTTGGGATCCCTACAAAGGTGGAAGGGAGTCCTATCATTTAGGAGGTTCCCACAAGAGGTGGAAACCATAAACTAAAGGAGCGAGTCCGTGGTTATTCAGTCCAACCACTCCCAATGACTCATCCTCAAAGTTGTTAGAGTGGAATCTCTGCCTCTATTTTTGAAAAAAAATCCATATGTAGAAATTTGAATAATAGCTTAATTATTCACCGAGATTATCCTAATTACACACTATTTAATCTTCATGTATAATGCATAACCTCTTCTACAATTGATCATCAATATGCGGAAATAGAAAGCAGTCGCATGCGCTCATTAAAACATAATCACACATACATCACTATTGTGATAGAAGGAAAAAAGCAATAGCTGAAAACCCCAACTATCTGTATATTATAATGATAGAGAACATGTAACAATACATAGCACAAAGCTCTCACAGCTCTCAGCACTATCTCACATGCTACACACAAACTAGTATAGAAAGTGAACTAGTCACAGGTTCAAATCTCCCCCACAAGTCTGCCTGCCTCTACTACGCAATCCAAGGTGATTAATGATGAGATCCAAGTTCTAATCCCACTAGCTCCAATTGTATAACCACTATACCTCCATCAATGTGTGAAAATCATTTACTACCAATAGTCATTAAACTGATAGTTAACCTGCTCTTTCACCTATCTCTGCACTGGTCTCCACTGAAACTGTCCATGCACTGAAGTTAACTGATGTGTTCTTTAGTTGATTAATGAGTTTATAATTAGTGAATTAATTAATAATTAATTCATTAATAATTTCATCACTAGTGTATTTTTCAGTTAGAATAAATACAACTAGTTCAACTAAGTTAAACCGAACACAACTCCACCAACTGTCTCATCAACTTGACCAAACTCTGCCACATGAGCTCTAACTAAAGTCAACCATGCAATAGCTCAACTAACCCTTAGGAAAAGCATATTTCCTTCTATCAGCTGCATGTGCTACATCCAAGCATAAAACTGAAGTGCTCCAAGAGGATAAGATAATGTTTATAGTCTAAATATTATTAAGGGTTAATAATATTTGACTGTTCTATTTTTAGCTCGGCAGTCTAAAAATAGAAACCACCCAATTTCTAAAAATAGAGGTCCATCTATTTTTACCAACTCGACCAATCATCCATAAATAGCATCTTTCAACTCATAGACCATGATCCATATGTCTAAAAATAGACATAGTCTAAAAATAGACTTTGCGCCAAAAATAGCCTGCGGGCCCACTTAGTGAAGGCAACTTCATTTCACTAAGCTCCATCATATTGTTGCATTTTTAACACTCCCTCTCAACAAGATATGGATTATCTACAACCCCGATCCTGCCTCTGTGGTATTCGAATTTTCACCTGGTGAGCGCCTTCGTCAAGATGTCAGCATCCCGATCCTCCATGGGAATATATGAAAGTAACATGATTCTCCGCTGCACACAATCTCTGATATGATGGTACCTGATGTCGATGTGTTTGGATCTATCATGAAATACTGGAATAGCCAAGAGTTTAATGCAACTTTGGTTATCACAATAAATCACAGTAGGCTCCAAATGTGACCCGAACAACCCAACCAGGATATTCCTCATCCATATGGCCTCGCATGCAGGCAAGCTTGATGACATATACTCAGCCTCTGCTGAACTGAGTGCCACGGATCTCTGCTTCCTGCTGTACCAAGAAACTGTTATCAACCCAATACTGAAGATCCCTCCAGATGTGCTCTTTCTATCCGTTGGGCTCCCTGCCCAATCTGCATCCGTGAAGCCACACAGCTTCACCTCATCCTCTTGTATGTACCACAAGCCATATCCCGATGTGCCTCTAAGATAACACAATACATGCTTGCCTGCCTTCCAGAAGAGCTTGGTAGGATTAACCATAGCTTGCGAAAGTTGGTTAACAACATAGCATATATCGGATCGTGTATTGACTAGATACATAAGCGACCCCACCAACTGTCGATAAACAGTGGCATCCACTACCTCCGCCGAAGTAGCATCCTCCTTCCTCCAACCTCTAGGAAGAGGAGTATCAACAGGCTTACAGCCATGCATGTTGAACTTATCCAGTATCTCCCGGGCATACTTACCCTGAGAAACAAACAGTCCATCACTATGCTGCTAGATTTCCAATCCCAGGAAATAATGAAGGAGGCCCAAGTCCTTCATCTCAAACTCTCTAGCAAGATCCTCCTTGCATGAAAGTATCAACAGCTCATCACCCGTCAAAATCATATCATCTACATACAGTACAATGATCAGCAACTTCCCCTCCACCACAATCTGTTATAGGTTAGGATCCACCTCACTCTTGGAGAATCCAAGTCCGGTGAAATAAATGTCTATCCATGTGTACCAAGCACGAGGTGCTTGCTTCAACCTATACAATGCTCTCTTGAGTCTGCACACATGCGACTCACTGCTGAAGATCTCGAAACCTTCGGGCTACTCTATGTACACCTCCTCCTCAATGACTCTGTTGAGGAATGCAGTCTTCACATCCATCTGATGGATGTGCCACCCCATCTGCGCTGAGAGAGCTAGGATCGTCCATATGGAAGAGTACCTTACGACAGGTGCAAAGGTCTCCTCATAATGAATCTCCTCTATCTTCAAGAAGCCTCGAGCAACAAATCTTGCCTTGTATTTCTCCAAACTCCCGTCAGATGCCTGCTTCACTTTTTAGATCCATCGTGAACCCACCACTGATTTCCCCTCTGGTCTTGGGACAATCTCCCATGCACTGTTTCTGACAATCAAATCATACTCTTCCACCATGGCATCTACCCATGCGGGGTCCTCCACAGCTTCCACAAAAGAGGATGGCTCTGTCACGACACATTTTCTCACAAGAGCCATGTATCCAGTGTACCGATCCGGTGACTGTCTCTGTCTGTGCCGTGTTGTACGTGGTCCTACAACCTTCTCTGCATCTTGAGCCAGTTGCTCAGCTTCTGTAGTGTGCTTGCACCCTCTGATGGTTGGCATTGCATGAGTGGTCTCTTCCACTCCATGAACTTCCTCTTGTGGCTGATCCAAATCCAGAAGCTCATCCTTAGGAACTAATAGCTCCTCATCTGCATGCAAGTGTGGCTCCCTCTCAAGCGAACACTTCATAACTTTCCCCTCCTGAAATTTGATATCTCGTCGCACAACAGTCTTGCGACTGTCTGGCAAATACACACGATAGTTGTGGGGTGTATCAGTGTACCCCACAAATATCCCAACCTCTGCGGTCGGATCCAGCTTCTTCCTGGCATCCTTCGTCACATGCAAGTAGACAGGTGAACCAAAAATCCTCAAATGGGAAATATCAGGTCTCTTACCAGAAAACGCCTCCTCCGCTGTACTCATGCTAAGTATCTTGTGAGGACAACGATTCTGCACATATACTGCAGTATTGCATGCCTCTGCCCACAAGTGAAGGGGTAGGCCCTGATCATGCAACATCGCCCATGCAGCACCCACGATCGTTCTATTCTTCCGCTTAGCAACCCCATTCTACTATGGGTTATGGGGTGCGATGAGCTCTCTCCGAATCCCTTCTGCGCATCAAAATTCCTTGAATTCAGCAAAGATGAATTCACCACCATTTTCGCTCCTAAGAGCCTTCACATGCTTCCCCAATTCCTTCTCAACAAGTGCCTTGAACTCACAGAACTTTGAGTATGTCTCGCTCTTCTTCTGCATGAAGAAGATCCAGCAATTTCAAGAAAAATCATCAACAAAGATCACATAGTACTTGTACTTTGCTGTCGAAGCTACTGAGAAAGGTCCACACACGTCTGTGTGAATTCTCTCAAGGATCGTCGTGGCGCGACTATCCTTCTCGTGAAAGGTGGCTATCACAAATTTTCCCAAGGTACACCCCTTGCACTGATCTGACTGCGCAAGAGTTCCCTTAGGAAGCCCAGTAGAAATCTGCTGCAGTATCTTCAAAGCTCCATGGTGAAGGTGGCCCAATCTCTCGTGCCACAGCTCGCCATCATCCCGGCTCACCACTCCTTCCGCCTTGCATGCCATTGCTGCGCAACCATCTACTTGCAACTGATAAAGGTTCTTGACTCAAACCCCTATCTTTCGGGTTTATCCAGTTGTCTTACTGCGCAGGAAAGCTTTTCCTTCGCTGAAGACAACATCGTACCCCTTGTCTTCTAAGATCACCACAGAGATCAGATTCTTCTTCAATCCTGGAACATGCATCACTTCCTTCAATACGAAGGGTTTACCAGACTCCCTCTTAAAGGAAATGGTACCGATACCGGTCGCACTATATCTAGCATCATCGCCCATCTCGATGTGCACTCCAAGATCTTTCTCATCCAGATCTGAAAATAGATCTCGATCTCCAGTCATGTGAAAAGACGCACCACTGTCAAATAACCATACTGATCCCATCACACTTGAGACCAAGCATGTGATCAGTGAAAAATCCAGCTCAAACTGCGCGGCTAAGGCCTCTCCCGCTGCAGATCCAGCAGCTTTCTTATTTTTCTTCTTCTGCGGACAATTTGTGGCATAATGTCCGTGCTGGTGACAGTGAAAACACTTCACCTTAGACATGTCCTGCTTCTTGCCTTTCGGACCGGAATGAGAAGCTTTCTTGCTCTTCCCCTTCTTTGCTTTGGCAGCCAAAGTGCAATTTTCTTCATCAGATGCCTTTGATGAAGATCCGTCTCTGGTATTCCGCCTTATCTCCTCTTACACAAGATCTGACCAAAGTCGCTCCCATCCTGGCAATTTCTCCCGACCATTGACAGAATCCTGATAGGCATGCCAACTCTTCGTAATACCAAGGAGAGCCAAGCTCACCAATTCCTCATCATCGACAGTCACCCCCACACTTCCCAGCTCATCCCTGCATTGGATGAAATTCATGAGGTACTTCAGCATATTGTCACCTTTCTCCATCTTTATGTGTCTGAGTTTATCCTTGAGCGCCAACTTCCTCTGGTTGCTCTTGCTTTGGAATAAATTTGTCAACACTTTCCACATCAAGTATGGAGAAGCTTTTCCATGCATGCTGGATACACTGTGATCCTTCATGCCCTCCAACAGAATCCTTCGACATTTCGCCATCTTCTTTTTCCAAGCCTCAACTTGAGAAGCATCAGTAGGCTTTGGGACCTCAGCTTCTATGAAATCCTTCAGCCCGTTATCATCTAATACCGCCTCCATTCTGTCCTTCCATGCAACATAATTTGAATTTCCCTCAAGGGCATATTCCAATCGCAATCCGTTGAAAGACATTTCAACTCTAGCACAAAGAAAATTGCTGCAAATTTCGAATTCCAAATTTTGCTGCAAATTCGAATTCCAAGCTCAAAACTCAGCTGCTTCTGGATCTGTGAGAACAAATTATTTCTAGCACAGAGATCGAATGTAAAGGAATTTAATGGATATATCACCTTTCAAAGAAAGGATGGATCCAGAGGCTATCTGGCCCGTTACAAACTCTATCTACCGAAATAATTGTAATCACTGTAATAGATCTGATGATCAATTTCGCTCCGATACCATGTATAAATTTGAATAATAGCTGAATTATTCACTGAGATTATCCTAATTACACACTATTTAAGCTTCATGCATAATACATAACCTCTTCTACAATTGATCATCAATTTGTGGAAATAGAAAGCAGTCGCATGCGCTCATTAAAACATAATCAAGCACACATATCAACACAGGATGTAATGGGGAAAGAAATAGCTGAAAACACCCAAATATCTGTATATTATAATGATATAGAACATGTAACAATACATAGCACAAATCTCTCATAGCTCTCAACACTATCTCACATGTACACACAAACTAGCACGGAAAATGAACAAGTCACGGGTTCAAATCTCCTCCAGAAGTCTGCCTGCCTCTACTGCGCAATCCAAGTTGATTAATGATGAGATCCAAGTTCTAATCCCACTAGCTCCAACTACGCAATACTCATTGGCAATCTCCATCAATGTGTGTGCAAATCTCATGCACAGCCAACAATCACAACTGATATTAGACTCACCCTTTCACCCACCTCTAACACTGGTCTCCATTGAACTGTCCATGCATTGCAGTTAACTGATGTGTTCTTTAGTTGATTTATGAGTTAATAATTAGTGAATTAATTAATAATTAATTCACACCACTCATCACTAGTGTATTTTTTAGTTAGACTAAATACAACTAGTTCAACTAAGTTAAACCGAACACAACTCCACCAACTGTCTCATCAACTCCACCAAACTCTGCCACATGAGTTATAACTGAAGTCAACCATGCAATAGCTCAACTAACCCTTAGGAAAAGCGTATTTCCTTTTGTCAGCTGCATGTGCCACATCCAAGCATCAAACTGAAGTGCTCCAAGAGGATAATATAATGTTTATAGTCTAAATATTATTAAGGGTTAATAATATTTGATTGTTCTATTTTTAGCCCGGCAGTCTAAAAATAGAAACCGCCCAATGTCTAAAAATAGAGGTCCATCTATTTTTACCAACTCGACCAATCATCCATAAATAGCATCTTGCAACTCATATACCATGATCCATATGTCTAAAAATGGACATAGTCTAAAAATAGACTTTGCGCCAAAAATAGCCTGTGGGCCCACTTAGTGAAGGCGACGTCATTTCACTAAGCTCCATCATCTTGTTGCATTTTCAACACCATAAATTGCTTGGTGCAGATGGCTTATTGGGATAGAGCACCAACTGGCATGGGGCCCAGTGTTAATCTTCCTCATTGGCGCGAGGGTAAAACTAGCTACTTGCGCCAAGGAAAATATAGGAGTTTGTGAAGCTCTGCTTAGGGAATTTTAAATAGAAGGAATATTTCTCTCATGTAAAGGGATGCAATAATGGTCTTTGCAAGGCATGAAACTTCTTATTAGTCACAGAAATGACCCTCCAATGTGTGAGATGGGGATTGTAGGGATAGTGACAAAATGTTGTGTAACACATAGATATCCACTAACATAACATAATCCATAAGAAAAAAAAGGAGGCACACCATGTAGAGCCGTAGACAAAATATCTCTCGCATATATATATCAATTTATGTGTCTGAGTACAAAAAATAGTTTCTTTGACGCATCGGTCAACCCAAAATATACACATATAAGTCATCAAAAATAGGGGAAGCATCCTCATAATGGGTGCTTTCCCTGTGTACAAAAATACTTTGGGGCACTGCTCCCCTGAGTAGGGCACCTGGACCCACTGCTGCTCCTGGTACCACTATTGGAGCCGCCGTCAACACTGAGACTGCCACACGATGTAAAATTGGCTAATAGCCCCTCTCCCAGGCCATCAAGGTCTTCAGCCATACATCCTCGAGGTTATCAAAAAATCCTCAAGTAGGCATCCCTTGGTCCAAGCGGTCCACTCCATCACAGGAATCCTCCTTAACTTCCACCCGCTCGGTCATCTCAGCAACACGAGCCTCTGCTGCATCAGCACGAGCTCACTTAACAATAGTCTTGGCGGTAGCTGAGCTGCTACCCTCCCCTAAAGGGCTAGCCTCAGCACCCAGCACTCCACCCAGAGGTTGGGCAAGAGCTCCTCCCTGCCCCCCGAGAGCTCCTCGCAGTCGTCGAATTGGCTGGTGCCCAACCAAGCGAGCCACAAGACGACCCACCTTACCAAAATCTGCAAGAGTAACCAAAACTATGTCAGTGTCATCATAAATACACATATAAACATAAATACTCAAATAATGTAGAAAATGAAAAAACATATCTGCTGGCCCCCAAGCGTATCTAGCGGGAAGACCCATGTCTGGATCCCCCTCGAATTCCATCCCTGCGTAAGGGAAAGGCAGCAACATATGAGGGTTATCCTCAAGCCGAGCCTCCATGGTGGCGTTCCAGTAATGCCCCACCTTACCCCCACCCCCTTGAGGCATCACAGGTGCCCACCTCCTCATATGAGGCTCTCGTGGCCCCCCAGCAGGCACCGCCACAAATGGTCTCAGCAGCACCACCCACTCATACATAATGTTGCATAAATACTGGCATGGGTAAACAACTTCGATCCATCTTGGACATTGTAAATTTGTGTCAGCATCCCTTCATAACAAAAACGGGAAAAGTCAAAAAAAATCCCATCCCTCATCTGGTGCAAGACACCAGCCTATGGACTCAATGCTCAATGCGGAGCAGATGACCTTGCCAATTGCACAATGGCTGCCAAAGCTCATCGCTTGGCCAAATTTTTCACCGTGGAAATAGCTATGTACCCTTTCGTAAGGGGCACCTCGCCACAATGACGCACCCAAAACCGATCAAGATCCACCCTCCTAGAGGGAAGTGAATACCGAAGTGCCTCACCCTGAGGTAGCAGCCCAGTCAAAAGGTAGATATCTGTCTCGGGACGGATAGTGAGGTCGCACCCACATAGCACCATCACCTTGCGCCACATGTTCCAACATTGGATCAGGTAGCATAGAAGTTGATCTTCTGACTGAAGAAGATCATTCTCCATGAATTTCAGGAGACCCCATCATGCCAACTATTGGTGTGCCTGACCATCGACAGCTAAATTACTGCGGAGCTGGGGCCAATCTCACTCCCTCCACAACATCCTGTCATCAAAATAGGAGCACATTAGCAACATAAAAATACCCCAGAATAGGAAAATTAAAAAAAAAAAATTGGCAAAATGGCCTCGGCTGTCTTCACGCCTATCCCTCAGACAAGCATGAGGAGGGTGAACCTGTTCCTCTCATAAGCATGCAAAAGGTGCATAAACAATTCGGACACGCATACTTTTTTTGCACAAAACCTTCGTTTTTCACAAAAAAAAGCGTGCCAGTACCCTAAGGTTTTGCGCGAAAAAAAGCATGCTAGTACCCTAATCGCTCCTCGCACTCAAGGAAAAACTGGCTTAGAATCCGTGCAAGCCAGTATTGTGTGGACCTTATCACTCCCAGACTGAAAAAATTAAAATGCAGGACATCATGGAGTTTACCTATCCAATAAATTGCTAATCCTAGGTACTCAGGCTGACCACAGTAGCAAGAACTACGCTGCAGAAGCCTCTGACCTCTCAAATACTCAACAGACACAAATGGACTGAATAAGAAACCTATTCACCTATATGTCGCCCTTTTTAGAAACTTTGGAGGATCATAATAAGAGCTTAGAAGGCCCAATCACCAGACCGAAAGCAACACTATGATCAACGCTCCATAAGGCCTAAGGGCGGTGCCATATATTCACACCCCCAAAAAAATAAATTTTCAACACTGGAAGGTATGCCCTCTCTCATCTTCTTTTTAAAGAACATGTATTTCAATAATATTTAAATAAAGAAGATGATTTCACTTGGGGTATTTTCTTTTGTAGGTAGTGTGCAAACCATTCACAGCTCCATCTACTGAAAGTTCTAAAGCAGGTATCATTCTACCCCTAGCATGATAGAGTCCCAGAAAAACTCTACCTATCCTGACATCATTTCTCCATCAAAAATCATCCATAGGTTCCACACATCTGACCATGTTTATCATCAACCCACCTTGTACATGATAAGCATCCTTGTTGGTTGGTAGAGCCTCCCCTCAATGGTGCTCATCATGCAAAGTAGACCATACATCACAGCAAAAGTGATGCCATGTCCATACCACCATAGTATAGGAAGCACCTCATGCCCATTCACTCGTTGTGCATCAGGTCAAGTTTTACCATATAAAACCCCTTTCCTGGATGACTAGGTTGTACAAGTAGATCAAAAGTGCACTATCATGCCTAGTATTTGGCCCACCATACCTCAATCAGCATAACCCATCTGCGATACTTTTTCATCCACTTCATCAAACTCACACATGGGACCAACCAATGGGGCCCCCACCCTCAATAAAAAACCTTCCTCACATCATCAGTGAGCGAACACTTTCATGTTTTTTGGGGCAACCATCTATGTGTTTTGTACAAACCAAACCCCATTATTTTATTCTTTTGGTAAGTGTACAAAGACCACAAACAACGCACTACATCCCCCACCCACCCATTCATTTTTTTTCCCATGGCAGCAGTCCTTCATCACCCTTGGTCGGAGTATCACACCCCCACACAAAAGCCTCCATGACATTCATAACCAGTTTACACCCAACCTGGAAGTCCTACCAAATCCAGGGATTCTTAGACTCTGACCTTGGGCCACTGAATCCCCATCATAAGTTTTCAATCACCCCTCACCATCATGCCTATGTTAAACCCATCGCATCCAGGATCCTCATCTTTCATATCAGTGACCCCCTTTTTTGGTTGAGGCTTCCTTTTTCTCGACTTCAACACCTCTTTTCAAAAAAGGAAGCAGTTGCTTGGATCACCCCTCTCCATAAAAGGGACTTCCTCAGGTGGCAGTATGGAGACATCATTTCCCATAGATGTTATCGATCCTCCTAACATTCGACTATAGCACAAGCCTTCCTCTTAATATGGTATCGTACCTTACAACCATTGCACTTTGATCAAATTCGTCAAAGACCCGTGCCTTTATAAGTGTCTCTGTTGGAAATTCTTACACGAGAGGTCCCAGCCAGCGCCTATGCATACAATGCGCATTTATATTCCATACCAATTTTACGCATATGTGTACCAATTTCAACCTATAGTCAAAGAAAAAACACCCCTGAGGGCGTCAACAGTCGTCATCATCAACCAACAGATCACGATCACACTAGTGCATAGACAAAATCTGTATTTGTCAAATATATTTGTTTAATTAGCCAAAGCATCACAAGCATGGGACATGCCCACCTCGTAGAAATTTTTTATATATTGTATTATACCATTGCTTGCAAGGGTCCCATAGGACATGGTCGCTTTTCGACCCAGTGCAGGGTGTCTCCAACTCGAAGCTACACACAGGTCTCCCTCTCTCTCTACACACACTATACAGAAAAGAAACTATAATGTATTTTGGATATACAGTTCTTCCTAGACCTCACACATTAGGGGGAAACTGTTATCACTAGAAAATCAGACAAGCAAAGGTGACATTATTTAATGTCAGGCTGAAGGATTCACAAGGCTAAAATTCATTAGAGAATCTAAAAGTATTTAAAAATATCTACAGTCTGAAAGGAAAAATCAAATTTCACACAAGAAGAACCATTCAAAGGCGCCTTTGTGCGCAAAAATCTTTGATAAGCGTGCCATTGTGCGCTTTTTACTCAAAAAGGCATGTAATCCTGGGAGTAGCAGAAGTCACTTTCCGGGACCAAAAGGCACACTCCAGGACATTAATTCCACACTTGTGGCCGCCGAAGGATAGCCACCCAGGCCTCCTTAGGACTTCAAGGGAGCACACAATGGAATAAATGTGGCACACAATGGAATCACCCTCCTCTCTTGGGTCACTATCCATAATGTACCAAGAGAGGGAAGGAGGATTTGAATTCTCCTATAAAAGGCCACCAAGAGATGAAAATTAGGAGAGAACATTGTTATGCTGGCCAGAATTTCCCCAAGAAATACCACCAGTGTGTGATCGGGAGTAGAGATAGAGGGGAATCATTTGTTGGCCATCCAAAAACTTCAGTCCACCATAGTAGAGAGAGGGAGACTTTGCGCCAAGGCAGCTCGAAAGTAAAGACATCCTTACATCGGGACTTGGAGCTCCACAGCTCCAAGGGACCCTTGGCAAGTGGGTTAAATTTTTATCCTTATTTCCTAACAACACTCAATATGATGGGACATGAGCACCACCATTTGGATTATTGAAGTTGTTTGACTCTATTTAGAGTTTTTTTTATTTTTTTTAGTTTTAGTTTTTATGTTTGAATAGGCATGCTATTTCTCTATCTAGTGTGTTTATATTTTAGCATGTTCCACTAAATTGCTTGACTCCATTGATTTTCTTCCTGTGATCAATAACTTAAGAGGGGAAAACCACCCCTCTTAAGCAAGTGTGATTTGGTACATTCGTGCACCAAACACGCAAACACACTATGTCTCAACATAGTCAGTCTATCGTGGACATACAATCTGTTGGTTGAGTGAATATCTCAACCACACACCAATCTAGGAGGCTAACTAGTTGGAGAGATTCTCTCAACCAACTAGACCTCAAAAAACTCCCAAGTATTAGAACAGAATCATTCTATAATTGATGAGCACACCAAAGACAAGTGGGAATTATATTTTCCAAGTTTCATAATTTTATTATTTTGTGAATAGTTGGAATTATTGATTGTTTATGTGAGTATGAGGCTAAAATTCCCCCCCTCAGTAATAATTTTAGAGTAATAACTTGGTACCATCTCCAAGTCTTCATGCTAAAACTACTGCGCTGAGCCTCAACAAAAAAATGCCTAAAAAACCACCAAAACTAGATGTTGAAAACTCCAATATGAATAGACCGAACCAAGAGAAATGAATCAACTACAAGTCTGACACATCCTTGAAAATGATTGAAAACTAAATATAATGTCAAGATACAATGAAAAAAGGAACTATCTATACTTTAAGAGGTCCAATGACCATCCAAGTGAACAAAAATTCCCATAAATGTACTCTCAATCCGTATCCCAATCACTTTTCGTCTGAAATTTTTTTATTCCCCTTGGAAAATCGTGTTGTTGTCAAAACTTTCAGTCTGATAACCAACATCATTAATTTAATTTCAATTTCATCATCAATTCCACCCTTTTTGAATTGGAAGGAGAGAACATAACCATATGTATTTTTTTTTAACTCTCCCCCGCTCTCCCCCTTAGATGTAGGAGAGTTTCACCATTGTACTCCCTCTTTCATGAGAGTACCATCTTATTTTCACTATTGGTTGTAATATTTGTGTTCATGTGATATTTAATTCTTTGGTAAAACATATATAATCGTTTGAATGTTGACAACCATTCCCACATATCAATCCATGCATAATTAATCTTCAATATGGTTTGTTTCTTTTGTTTGGAACAACTCTCTGATGAATATTTTTTCTTGCAACAATAATGAGAAGGATGGAGATAAAAAAAATGATCTTCCATATGACCATTTCTTTGACAATGTTGACATTTTAGCTTTTATTCAACTTTCTCATTGATTTATGATGTTTCCTGATCAATAAATATTCCACTCATGAACTTGATTGGTTTTGAATAATCAGGAATGTGAAAATTTTTATAATATTAGTCATATCTTAAGCCATATCTATTTTTGTTTCATTGGATTTATTCCCATGGTTTAATGATTTGCTTGGAAAAATAAGGTTGAACTTGATCATGTACAACTTCTACACTTTAATTTGTATCATTGAGTGGCTTGGAATAAACATTTGAAGTTGTATTATTGAATGGCTTGGGAACACAACCCTTGTGTTACAGCTCATACGTTTTAGTTGTGACTCAAGTTGTAGAAACTCAATAATTTCATGTGCCTAATCTACATGGAAAATTTTAGGGGCTAATATTCATAAGTGGGCTAATTTTCCATGATTTTCCCAAAAAAAAGATTTGCCAATTTCCATTTTTTCTAAAAATGATTCATCCATATTTTACAATATAAAATTATTTCACCTTAAAAATCACCAACATTATATAGATAATATATATATAATCATTATAAATTTGAATAATTTTACAAATATATCAATGAACATTTTATAGTTTTCATATTAGGGGCTAGTGAGATTCACCAAAGTTTTAAACTTCAAGATAATTTTCCATCATTAAAATTTTCCCTGCTGATCTAGATGCATTTTAATATCAACAAAAGTTGCTTTGCTTATTTTCATTGTGTCCTCAACAGTGGATAGTATCATATTGTTCATAAAATTTAACAATTGCGTACCTTTCTCCACTTGAACTCACATTGGTTTTAATACTTGTTTGCTTTTTGTGCCCGCTTGATATTATCTTCAAGAGGATGAGGGTGTCAGATGCACCGAAGTTAATGATTTTATAATGTAATGACAAGTTGAAATGACTTATTATTTGTCTCTCAAAGAACTCAACCCCCTATCAATTTGACTTAATGACTAGCTTGGGTTCCAGGTTCAACCAAGAATGCACCCTTTTAATTACAACATGACAATGACAACTTCATCATTATGAGCTTTTACATCACTTTAAATTTCACTCCTAACATTAGTGACCCTAAAATAAAGGAAATTGATTCTTTCTCGGTTGACTTACTTTAAATTTGTGCTTCAAAGAAAATGTTTCAACTTTGATTTTACAAAACTTTGACTAAACTCCATTATATTTTTGACTCACTCCTTATCACACCAAAATTACAAAAAACATTTATTACTCCAAATATAACAAAAGTAACTTTTTTTTTTCTTGTTAATATATTAAAATCACTTCCTTATATTCCTTATAGGAAAAAAAATTTAACGCATACTTTTAACACACCTTATTATTTGTATGAACTTTGTCCAATAAAATGGAGCACATGATTGGTATTGAAACACTTGATCTCGGGAAAAGGGATATATGTTGGAAATTTGGGTAGAAAATACCCCGAGAAGCAGATTCAAATCACTTACAAATTAAAATTTCTGTAGTATATCCATTCATCTAAAGTAGACAGATCGTCATGGATAGAGAGTAGAAAATCCACCTTCATAATGAAATGGCCTGCACTTATGATCTGTCATATCACCCTTTTAAATATTTTCAAGGAATTTCACCTCGCCTATTCAAGTTATGGTTGACCACTAATCCACTATTTCTAGAATTTCACTACCACGTATTGTAACAACACCACTACATTCTTACAGTTTTACGTCAATGAATGCATGGATTCACTGACTTTTTACTTCAATGAATTACAATGTTACACAAAGTTATCCCAAATTAGGCCAAATGACTTGTTGAACAACCCTTCCACCAATATTTGCTGCAAAATACACTAAACTAAAGCATATTTGCATGGAATGAGCCAAATAATCTATGTTGCCCAGTGATCAATTATTGCAAATATACGGACCAATAGTTAGCAATGAAGCACATATTTAACCATGAACTTGACTAGTAGAAATTCTCCAGTGGCTTCTCCACGAATTTGTAACATGTATTGACAATTAATTTGTGAAATTGCTCTTCTTGTATGGAAATTTTATGAATATTGTTTTTGCTTTCATTTCAAGAAATCACATTTTACTCTCCAGCTGGTTATCATAATTATTAATGAGAAAATGGTTTGCAGTTGGGATGCAATAACAATGGTCTTCAAAAATTATGGCTAGTGCTTCTCATAAATTCCAGTAATGATAATCTAGAGTGATCTCAATTTCTTGAATGGAATAAGAAAAATTTCTTTTGATATATTCAATTGGGGGTTGTATAAAATAAAATATCGGTATGCCATTCCTGAAGTTTCACACTGCTCCACAAAAAATAATGCAGGTCCATCCACTCTGTTCATTTGCATAGATCTAAGAATGCATACGCTAATCTTCAACGCATCTACAAAATCCATCTTCAGTCTCATCCATGTAGCTCATACTTGTTGCATGTTTCCTACACTAGCAATGAGTGGTCCCAATTTTGAGATGCCATATTCACAACAAAAAAAACAACAATTTCTCTCATGTATATTTACACGCAAAACCTTGCTCCAACAAATTTTCCCTCTTCAGAGAAAATAAATAATTCAAGAGATAGAAACATGGAAAAAATGGATTTTTAAGCCTGAATATATATTCTATTAGTCATCCGTAATTTTTGCTGATATCAAAATATGACTAAGTTATGATCTTAGATTTCTAAAAACAAAATTTGAGAAATATTGTCAGTTTTAGGAATCTTACTGCCTTCATTATCCTAAGTCAAACTGTTTCATTGAATTTCCCCCTCTTTTCCTTCTTAAATTTTTACCCCATTGCTACAAAGAAGGACTTCATTATTGGGTATGTTTGCCTCATTTCACTACCTCACCCTCACTCTCATTCATGGCCTTTCTCCTCTCAGAAACCCATTTCTTCCTTTCCTAAAAACCCTAATAAACCCCCTCCCCATTCATCATTTTTCTTCTAAAAAACATTAAACATGTAAAAGTTTCCTTTTACATTGTTTAAGCTAAGTTTAATCCTGTTGGGTTCTTTAATTTATTATGAAACCCTGTTTTATGTCAAATACCCACTTTATTGTAAAATATATGCCTTAAGCCCTTTCTTCTAAATAACCCCAGCCCCCTCACATTATCATAAGACCTTGACCCTCCGCTATCCTTAGCCTCATCCCATACAAATAAACCTCCACCCTTTTATTTTATTAAAACCCTTAAACATTATAAATGACCCCCCTTAACCTTCAAAATATTAAGAGCAAGCCCCACCTCTCATTACACCAAGTTCCCTCTCCTTAACCTTACAACTTAATGAATTTCGTTAATTTTTAAGGCCTTGGTCCCCATCCTCCATTCAAACTCGTCATCCAACCAAACAATTCCACCTATCCTCCACTTCCACCAACCTGACCGACTATTCACCACCTCCCAGATGTGCGATATCCATCGATCTCCCATCTCGAGATCTGATGGCCATTATCACATATCGCAAATAAAGTTGTGATTGGAATAGTTTTTCACAACCCACATGAAATCGACAATTTTTTCCCACCACATGTCTCATCCTAAGACATATCGCGCACCTCCCGCCTAAAACCACTAACCGCTTATCCTCTGCGTGATAAACCACTCTGGTTTTCAAAAAAAACACCTACCTTCCGCACCCTTTTTTCAAATTTTCCTGCTCCCATTCAAATTATTCCTGGTTCGACCGTTGGAACCTTTCCTCCTACACCCTCTCCTCCTTTTCAAACACCCTCTGACAGTCCAAAACCTTGAAAAAAGCAGTAAAACCCTCCCCATAGGCTTTTAACTAATTATTTGTGTTTTGTGTAGGTTTTAATGGCGAACATAAATGAAAATACTCCGTAGGGAAAAAATTGGTCATAGAGATGCCCCTGGATGACGATCCAGGAGCTCATAAAGGATTAATAATGGCCAGAAGGTTTGTGCCAAATATTTGCATCGATGAAACATAATCATCGATGGATCAAAGGAACTCTCCTTCCATGAAGAAGGCCTCCCCTGCACGCAGACAACAGAAACCTTCAAAGAAACAGTGAAAGGAAGAAGTCAAAAGAATTAAAGGGCTAATCCTCAATAAAAAGCCAAAACACTAGGATTAGTCAGTCAAAGATTAAAGAAAAGGCTGACAGATAAAAGTCAAAGATGAAAGGATAAAGGAAAAAAGGATCACAAGAAATAAATCAAAAATATTAAAGGAACAAAACAGAGATCACAAACAGATTAAATATTATATGATAAAGACAGATAGTTAAAGCATAAAGACAGAGTTTAAAGGCCCAATAACAGATATTAAAGATAAAATAGAGGGTAGATTAACCCAAAACAGATTCGAATGACTCACCATATGGTAGTTACTCTTTTGAAATGATATTTTTGCCATCTAGTGCTTTGTTTCCTTCAATAAAGCATTAGGCAGTTATTGAACTAAGTCATAGATATTTATATCTATCAAAATAGTTATTGTAAAAGTTATGAATAGGCCATAAAGTCAAACATTTCACCTATTTTCCCTTAGGAGTTAAGATAGAAGTTATTATTTATAGAAATATCTATAGATATTCCTGCCTTGAGCCTTGCATGGTCTTAAAGGTTAGGAATTCATTAACTCTGTAATAATCACACTCAAACTCTCAAGTATTAGGAACAGAGTCATTCTATAATTGATGAGCACACAAAAGCCAAGTACTAACTATATTTTCCAAGTTTCATAATTTATTATTTTGTTAATAATTGGACTTATTGATTGTTTATGTGAGTATGAGGCTAACATATATTGATTTTGTTAATAATAATAAAGCATACTTCTTGCTAGAACTATTGGAAATACTGAGAGGGGGGGGAGGGGTGGGTGAATCAGTATTCCTTTCAATTAGAGCATTATTTAGTCTTCAATTATTATCAGTGTTTGTAAAATGATAGCAGCAAACAAGAGGAACACAAATGCACACATTTTTTAAGGTAGAAATCCACTCTGGGACAAAAACCACCTAATGCTTTTCTAATAATTCTTTAATATTCAACTGCAATTGAAAATAAAGCTCCAACTTCCTAGAATGTAGAAAAGCATTCTTCTCCAGCTCCCACTGGATGGACGCACCAATGCCCGAGATTCTTCAGTATTCAATTGAATGTATGCCCCAACATCCAATGAGCTACAACTCACCCTAGCACCACCCTACCACCCTATAGAAGAATAAAATAATAATTGACTCCCGTACCAGGAAAATGGTCCACTTTACAATGATATAGAATGATGCAGAAGAAGAAGATATACTAGACCATAACCCCAAATTTTACACAACCACCTAATGATGATCCTAGACCTCCCAACACTTCCTCTTCAACCCTTGGTAGATAGACACTAGTACAATTTGTACAATAATGTATTTACAATGACTAAGTACAATGATACCTTTACAATGATTGTATGCAGTGATGCCCACTTGAAGACTTCATATGACGAACTTCTTGTTGTTGTTATGCATCTTGGTTGCTGCTCATGTCATGCTACCCTCTGCTACACCTTGATTTTCTTTGCTGCCGTAGAAATTCTGGTCCTTTGCAACCCTTGACAACACATGATCTAGTTTTTTCTTGCCTTCTAGGAGCTCGATATTGAATCCAGTGTATCTATGTTATTTCAGATCCTCAATATCTGATTTTTTGTCTTGTATTATTCCTTTGAGTTTTCTTTCCAATGCCATAGGTCTAACCCAATTGGGATTCTTCAAGAGAGATTTATACCCAATCTCTCACAATGCCCTAATTATGGACTGTTTCAGCAAAGTGCACTTGTACGACGTGCCACGTGTCACTGTTTCTTCATTTGGCTCTAAAATTGATAGAGAGAAAAGTACAGATTGTTCACTATCTGCCAATTTTTACAAAATTCCAATTCGATACTCAGAGAGAGTTATGACGAATTTACCAAGGTCACTTATTTGAGATGAATTTCAGGAGCCTGCAAAACCCTGACTTCCATAGATCATATCTCCAAAAATACTGCGCACCTTGATCTGAAATTTTTACAGTAGCTTCCTTAGGATTTTGGCTTCACCTCATAAAAATTTCAGCTTCTGAACCTTCATAGAAAAAAAAATTAGAGCACAAATGCCACAATGAACTGTTTCAGATGGCGAAATCATTTGCCTAAGGAGGAAATGAAGATCACAATTTATAGAAATGCTTAGGTTGAGAGGGGCTTCAACAAGTGAATGTGGGAGTGATTTTAGGAGCTTAAAAAATATTAATTATGAATTGTCAATGACCCATGCCCCAACCCCATGGGGTTTTAGCCCACTAACTGTGGGTACAAACTTCAAATATGAATATCTCGCAAACAGTGAAGAATTACATGGCGTGCCATATATCAATAGAAACATCTCGATAAGTAGAAACCATCAAAAGCATTATTGACCTAGAATTTATTGATTTGGTAGGTCAAAATTCTCATGCAATATTGGGTTAGCCCCTGGTACTGCTTGGGTTGACATCAATGACAACCACTGATCAACAATCTCCCCCTTTGGCATTGATGGAAACACAAGTACTCCCCTTGCAATCATGACACCTCTTCCTACAACATTCTCTCCCCCTTTGACATCAATGGAAAAGGGTAACTCTCCCTGAAACATAACCATCCTGCGGACCTGTACACACTTCCACTCCCCCTGACACACAACCATCCTGCAGACCTGTAATCTACTTCCACTCCCCCTTTTTATTCTTAAAAAGGAAAATCTAATGAGAACTTGGGAGAATCCCAAGCTTCTGGCGAATATATTCCAATGCTGGTGAATATTTAATATGTGATTCTTTTGGTGCTACTTGGAATCTTGCTACTTGTCCAGCTGCTTGCATAACATCTGGTCGGGAGGCTGTTACATATAGAATACTACTAATCATAAATCTATACAACCTTTTATCCACATCCTTAGATGAGTCGTCTATGCTCAATTTGCAACCTGTTACCATTGGAGTAAGGATGGGTTTGCAATATTCCATTTTAAATTTCTTGAGAATTTCCTTGATGTACTTGGCTTGACATATAAATATTCCTTTCTCTTTCTGAGATATTTGAAGCCCTAAGAAGTATGTCAGCTCACCAAGTAAAGACATCTCGAAATCACTTTGCACCTTTGTAGCAAACTTCTTACTTAGTCGATCATCATTTCTACCAATTATTGTATCATCCTCTTTAGCTATTAGACATGCTTTAGTTGCTTCATCCAGAACATATATGTCGTTTGGAGCTCGACTAGCTGTAGCCACAATTTCACCATACACGCCTTTCCTGATTTCACATTTCGTGGAGTTGAATAGTATTGTGTGTCCTTGATCACACATTTGTCCAACACTGAGCAGATTGTGATTCATGTTTTCAACCAATAGAACATTCTTGGCTAGAGAATATTTTTTTCCGAGAGTGACATTACCTGATCCTATAACATATGAATATCCATCATTTCCAAAGGACATGGTTCCATCCTTCTTGTCTTTCAGAGATACAAATTTATTTCTATCTCCA
Organism: Pinus albicaulis; assembly: GCA_034641835.2. NCBI lineage: Eukaryota > Viridiplantae > Streptophyta > Pinopsida > Pinales > Pinaceae > Pinus > Pinus albicaulis. The sequence continues at coordinate 281,433,739 of CM076570.1, read as the reverse complement.
GTCATATGCGTTGAGCAACTGCTATCAACATACCACACATCTTTTTTCTTTTGAGCCTTGAAAGTGAGAGAAAAATTATCATTCTTCTTCTTCTTCCATGTTCATTCGTTCTATGGCTTCGAATATTCTTCTGGAGAATTTTCAAGTCTGCATTCTTTGGCTATGTGTCCAGAGTTTCGACATTTGTAACATTCAATATTATTTCTTAAATCTTCAAATCTATTGATGTTTTGTTGAGCCCTGGGAGGTTCATATTTGACACATCTCCTAGAATTGTATTCATTCCTGGGGTACGTGCGACATTATACAGCTTTATGACCAAATTTTTCACATGAATAACAGTAGCCATAAAAAATATGTTGGTACATGGATGGAAATTTTCATCGAGGAATTGTCTTCCAAGGCTGTTCTTGTGAATCTTTTCCAATGAAGTCTACATGCATGTCAGATCTCATAGGTTCATTGTATTTTGTTGTAGAAGGTCATGCTACTTCTTCTTTGTAACCAATGCCAGTTTTTTCCTTGTAATATCATTGATTGTTGATGATTTCTTCCAATGCCCTTGAGTTGTTGGCATAGTTTTGGATAGTTTTTCCTTTCTTCACTTCCTCACTTAGCAAGACTACTTCAGCTTCTAATTCTTCCATTTCTTGGTTGATTTCTTCCAACTTCTTTTGAAGTGACTCTTCAATGCATTTGTGTTCTTCAACTTCAATTTTGAGACCTTGAACTTATTCTTCAAGAGTTTTGGAACGGATCTTCTCCGCCTTGAGATATTTTATAAGCTTGATTGCTTCCTCATAAAATTCTTCTATGGTCCATCCTTCTTCTTCATTGTTTGATACCTATTGTTTATTGTGCTTTGGTTTATTATGCTTGGCCATAAACAATACTCTCTCATTGGCTTCTTCTTCACTGTCATTGTCTTCATCGGATGATGAGCTATCTTATTTAGAGAGAAAGTTCCTTTTGGATCCTTGCTTGTTGAATTTCTTAAAGCATTTCTTTCCTTTTGAGTTTCCATTACTTCTGTTTGGACATTTTGCTGCAAAATACCCAACCTCATTACAACTAAAAGATATCAATGGAATTTTACCTTTGAATTTTCCCTTACCAATATTTAGTTTTCTCGTGAAGTAAGCATATTCTTCATCTGAAAGACCTTCTTCATCATCTCCATTTTCTTCACACTTGCAAGTGCATGTATTTTTAATTGAAGGTTGTTTATCCTTATTGGTTTTCTTATATGCAACGAACGTAGTTTATAGATGCAAAGTACCCTCTTCTTCATCAAGTCTCATTTCATATGCTATGAGAACTGCATTTAATTCCTCTTTGCTGAGTTTGTCCAGATTTGCACTGTATTCTAAGACTGATACCTTTGGGTTTAATCTCCCTGGTAACGTTCTAAGAATCTTCCTTATAATATTCTCCTCATCAACTGGCTCTCCCAATCCGTCTAGAGTATTGGTTATTTCATCAACGTATTGGAAGTATGCAACAATGTTGCAATCTTCTTTCATTCTGAGTTGCTCAAATTTTGCTCTATGGATTTGAAGCTTTGCTTCTTTGAAATTTGAGTCACCTGCATATATATTCTCAAGCTTGTCCCATACATTTTTGGTAGTTTTACAACCCAACACTTTAATATAAGCATATTCAGTAAGTCCACTGATAATAATATTCTTTTCTTTTGCATCATTTACCAAATTCTTCTTACCTTGTTCATCCGTAGTTGATGTAAATCCATTTTGAACAGTGTCCCATACTTCGTAACCTTGTGCCAAGAGATAGACCTATCTTTCCTTTCCACAGTGGATAATTATTTACTAATGAGTGTACACCATTCTGTAGGCTTTATACCTTCAAATTATTGGAATCGCTATCAAGTAAGCAAGTTCGACAATTACCTGGATTTGATGGGTGGTGGAAGAACCAATATTCCTTTCAATTAGAGCATTAGATAATCTTTAATTATTATCAGTGTTTGTACATTGATAGAAGAAAACAAGAGGAACACAAATGCACACAGTTTTTAAGGTGGAAACCCACTCTGCGACAAAAACCACCTAATGATTTTCTAATAATTCTTTAATATTCAACTCCGATTGAAAATAAAGCTCCAACTTCCTAGAATCTAGAAAATAATTCTTTTCCAGCTCCCACTTGATGGATGCTCCAACGCCCGAGATTCTTAAGTAGTCAACTGAACAGATGCCTCAACACCCAATGAGCTACAAGTCACCCTAGCACCAACCTACCATCCTGTAGAAGAATAAAAGAATAATGGACTCCCCTACCAAGGGAAATGGTCCACTTTACAAAGATATAGAATGATGTAGAAGAAGAAGATACACTATACCATAACCCCAACTTTGACACAACCACCTAGTGATGATCCTAGACCTCCCAACACTGCCTCTTCAACCCTTGGCAGATAGACACTAGTACAATTTGTACAATAATGTATTTACAATGACTAAGTACAATGACACCTTTATAATGATTGTATGCAGTGCTACCCACTTGAAGACTTCATATGATGAAATTCTTGTTGCTGTTATGCACCTTGGTTGTTGCTCTTGTCATGGTACCCTCTGCTGCACCTTGCTTTGCTTTGCTGCCATAGAAATTCTGGTCCTTTGTGAACCTTGACAACACACGATCTAGCTTTTTCTTTCCTTCTAGGAGCTTGATATTGAATCTGGTGTATCTCTGTTATTTTAGATCCTCAATATCTGATTTTTAGTCCTGTAGTATTCCTCTGAGTCATCTTTCCAATGCCATAGGTCTGACTCAATTTGGATTCTTCAAGAGAGATTTATACCCAATCTCTCGCAATTCCCTAATTATGGATTGTTTCAGCAGAGCGCACTTGTACGGTGTGCCACGTGTCACTGTTTATTCATTTGGATCTAAAATTGATAGAGAGAAAATTATAGACTATGCAATATCTGCCACTTTTTATAGAATTCCAATCTGATACTCAAAGAGATATTTATGAAGAATTTACCAATGTCACTTCTTTGGGATGAATTTTAGGAGCCTGCAAAAACCCTGACTTCCACAGATCATATCTCCAAAAATATTGCGCACCTTGATCTGAAATTTTTACAAAAACTTCCTTAGGATTTCAGCTTCACCTCATAATAATTTTAGCTTTTTAAACCTTCATAGAAAAAAAATTAGAGCTTGAATTCCATGATGACCTGTTTCAGAAGGCGAAATCCCTTGCCTAAGGAGGAAATGAAGATCACAATTTATATAAATGCTTAGGTTGAGAGGGGCTTCAACAAGTGAAAGTTGGAGGGATTTTAGGAGCTTAAAAATATTAATTATGACTTTTCAATGACCCATTCCACAACCCCATGGGGTTTTAGCCCACTAACTGGGGGTACAAACTTCAAACATGAATATCTCTCAAACTGTGAAGAATTACATGGCATGCCATATATCAACGGAAACATCTCGAAACGTAGAAACCATAAAAAGCATTATTGACCCAAAATATATTAATTTGGTAGGTAAAAATTCCCATGCAATATTGGGTTAGCCCCTGGTGCTGCTTGGGTTGACATCAATGACAACCGCTGATCAACAAGAACTAACTAATTTCCTAGCTTGGTTGGAACTTACCAGTGAAATAGTTAACTTTTCCTTGTGCACATTAATGATGAAGGATTTTCATTCTTGATGAGGTGATACTAGTTAGATATTAACATCATTACTACATCATGCATGTAGAAATATGGACTTCCAAATACAATACCACATACAACAAGTGGAACTACACCAAATTATACTTCATCCATAAAATCAACATTAATAAAAAATTTAATTTTCACTATTTGTATACCTTTATCTCTTCCTTGTCGATACATTCTAACAGATATTGGATAAGATGGTCATGAACCTCTAGTGCAACTTTGTTGAATAGATCCACTACTATGTTATTATCTTGTGATTTGATTATAACAGAGTACCAATTTGTGTCTTCTTAACATGTATATTTATATACATGTTTTTGGTCATCTCCTTCTCTTCCTATTGTTAAATCATACGCAAATTTAGCCCCTTCTGCATTGATGTATAAATAATATTCCCAACCAAATTCAAGCTACATTCCACATGATTGTTGAAACATGTGGCTAATAGGTTTTTCCTTCTTTGCGGCTTTCTTTGTGTTCTTTGGGTTTAACTCTAGATGATATTTCCAACACTTATCCTCTATGTGACCATCAATGTCATAGTGGTTGTAGTTAGTTCTAGGATCCTTGCACTATTGTGATGTGGTTGTTTTCTTCTTCTCCTTTCCCCCTTTTCATTTCCTCTTCCCCTCCTTAGAAGCTTCTTCATATTCCTTTTTCTTTGAACCACTTGAATACCCTTTTTTCTACCATATGCTTTCCAATTAGAATGCTTAAAGAAATAGAGATTAATTTTATATGGATAACCTTGAATCAAGTAGAAGAAAGGCTATTCAAGTGAAAAACAAAACATATGGCATGTTTTTTTGCCTACCCTATGCTTTGGAAAACAGTGAACAACAAATTCGATAAAACAGGAGAAACAAAATGAACGAAGACTTGAAATTTCATTGATGAGTGGTATTATTGATATAAACTACATAAATAACTTATAAGAAAGAATCCTTCAAATAACCTTGTACTTAACCATGCACAAGAACCCTAACAAATGTAACTTCTAGAAAAGCTAGAAAATGAAAAAAATGCAAAGCATGACACTAACAAAAGTACATGAGGGATATGAAGCTCCTAGTGTGGGCCCAAACGAAGTATGCTCAAAGTCCTTAAAAGAGAAAACAAAGTTACCGATCAAATCTAAGCTATTGCCTCAAAACAAGAACTCTAACAAAAAAAAACCCCAAAAAAACATGAAACAACAGGCTGAAAACGAAAAGTGTTGATGTTGGAATAACAAATTTTTTTTAGGTAAATTTTCAATGTTTTTTTAAAATGGCAGTAAAAGCCAATAAAAACAATTTTTTTGTGCAAAGTACACCCTAAAAATGAAAAGTGTTGATACTGAAATAACAATTTTTTTTAGCATAAATTTTCAACATTTTTTAATAATGATAGTAAAGATAAAATATCAGGACTCCGAAAAACTTTAAAGCTCCAATGATTTTCAATAATGACATTATAGATTAACTATCATGTCTTTGAAAAGCCTTAAAATTCCAATGATTTTTAGGCATGACATTAAATATAAAATATCATGTCTTTGAAAAACCTTAAAATTCCAACAATTTTCAATCATGGTGCTAAAGAAAAAATACTTATAACTGCTTTCAACCATAGCATTAAAGATAAAATATCATAACTTAGAAAAGCATTAAAATATTGACAATTTTTCAACTATTGAATTAAAACCAAAGATTGTGACTACAAAAAACCCTTAAGTTTTCAAAATATTTCAAGCATGACATTATGGAAACATTTTATGACTGAAAAAACATTAAAAATTAACACATGAGTGAAACAATCATTATACCAAGAGTAATTTATTTTTTAAATGTTAAATGTATAGAAATTTTAAAATATTAGCCTAAGACACTTCAGACATTACAACAAAAGTTTAAAATCAACCATCAAATTAGCATGCAGTGTAGGTGAACTCGCCTCATTGTAATGAAAACTTAAAGACCAACCATGAAATTGACACATTGTGGGGGTGGACTCGATTCGTTATAACGAAAACTTTAAAATCAATTATCAAATTACATATAATGGGGTTGGGTTGCTAGTCAAGCATCAAACATGGACCCTCTATAACAAATTAAATAAATAAAATAAATAATATATAATATATAAATAAATAAAAATTAAAAATACAAAAGAAAACAAAAATTCAAACATTGAAAAAAATAAAAACAAAAACATCAAAAGCATCAAAAGCATAAAAAGTTTTAAAAATTAATAACGAGTGATTAAACATAAGAAAAAAAATTAAAAACATGACCCAAAAAAATAATCAAATATAAAAATAAAATAAAATAAATAAATATAGTAAAAATGTGTAAAAAAAAACAAAATTAACTTTTAAAAGCTAAAAATTAAAAAAAAAATTAAAAACAAAAACAAAAATATCAACAAATAAATAAAATAAAAAAATATTTCAAAAAACACATAATTTAAGGAAAAAAATAAAAATTAACCAAAAACAAACGTTAAAAACATTATTTTAAGTTAAAAAAAAATTACAAAAAAAATATGCCTAAGGCAGCGAAGGTAGATTTTCTTGGTCTTGTCTGCCTAGGGCCATGGGGTCTCAGGCCTAAGTGGGGCGGGGTTGTGACCTTGAGCAAACAGGTCAATTCTGAGAATCAACCTCAACCTCCCAAGGCCTATTTTTTTATTTAAATTTTTTTATTTTTTCTAACTTGAAACAAAAATTGTTTTTAATGTTTTTGTATTTTTTTTTGTTAATATTTTAATTTGTTTCTTAAATTATGTTCTATTTGAATTTTTTTTTTAATATGTTTTTATTTTTGTTTTATGTATTTGATTTTTTTCGGTCATGTTTTTAATTTTTTTTTTTTTTTTAACCAACATGAAAATCACCAACATTTAAAAAGAATTGTCCATATTTAGTACATTAGAAAATTTAAAGTGTACAAATAAGCCCTCTAAATAAAAAGGGTTGATGTTGCATGAACACTTTTCAAAATGAGGATGAAAATCACTAACATTTAAAAAAAATTGTTCATACTTGATATATCAAAAAATTTTAAGTGTCAAAAATAAGCCCTCTAAAAAAAAGGGGTTGATGTTGCATCAACAATTTTCAAAATCAACATGAAATCACTAACATTTAAAAATAAACGTTCATACTTGATACATAATAAAATTTAAAGTATCAAAAATATGCTAAAAAAAGTTGTATTACGAATAACCAATTTTCAAAATTAGGTGATTTTTTTGCTACTTGAAAAAAAAGGATAATCAGTAAATTTCTATTTTGATCGGTAACTATGTTAGAAACAAACTAATAGCTATATTCAAATACTACTTCTATAAACTGAAAACTTGTTCTTATATTATAGGACTGCAAAACTTGCTTGAAAATACAAAAAGCCTAATTTTTCTTTCTAATCCCTTTCCTCTCTATCTCCTATTGGGCTAAGTCCTAGCCTCTTATTTATACAAAAAGTGGGGCACATCCACCATGATAAGAGAGTTGTGTTTCCATCCAAAACATCATAGAAAAAGGGATATTGTTCCTAATTGATCAGGAGATCAAGTCCTTTGTGGAAAAATGCTCAAAAATTTAGTTTCTCAGAATTGGTCCAAACCAAAACGACTGGAAAGAGCTCGGAAAAACAATCCTGTAGATGTGAACGACACTGAAAACCGACGTTGTATGAGAAAGTTATTCAGCTTTGAATTTTGCCAATTTCAGTTAAAAAAATGGCCAAAAGGGACTTTACAAAAAAAATTTATTAAAAAAAGAATATTCCACAGAATATTCTGGGAATATTTCGTGGAATATTCCACAAAATATTCTATGGAATATTTCGAAGGCAGAAAATCAGAGGGCGCCACGTGGCCAGCCCGGAGGCCACCACGTGGCCCCAACAGTCGAATGAAAATTGGTTTATTAAAAATTTGTTATAGCGTGGCAGGGTTCGACCTCGGGTCGGGGCGAACACAAACTGACTGCCTGACCAACGGGCCACGGTGGTTCTTGTTAAACCATGGGTTGAAAGTTATATTTAAATGTTATATTTTGTATGGGTGGTGTAGGTTTTAACCCTGAACAGAAATTATCTACACACGAATATTATAACAGAAAATAAACAATAGCGAGAGCATAAAACATAAAACAGATAAACACAGAGATTTTCCCCTAGATCCCAAATTGGGACGACCAGCTTGATTTTTCATTATATTCCTTTTAGTGTTACAATACATATATATACATGCCGAAGCATACATAAACCCCAATCCATTAACCCTGGATTAGAACATAATCGTAGTTCCCTTGACCGGATCTACAAAAATACCAGGGGCCGAAAACCATCGTACCCCAAAACCATGTGCAAACTCATGCAAAAAACATTGGTGGGTCCGCATACCAAAAAAAAATTCGCCGGGGCGCTGCCACCCCCCTTGTGACCCCCCTATTGCGCCAGGCGCAACGTACAATGCGTGGGCCTAGTCATGGAAAGAATATAACACATACCCAACATTCTCCCACTTATTGTTTTCTTTCCATAGGGGGCCACAGGAGAGCTTAGTCATTGGGCCAATTCTTCAACACCCATTGTTTCTCTACACCAAGAGAACTTCTGAGTGCTCACAGACTTCGTCAATGCATCTGCAACATTCTTCAAAGTGTCCACCTTTACCAGCAACACCCTTTTAGCCTCAACCATATCTCTAACAAAGTGATATTGAACATCGATGTGCTTTGTCTTTGAATGATAAGCAGGGTTCTTAGCCAAGAAAATTGCACTTTGGCTATCACAGTCTATCCTTATAGCTTGTTGTACCAACCCCATACTTGAACACAATCTCTGCAACCAAACTGCTTCCTTGCTTGCATGAGTGGCTGCTATGTATTCTGCCTCCATAATTGAAAGCGCCACTACAGACTGTCTTTTACTCATCCAACTGACTGCACCTCAAAATAGGCTAAACACATACCCACTTGTAGATCTTATTTGGTCTAGATCTCCAGCCCAGTCTACATCAAAAAAACCACAAATGTCCAACATTATTTCTAATCCTGGTCTTCCTTGGTAGCACAAGCCATAATCACTAGTGCCACGTAAATATCTGAAAACCCGCTTCACTGCTGTCCAATGCTCCTTCCCTGGGTTTGACATAAACCTGCTCAATACTCCCACTGCATGTGCAATGTCTGGTCTAGTACAGACCATTGCATACATTAGGCTACCCATTGCACTTGCATATGGAACACGGGACATATACTCCTCTTCTTCTTGTGTCTTGGGACACTGTTCAGCAGACAGCTTTACACCTACAGGAATAGGAACATTCACCGGTTTACTATCCTGCATATTGAACCTCTGCAATATAGTCCCAACATACTTCCTCTGGTTTAACCAGAGCTTCCTCTTTGCCCGGTCTCTCTTAATTTCCATGCCCAAAATATAGTTTGCAGCACCAAGATCCTTCATGTCGAATTTGGAGAACAGTTGGGTCTTCAAATCTTGGATAATTTCTTTGTCATTTCCAATTAACAACATATCATCCACATACAAGACCAAATACATAACATGGTCACCAATTAATTTAAAATAAACACAGTGATCCTCCTTGCTTCTGGTGAAGCCAAGTCCCCGTATATAGGTATCAAATTTCGGATACCACATCCTTGGTGACTGTTTTAACCCATACAGAGACTTCTTCAACCTGCATACCAGTTCTTTCTTACCCTTCACCATAAAGCCTTCAGGTTGCTTCATGTAGATCTCCTCTTCTAGATCCCCGTGAAGAAATTTTGTCTTCACATCCATTTGTTCTATCTCAAAATCAAATGCAGCAGCAACAGATAAAAGTAATCTAATAGAAGTAACCTTGGCAATAGGAGAAAAAATATCACTAAAATCAATTCCCAGCACCTGGGAATAACCTTTAGCTACCAACTGAGCTTTGTATTTCTCCACCTTGCCTTCTACATTCATCTTCTTCTTAAACACCCATTTTCTCCCGATGGGCTTCGTTCCAGCCGGCAAGTCCACCAGATCCCATGCCTCATTTTTGTGCAAGGATGCCATTTCATCAACCATGGCCTCCTTCCAGAGTTTTCCATCCTCTGAATCTACTGCCTCCCTGACAGTTCTGGGATCATCATCAGTTATAGTTAAGGCAAAACCTGAACAAAAAGCAGATGGACTATACCTTTCTAGTTTCCTTCTTTCCCGAACTGATCTTCTCAAAGTTGGGGTTTGTGGCTCTTCCTCTTCTGAATCTTCTTCTGTTGTAGAGTCTGATTCATCCTCATTTAGCTCAAACTCTATCTTCTCAGGTTCCTTTGGTAGGACTTCATGTGTAACAACATATTTCACCTCTCTAAACACCACATCTCGGCTGTACACAACCTTCCTTGTTTCTGGGTTCCAAAGCTTGTAACCCTTTAAACCATCCTTATACCCGATAAAGATGCACCTTTCAGATTTATTATCCAACTTGGTCCTTTTCTCCTTTGGAACATGTACATATGCATCACATCCAAATACCCTTAGATGTGAAAGAGAGGGTTTCTTACCAGTCCATACCTCATGTGGAGTCTTATCCTCCAACGCTGATGAAGGTGATCTATTAACTAAGTAACATGCAGTCTCCACTGCCTCTGCCCAGAATTCTTGTCCTAACCTGGTACCACTGAGCATGCTTCTTGCCTTTTCCATCAGCGTTCTGTTCATTCTTTCTGCAACTCCATTTTTCTAAGGTGTGTATGGAGTAGTCTTCTGCCGTGCTATACCACACTTCTTACAGAACTCTTCAAATTCCTTCTTGCAGAACTCCCCACCATTATCTGTCCTTAGCGCCTTTATCTTCTTCTCTGTCTGGTTTTCCACCAGAGCCTTAAATTCTTTAAATCTGTCAAAAGCTTCAGATTTCTTCCTCGAGAAATATATCCATGTATTCCTTGAGAAGTCATCTATGAATGAAACATAGTACACAGACTTTCCCAGTGATGGAACTGACACAGGTCCAAACACATCACTGTGCACAAGTTCTAATATCTTGTTCGCCCTCTTAGCACCTGAAGGAAAACTCACCCGATTCTGCTTCCCATATACACAATGTTCACAGAAATCGAAATCCAAAGAGAAATTAGACATACCTTCTACCATACCATTTCTATGCAGTATCTGAAGGCCCTTCTCTCCAATATGTCCAAGCCTTTGATGCCATAGCATGGTCTTTTCTCCAGAGACAGCTAGGCTTTCCGCTCCTCTTTCAAGAACCACAGAACTGTTACACCCATCAATAACAATGCTACCTTGTAGCTTGTACAAAGTTCCAGTTTGAACTCCCCGCATTAATACCAGTGCTCCCCGAACCATCTTGTAGGCATCTTTCTCGAACACTGTTTTTACACCTGCATCATCCATCTTGCTTACAGAAATCAGATTTCTGGCCAATGTAGGAATACGCAGAACACCAGGAAGTGTTCTAATCCTCCCACCTTGCAGCTTCAGCTTGACCTTTCCACGTCCGACGATTCTGGCCTTCCTATCATCCCCTAGGAAGACATCACCACCATCATATTTCTCATACTCGCGGAACCACTCCCTATGGGGAGTGAAGTGAAAGGATGCACCTGAGTCAATCAACCATGACTCATGATCTACATGTGTATTTGAAGAAGAAGCCAAATACACATCCCCACCTTCATCCGAGGTGGTTTTTGCCTCTGCAGAAGGACCTTCATCAGATCCCTTTCCTTTCTAGGAGCTTTAGATCTGCATTCCTTTTTGTAGTGCCCTTCCTTTCCGCATTTCCAGCACACCTTTACAAACTTTCCAGGAGATTTAGATCTCCCTCTAGATTTAGATCTCCCACTCGAAACCTTATTATTTTTTCTGTTCTGGGACCTTCCTCATATAGATAAGGCATCTCCATTCTGACCCTCCATATTTCTCCGTCTCATTTCCTCCGACAGCAAGGCTGAGACAATGTCATCAAAATTCAAGGTAGTTGTATTGCTACCTATTGCAATAACCAGACTGTCCCACGAGTCTGGTAGAGAGCACAACAAACTGATGCACTTATCTTCATCTGACATTTTAATATCAACAGATGACAACTGACTTACCACAGTATTGAAGGCGTTCAGATGCTCTGTCACCGAGTCTCCATCCTTCATCCTCAGGTTATATAGCTTTTTCCGCGGGAACAAATTATTCACCAGACACTTAGATTGGTACAAAGTCCCAAGTTTTTCCCACAAATTCTTCGCCGTAGCTTCCCCAGATACATTCAACAATACTGAATCTGAGACACACAACCGTATTGTGCTCTTAGCCTTTCGATCCAGTTTCTTCCAGTCTTCATCTGACATTGCCGTTGGTTTAGTACATGGATCTACCGCGATCCACTGATCTTTATCCACCAGCAGATCCTCCATCTTGAGCTTCCACAACTCAAAACTCTGACCATTAAATTTCTCGATCTCTATCTTTCCGCCGCTCACCATCTTCTTTCACCGCAAGAATCGATCCCGCATATCTCCCACTGAATAGGGTCTACCTCAGGCCCAAACAAAAAACCCTCAGCAGCAAAGGCATCCCCTTGAAGCCGAAACAAATTTGATACCAAATTTAGGTTTTAACCCTGAACAGAAATTATCTACACACGAATCTTATAACAGAAAGTAAACAATAGCGAGAGCATAAAACATAAAACAGATAAACACAGATATTTTCCCCTGGTTCCCAAATTGGGACGACCAGCTTGATTTTTCATTATATTCCTTTTAGTGTTACAGCACATATATATACATGATAAAGCATAAATAAACCCCAATCCATTAACCTTGGATTAGAACATAACCGTAGTTCCCTTGACTGGATCTACAAAAATACCAAGGGCCGAAAACCATCTTACCCCAAAACCATGTGCAAACTCATGCACAAAACATGGGCCTAGTCATGGAAAGAATATAACACATACCCAAGAGGCGAGGCCTGAAAGGGGGCCAGCCCCCCCTCTTCACATGAACCTTAGCTCGGAACCGAGAACTACTCCATTGGCGCGCACACGTCAGGGTATGGTCACACAACGCAACACTTGGTGTGGAGTTCATTTAATATATGGTTTTTAAACCTTGACAAACGCCGCATAAAACTCAAAGTCATTCAATCGATTTTCGAAGGTTATGGTCCTATGGGCCTATCTCTCTAGCACACACGGTTGGCAGTAAAAATGGCAGAGGTGCAAAAGATAGTGCTGGACCCCATATTTGTCGGGGTTAACTAGAGTTCCACCAGATTTGGTGGAGCTTTCCTAGCCCTAACTAGGCAAAAGTTGTTTCAGTCATAACTTTGGCTAGGGAAGTCCAATGGAAGCGAATTTTTTTTTGATTTGGGGGTATTGAAGCATTTTGGAGTGGTTGGGATAAGTTGTAGAGCCATCAGGGCAATTTGTCAATGATTTTATCAGCGAATTTTCTTATGGAGCCACTAGGGCTTGGTGAAAGATCAGCTGTATTGGACTATACTCATCCATTTGAGGTGAATGAATAGTCGGTTTTTACTATTTTCAGTCCTCTGTTTCTAAATTTGTAGCTATTTTAGCCTTTTGATGATTTATTCATAGTGTAATACTTATTTTGAGCATTAATGAAAGAGGGAAAAACCTATTTGGAGGCTTTTGGACCCAGCAGAGGTAGCCCAGGAGAGTGGTGAACTGCTTAAACAAATGCTTACTGTTATGTTGTGTATTTTTTTTGTTATATTCCAGATTTTACTACATTAAACAATAAATTTTAATAATTCCACTTTTCATAATGAGACTTATACAGTGATCAAAACTCGTTGGTTTCACTTCAAACCACATTACTTCCATTGCAGAATACTTGAACTTGCTTATTCACACATAAAATTTGGTTAATGAATACTTTTCAAACATAAACAAATACTTTCATTGCCAGATTGATTTAGTGTTTACCTTATATTTCTTTAGGCAGAGCCAGTAAGAGGGCCACAAGCTTCTAGTTTCATCCTTTCTAGTGAAGGTGAAATAACCAGTAAAAGCCCCTACTGTCTATCTCTGTATAAGAAATATTTTGTTCACACATTTCAGATCAGATTGGTATCAGAGCTCTAGGTTTTGCTTAAGAGTTTGTGAAATTTGTGCAAGAAGATTATGTTTTTCTGCAAAATTTGATGCTTACTAGGCTGAAATTGAAAAGAGGGGAAGGTCAATTGGTGAGTGAACAAGATAATCCTCAACGAAGGAGGGCTAGGGTCCCATTATCTCCACCTTCCATTTCATCCTCATTAGCCTTAGAATCAGCCACAAACATGTCTTCCAGAGAAGGAGAATTACATAAGGAAATGGATCCCAAGGAAGAAGAAAGAGTATTTAGAAAATATTTCTTGGACATGACTGAGATGGTTAGGATCCTATACTAGGAGAGAAATGATAGGATTGTTGGAGAAGGGTCTAGAAACCAAAGAGAAGGAGGAGATTCTTCAGGAGGGAAGAAAGACAAGGATGAGTCTAAGAAAGGGAATAGAGGAAATGGTGATCCACCATCTCCATCTTCATCCTTTTCCTCCACATCATCCTCTTCAACTTATGTTAATTAGTCACACAAAACAAAAACATCTCTTAAAAATCCTTTATTAAAGCTTGATGTGAAGTTTGAGTTGCCGATGTTTAATGGTGATGTGAATGCAGAAAAATTGGATAACTGGATTAGATAGCTGGAAGTCTATCTAAGAATTCATAATTTGCATGATGATGACACAAAAATCCAATTAGCCTCTTTGAGAATGGATGGAGCAGCTTTGGTTTGGTGGGAAGACAAAACCAGGGAGGAAATTAAAAAGCATGGTAAGATAACTCTAACTTGGAATGAGATTATTACTGCTATTAAGAAGTAGTTTTTTCCTCTTGCTCATATTCAGAAGGCAATCATGAATTGGAAAAATTTTGGGCAACTTAAGGGTCAAAATGTGCAAGATTATACCCAAGAGTTTAGAAGGAGAGCACTTCTACTTGGGGTAGACTTACAAATTCAAGACACCTTGTTGAAATACATAGGAGGTTTGCACAATTACCTTCAACATACTATTCTAATGTTCAATCCTACCAGCTTAGATGAAGTCTGTGTGCAAGCTACACATTTAGAAGCTAGAGGAAAGAATACTTTTGATGAGGATAGTAATTTCAAAAACAAAGGAAAGAAAAGAGTTGCAAATTCAAGAAAAGAAAAAGGAAAGTTCTTTTGCAAGAACTGTTCAAAGACAAGTCATGATGAATATCATTGTTGGAAGCTTCATCCTGAACTGAAACCAGAAAAATATAAGAACAAAAACAAGACCAAAGAAAAGGAGAAAATTGTAGCAACAGTTGAGAAAGACTTAGGGTCAGACTTAGGAGATGAGACAAAAAGAATAGCCATGGTTTTAAAGAATATTAAGGGGAAAGAAGTGGTGCAAGACACAACTCCCAGTTCTATCTCTTTGAATTGTCACAAAGATACTCATGAAGAAAAGAGGAGGATAGAGCTCTTCCATGTGAGGGTAATTTCAAAACATACCAAAATTGACACACTATTTGATAGTAGGTCACAAGCGAATATTATATCTGAAGACTTGGTCAAGCAGCTTAAACTTGAGACCATTCCACATCTGAAGCCTTATCCACTTGGATGGATATGCAAGGATGCCAATTTTCAAGTTTCAAGGAAGTGCATATTGCGCTTTGCAATAACTTCACACTTTATTGACACAGTTGAACTTGATTTGGTGCCGCTTGATATCTCAGGAATTGTTTTGGGAAGTCCTTACTTATTTGACAGGAAGGCTATCTTTCACTACCATGAAAAAAAGTATCACTTGTTCAAAGATGGTAAAGAGTATATTGTGAGAGCACACAAGAAGAATTTGGAATCTTCTTTACTCCATGCAAGTCAATTGAAAAGACTGGTTAATGCAAGTCAAAGTCTAACTTTATTAATGTTGAAACGACCAGATTTTGAGCATTCACCTTTTTATGATGTTGTTAATAACATGTCTCAATTTGATAACAGTTTGTCTTTGAAAGAATATGATGTTATGTTGCACAAATTACCTTTTGGGTCAGCCAATGCAGTGAATGAAGTGTCAAAGCAAAGCAGTGCAAGCAAGGAGGACACACAATTCAACATGGGACAAAGTTGGTTTCAGAATGGTAGAATTCGCCACGGGAACAGTTTGCAAGGTGAAAGTTATTTTAAGTCTTCTAGGAAGTTTGATCGGTGTATAAAAAGTTTGTTTTATGCAGATTACAATTGTTGTTCTGCAAATTTTAATCATTTGCATCATGACTCTGTCAATCTTAGCAATGGTCGGTCAGTTGATTCCAGAGACATATTATCATTTTCTCAAAAGCTTCATTTGATGAAATCGGGTAGATTTCAGTTATTCAAGGGTGGAAGAGTGGAGAATCAGTCTCCACATTATTATTTTCACTAATTAGAGAGCTTTTGGAGTCTAAATGCTTCCCATTTGGGAGGTGTGATCAGGAGATCAAGTCCTTTGTGGAAAAATGCTCAAAAATTTAGTTTCTCAGAATTGGTCCAAACCAAAACGACTAGAAAGAGCTCGGAAAAATGATCCTGTAGACGTGAACGGCACTAAAAATCGACGCTGTATGAGAAAGTTATTCAGCTTTGACGTTTTCTACCTTCAATTAAAAAAATGGCCAAAAGGGACTTTACCAAAAAAAATTTTATTAAAAAAAGAATATTCCATAGAATATTCTAGGAATATTCCATGGAATACTCCATAGAATATTCTACAGAATATTCCGAAGGCAGCCAATCAGAGGGCGCCACGTGGCCAGCCCGAAGGCCGCCACGTGGCCCCAATGGTCGAATGAAAATTGGTTTATTAAAACTTTTTTATAGCGCGGCAGGGTTTGACCCCGGGTCGGGGCAGACACAAACTGACGGCTCGACCAACGGGCCATGGTGGTTCTTGTTAAACCATGGGTTGAAGTTATATTTAAATGTTATATTTTGTATGGGAGGGGCCCAAAAGGGGGCCAGCCCCCCCTCTTCACATGACCCAGGGCTCAGAACCGGGAACTACTCCATTGGCGCACACACGTCGGGGTATGATCACACGACACAGCACTTGGTGTGGAGTTCATTTAATATATGGTTTTTAAACCTTAACAAATGCCGCATAAAACTCAAAGTCATTCAACCGATTTCCGAAGGTTATGGTCTTGTGGGCCTATCTCTTTAGCACCCACGGTTGGTGGTAAAAATGGCGGAGGTGCCAAAGATAGTGTCGGACCCCATATTTGTCGGGGTTAACTGGAGTTCCACCAGATTTGGTGGAGCTTTCCTAGCCCTAACTGGGCAAAAGTTGTTTCAGTCATAACTTTAGCTAGGGAATTCCAATGGAAGCGAATTTTTTTTTGATTTGGGGGTATTGAAGCATTATGGAGCTTTTGGGATAGGTTTCAGAGCCATCAGGGCACTCTATCAGTGATTTTATCAGCGAATTTTCTTGTGGAGCCACCAGGGCTTGGTGAAAGATTAGCTGTATTGTACTATACTCATCCATTTGAGGTGAATGAATAGTCAATTTTTACTGTTTTCAGTCCTTTGTTTTTGAATTTGCATCTATTTTAGCCTTTTGAGGCTTTCTTCATAGTGTAATACTTATTTTGAGCTTTAATGAAAGAGGGAAAAACCTATTTGGAGGCTTTTGGACCCAGCAGAGGTAGCCCAAGAGAGGGGTGAACTGCTTAAACAAATGCTTACTGTTATGCTGTGTATTTTTGTTGTTATATTCTAGATTTTACTGCATTAAATAGTAACTTTTAATAAGTCCACTTTTCACAATGATACTTATACAGTGATCAAAACTCATTGGTTTCACTTCAAACCACATTACTTCCATTGCAGAATACTTGAACTTGCTTATTCAGACATAAAATTGGTTAATGAATACTTTGCAAACATAACAAATACTTTCATTGCCAGATCGATTTAGTGTTTACCTTATATTTCTTTAGGCAGAGCCAGTAAGAGGGCCAGAAGCTTCTGGTTTCATCCTTTCTAGTAAAGGTGAAATAACCAGTAAAAGCCCCTACTGTCTATCTCTGTATAAGAAATATTTTGTTCATACATTTCAGATCACTAATTCACCTTGAAACAATAGTATGGGGCTTTAAATGACCTCACCCAATCGATTTTAAGACTTCCTACTATAGGGAACACGTCCCCAAAATATATATAGTTCTAGATATCTTGGAATGTGCTCAATATATCTTTAAATCCTACACAATAAACATGTTAAGGAACATACAATATGAAAACCACATTGATCTCTTGTAAGAACACATTAGGCTAGGAAAATATATCACTAAGTTGTTCTCCATTGTTGAAATTTGGAGTATCCTTTTCCTTCAACAATTGTTGTGCATGTTTTAATTGATTCCTTAGTTATTGGTTTTCTCTTTCTAGTTTCTCTCTTCTACTCACCTCATCTATCCTTAAGAAGGTCATTTCCTCCCTCATATTGTTTACTTCATTCTCCACTTTGGTATTGTCAACTACCCCTTTCTCTTGTGTTATCCTTTTCCATCGATGTATTTTTACCTCAAGATTTTCTACCTAAATAATCAAATGGAATAGCAGATGTGTAGGAAGCATCCTCCCTAATTTCCCTGCAGCAAGGAAGCTAGCCCTCAGTGGCTATGAGAAGGAGGAAGGTGGATTTCGTGGGGAAAAATATTTTGTATCCTTCTATGTCTCTTGTAGATCTGTAGGATATTCCTATAGTTATACATGATACTTTTGTAGATGGACAATCTATTCCGATATTTATAAATGCTTCCTTATTAGATCAAGTAGTACTAAAATTATTCCTGAGTGTGCCTTCACTTATTGCATCTTTGGCTTTGGTAGTCCTTGTATCTCCTCCTCCCATAACTCCTTTCATTCAGGACTAGGTGTTTCTTCAATTGTGATGGTAGTAGTAAAGGGTGGTTTAGGTTTACCATTTTACCTACCTCTAGTACTCTTTCTTCTTATATAAACAATATGTTATGAAATCCTACTATCCTTGGGCTTGGTAGGGTTACTTAAGTCTACCAAGGTAGCTACAGTTACTTTTTCTTCTTCTTCCAAGGTGTCTCTCCTATTTTTCTTTGAATGTATTGATACTTCCTTTCCTTTCTCTCCTTTTTTTTGATCATCTTTGCTTTACTCAACTTCTCTTAGGATTATAAGAATTATTTCATGTCCATGTATACAAACTCAACCCAAGGAATAGGATGTTGTAGGTCCTCTAGTGCATTTGTGACAATTAAATTTATTATAATTTTATAATTCAAGTAGATTTTTTTACCCTCCTTTACCTTAGCACTCATTTATGTTAGGGACTAAAGGACGAAAAATGGGATACTTACTAGCTCATTGACTATAAGGTGGGTCTAACACCTCAATTGGTACAACAATCAGAATGGATATGCATAAACTATACTTAGCATTCCCTCACATGAGATCTATTTGAGGATGTTATTATCCACTTCATCCAAAAGACTAGGTATAATTTGTCTCCTTATCCTGTTTTTGTTCTCATTAGGTTGCTCATTTAGCAAGAAAAATTCCCTCTTGGTAATGATGACTTCCTACCTTTCCTCCTTGTTCCAATGCATCCCCTTAGGGAGAATTTTAATTCTTTTTATAGAATCCTCATGGATATAAATCAATAATTATTTGAATATAATGAAAATTTCCTAACCATTAGGATTTTTTAGGTTCATGGAAAAATCCATCGCTTCCTCATCATTAAATCCTCTAATTTTCTAAAAGAATTCTAGCCACTAACAATTCTCAAGTATGGTGATGACTTCAGGATATTGGTGGATTCCACTAGTATTGGTAGGTTATCTCCTATTGAAAATACACCTCGCTTTATCTTAAAAAGATATTCAAAATAGGTTTTGGAGTTCATTTTCAGAGGTTCTCCTTCAAAAACTTGGTTAGGCTACCGATTCCTTATGTGGGTAGAAGAGAAAAATGTTTTTTTTTAATGCTACTATGGGAGAGAGTTTCTTGTTGCATCAGGGTTATTTTTTTTAGAATGGGAAAGAGTGGCACCATTTTTATCTTATTATTGATATATTATTGTTATCAAACCAAGCATCAAATAATGAAGAAAAAATAGTGAACCCTTCCTTTCTTCTACATGATATCTTGGACACGACAAAAATCTCTAAACTAGATTGGTTCCTTAATTAAACACATAAAAAACTTACATTGGCTCAAACAATGTTAAGGCAGGAATCTCAAGGGTCATTTTTAGAGAACCAACCTCTATAGCATATATAGGGAACTTTGTGAGCATTTATGGCAATCAAATTATATCCCTACAACGGTTCTTGTAGTACTTTGTGGCCTATAGCTTCTTGTAGCTCCCTACATGTTACTGTGAATTCTAATCGCAAGCGTACGAAAAAATATCACTTTAGTTGTGCATAACAAACAACCCTAACATTAAATATGGCTACCAATTTCTTTAGATTTGCAGTTATTTGACCAAGAAAAATGCTACAAAATCCAGATCTATGCAGTTAAGGAAATTAAACAACAAATAAAAGCAAGATTTTCTCCATGCATCCAATAGACAAGACAAGAATATTTTTAAAGAATTTCGTATTTATGACACTTGAGAAGGGAACATAGAAAGATGTTACCATTCCTCCTCAATGGGATGGGTTCTTGTATGTCCTCAACACTTCAGATCCAAGATCTCTCTCTCTTGATGGTGTAGAAACCCCAGAAAAAAAAGGAACTCAAAGGGAGCTCACAAGCAAAATGGTAGCAAAATATGACAATGATGGAGGATCAAAGATAGACCAAAAGTATAGATCCAGATTGATCTTTAAGCAATAAAAGGTATTGAATGAATGGAAAAACCCTTCTATTTATAACAAAATATTGAGTTATTCTAGATATTGGTGCATAATTAAGATATTATTAACCAAATCTAAATCTATTTTTTATGGAATATTTTATTATTTTTATTCGAGGGAAAAAGGAATTTGAATTTGGTCAAATCCATTTATTTGTAAATAATAAATAAATAAATGATTTATTTATTATTTTAAGAGTGTGGTTGAGTAATAATTGAATAAATAGTGATTTATTCAATTATTTATTAATGGTTTAGTCAAATTTAACAAGGAATATTATTTAAATAATGTTTCAAATAATTATTCCTAGAAAACAATAAGATAAATAGTGATTTATCTAATTAATTTTCCTATTTTGGGTTAAATAGGACTAGGAATATTAATTAAATTGTTGTTTAATTAATTATCCCTTGAGGAAAATAAAAAAAATAGGGATTTATTCAATATTTCCTCATGGAGTTTCCTATTTATACCATAAACAACTTAATAAACTATGGATTACTATGTTATTTTTCATAGTGAAAGCAATTTTACTGGGGTAAAATTGGTCTTACATGGTGTACTTTGGTCCATCTAATAGTAACAGGTTAGATGACCAAAAATTGGTGTAACAGTTTCCCCCTAGCATGTGAGCATTAGGAGAAAATCATATGACCGAAGTACGTTGTAAGAACTCAATCACTAGACACCAAAGGGGGAATCAGAGAGAGAGAAATATAAGGTAGACTAAAGTGCAAGAGGACAAGAACCTGAGGAGGCAACACTTACAGGTGTTACAAGTCTCTTTTCTGAGTGAGTATCCATTCTACATGAGGTGGGGGAGGCATACCTATGCCTGCCGAGATAACAAAGTACAAAGAATAATGTGTCCAGTAAACAAGGGAATGAACTATATATTACATGCTGGCATAAACATGGGCCAGATAAAAAAAATGATAATGGATCCCACATACATAATGTTCCTGGGACAACAACTAGGACTTATACAATAATATCTGAGTACATGTGATATAAGTACAACCAAAGAGGCCCTGTAAAACAAGAAAGGGATCTAAAAATATGAATGATACATACAAACTAAAAGGCACTGCAAGCGGATGAGGCCAAAACCATCAAATATATGGAGTTGCATCCAAGGTTGTAATAGAGAGGTCATCTGGGCATGTGGGGGGATACCTAAAGGGCCACCCCCTCATGAGGTCTGAAGCATCTCACACACACCCGGGACTCACAGGTACAATCTTCTGCATCACTGAACCATCAAGTATATGGATCTCGATCATGTCGTAAGGAGATAGAGTTGAAAAACAATCAAATCATAGGGATATAAAGAGTCCTTTTCCTAATCTGAGGCGCCAAACAAGAGTGGAAGCTAGAATCAAGGTACACTACCCTCTAGACCTGTCTTCTGAAATGAATAAGTTGATGTCGACAGAAGGAGGTCCGCCATAGGTGAGGCAATAAGGGATACTCAACTAAGGCATGAGAGATAGTGGTAGAGAAACTGATAGACTGACACCAGGGATAATGATGGAATGGGGGTACTAAGTAGCGGTCTGGTTACTTCCCTTGTTAGAGCATAAAAGGCATGGATGACCTTGGAAGTAACTGAGACAATACCAGAGGGGACAGGGGACAGTGTGACTAAAGGTAAAAATGTGCAACACGAGAGAGGAACAAAGAAATGAAGGATCAAGGACTATAGTAGGATACAAAGGGACTCTGGATAGACTCCATGGATGCAATGATGACTCAACTCGGATGCTCTAAAAAGGGCAACTCGATGATGTTGCCACATAGAATAGGCTTGGTGGGGACCATAAAAACATGAGTACAAGATGGTTACTCATAACGAAAATCGACAGGAGCATGGAAAAGTATGAAGGTAAAGTGGTGCCCCAAGTACAAGTGTTAGAAGTGAAGAAATTTGATTTTGAGGAGCGGTGAAGTGACCTTTCATGGAAAAAATGTGTTCGGGTGAAGTATCAAATCACAAAAAACTAAAGGCTACCCATTTGAGAGCTTTCCAATGGTGCTGACAGTTTGTTAAATCGAGCTACGGTTTGGTCGCAGCCAGAAAAAGAAAAATCTAGGGTTTCTCTTTTAACAAGGCATTTTCCCTCCAATTTGATTCATTTGCAAGTGTAGCTATGGTGAATGTAGAGAGGAGAAAAAACCCTAAATCTTGTGGCGATCGTAGCATACAAACTGACCGTTGGAATTGAGATCTGTCAATTGCAGGTAAGAGGCCTAACCATACTCTCTCAATTTAGTGGACTAAAGTTTCAGATTAGGCACTGAGAGCTCAAGAACAGACCGAGTGACACTTTTTTGGGTTTGTTTTGCGACTTGGGTAGCAGGTACTGGGAAGAAAATTGTGACCTGTCCCAAGAAATGACCTAAAAAGTGCGACCTGTTAGAGAAAGGGGGTTTTAGTGTTATTTATGGCTAAGAGCTAGGATTTTTATTGTTGAGGGGAATAGGTGCCCCCAAGCATGTTATGGTCATGCCAACATGTATTTAGAAAAGGGGAATCTAAACATACTTTTATGATGTGGTGCGCCATCTGTTTTTCGTTATGGTTGTGCAGTTTGAGAAAGGGAATGGAGGATTACCCATCTCTTTTGGTATTGCATATATGAAGAAAATGGACTAAGTTTATGGGTTGGCATACATGGTGTCACTATCCCAAAGAGTGGATTTGGAGATAATGAACTGGTGTTCTCCTAGAAAACCCATAGGTAGCTCAACAACAATGTCTAAGGGACTGGATTGTTGATGTAAGATGAAGGAATGATGAAGGGGATAATATCTAGAGTGATCTAAAGTGATATGGGACTCTAGAGGTTCTTCTAAATGGGGAATAATAATGGTACCATATTTGACACAACCAAATGAACTAGGAGGGTTGTGGAGAATTTTTTCTCCTAGACCCTCAAATATGGATGCCCCCGTACCCAAACATTGGGTGTCAATGTAATGGCCACAAGGTGTATGTGGATTGAATGCATGGGTTTGACATAAGGGGTGATAGATAAAGTCAGGGGTGGTAAATGCTTCCATAATGTCATGATCGTAATATAATATGGGGTGACTGGTGGAAGAAAAACCACCTGACATGGCGAAGCTACCTGACTCATCATCATGAGAAGAAATTTTAACATGCGCATCGTCACAGAGGGTGACTGAAGAACAAATAGATGAAGGATACACCAATGTTGAGCCCAAGGTGATCACTGAAGGGAGGTCAGGTGCAACAGAAAGGGAAGTCCCAAAGGGGTCTTCCACCGTGGATCTCATAGATGATGATAGGTAGAAAATGGTGGTCGAAGGCTCTATCATCTCGACATCATGTAATATCCCAAAAGAGGGAATTTCTACAACAATAAGAACAGCTTAATATGTTCCAAAGTTGGAGATGCAACAATGTAAGAACACATATTGGAGTAGCAGCATTATATCAATGCATAAAACATGAGAAGATATAAATATCCATCATATTGATCTCATAGTAGAAAAAGAGTACAAATCCTTGAGGAAACAATCACTCAAGCTAGGCAATGCAAGCCTCAATAGAACATGTACATGAAAATAGAGAACACTGCTAAATATGGAAAGCCTAAGGCTATGACTGCGCAGTTTATAGGAGGCCTACTATAGAAATAATTTCAATACATAGATATGGAAATGTATAGCTCAAATAATGTGAAGAGAAAATATCTAACCCCTAAAAAATAATATCAAGTTAATTCTAGAAGGATTGGCTGAAATATAAAAAATGGAAAACATGTCGGAGTAGCAGGGCTGAGTATCAACTGCAACTCAAGAACTGGATGGAGAGGGTTGTAGATGATACACAAGAAAAATACACCTCCTCCAATGGATCTTCCAACGAAAATGTTGATCGTAACACTCAAGATATCTCCCTTCAAACAAACACTGCAACCCTCACTGCAGATATACATTGAAAATAACGTAGTCTAAGAGAGGGACTGCGCTGTAGATCATGGAAATGGTTGGATTGATGCCAAAGATGATGGGAATCATCTCAAATTCTCCTTCACTGATCCTCCAAAGGAAATAATACTTCCTCCTCTAAAAAATAAGCACAGTAAGTGGTGTTCAGTAACCTCCACTACAACACCCTGCTACACAACTCAGCTCTAAACAGAAACTGCATTGTAGATGAAGGAGGATGCTTGGCCTAAAGCCTGAATGTGTAGAAATGAAGAGAAGGCTCCTTCAAGAGGCCTCTCTTGAAAGGATAAAGAATTCCTAAATAGGAATTCCTTGTGCTAAGAAGCACTGCAACTCTGCTAAACAGTAGGAGAATGCACAAAGTCTAAACAGACAATGAAATCAATAATCCATAACATGTATAAAAATGGTTGCCTTTCCCTCATTTTAAACAAGTGAAATCCCTCTCACCATGGGTCCCACTCATTAGGGTTTCTTTCACCAAATAAATCTCCTCCCATTCATACTACCCTGTCTCTCAAAGTGTTCTCCACCTCCTATCCCAGCGTTGTTGACTTGGTCAAACTTGACCTTGTCCACATGCAAATGACCCTGTTCACACATGAGGGTGTGAAATCCAGCTCTTATGACTATCCCCTCTCACATTATGAGGGATTTTATTCATATTTTTAATATTCATGGGCTTCCTTACCCATTTTTTAATTTTCTAGGTGATAAAAGCAAAAATAAATATTCCAATTAGCTGCATGCTAAATTTGGAATATTACAGTCCTCCCCTCCCAAATGTTGCTTGTCCTCAAGAAAATTCAAGGATATAACAGAGAAGTTTCCGCTCCTCCTATTGTATCATCCACATGTGATATGTTGTTCCAAAGAATGAGATGTTGTCTCATCAATAAATCTCCATATTTCCCCTCCCAAGCATGTAAGTTAGCAAAATAGCTATCATCATGAACAAGTAGAGTACTCAAGAAGGAAACAAGGTGTTGTCCAGAGGTCCCCTTGATGCATGGGATATGAAATGCATTGGGAATCATCATTCCCATGTAGGTCCTCCATCCCTAAGCAATCATCCATACAAAATGAGTTACCTCCCAACATGGCAACTCATACAAATCATCCTCCACCTTGAGCTCCTGCAATATAGGTGGGCTGAAAAATTGACCATGGTAGACAAAATAGCCTACCCCATGTTGTCCTCCTCTCCACTTAAGATAAGTGTAGAGTGTTTTCTGATCCTAGGCTGCGATAATGTGGCCCTCAAGTGGCAATAATAAGACTAGATCCTAAAGGACCTTCCCTCCAACATTATGAATCATGTTGGCCCAAACCATCTCATATGTGATAAGTTGGAAATCACCATCATATGGCATCTAATCAATCATATGGCTCACCTCAAAAGGAAACAAGTGTTTTGCTGTAGTGGCCACATACTCTCTCATGCTACCATTAGAACATGCAATGCAAAAAATATGGGAAATCTCTCCCCCAAGGGACACATCCAACCAATGTGCCACTCCCCCAATCATGTTCCCAATAAAAATAAGAAAAAAAACAACATAAGAAACTACACTGAGAATTATGCTCACTTCCATATGAAGCAAGGGATAAGGACAATGGTCCCTCAAATGTAGCCAACATAGTTTGACTCTCAACTGAAATAGAAAATGAAATGATGGGTGGCTTCCCCACCATTTGGTTACTGCCCCAATATCCTCACAAGTTTGGATAAAGTGTATGGTGTATGGTGCAAAGTGAGCATGCTTTGCAAAAGATAGAGCCTCCTCAAGTCCTCCTAGGGAGTGACCATCACCAATACTGCTTATGGCCTCAAGTAGACCATGAGATCTAGAAGGAATAATTCTCCTCCTTTGAGCAAAGTCCTACACATATATGGTTAAGGGATGAATATATACATTATACAAGTCATCATGCAAACAAACAATACCCTTACCATATGTCTTGCTCATATAAATGGAGTGGCTCATAGATTAGTATCCTCTCATCCTCAAAGAGAAAAGAGGTGGTTGTGATAACTCTTCCAAAGAGTTATGTATCTCCTCCATATCTACATAATTCATGCGTCTCCTCATATGCTGATATATCTCCTCCTCAAAGCCTTCCCAAAAATACCCCTCCATGATGGTGTGGTATGCTTTCATTGGATAAGTGTGGCTGAAAAGTAAATCTTCATGAGCTTCTTGTAGTAACTTCTCCTTGAGCTTGGAAGCTCTAGATAAGAATATCCTACTATGATAGTAGATGACCCCATCTCCAACTAAATATCCCTCCTCATGTAGTTGGTCATCTAATAACATACAAGTGAAAAGATCCTTTGAATACTCCACCAATAATTGGGAGTTCCAATATGGATCTATCTTACATAGTGACAGCGCTGATGATCTCTCATGAAGAGCATCCGTCATATGGTCATCATCCTCTTTGACATCTCCCATGCCAAAGATGCAAGCTGGAAGGCTGCTATCCTTCCTATGTTGGTTCTGCCACAGCGCATAATCTGAAATGAGAGTGGGTAAAGTTGATGTTGAGAGAATGCCTCTCTCCTCCTTGAGTCTACCCAAGACTCTCAGCGATGTACAATGACCTCCAAAGGTATCCACTCCTCTTAAATCAATGAATGGTGCCTCAAAATGTGTAGCATCTCTCATCTTATGTTGCTCTGGTGGTCTCCTTGGTGAAATGTCTCCATGTAATGAGACATCATCATCAAGAGTAGACTACATATATGAATGGATAGACCTATCCCTACTCTCACTGCGCAATTCAATCTCCCTCTTAGGTGCATCAACCTCATGAAATAGACAGGGGTGGGTGCTCCTCATCACATGATGTTGGTCATCCTACCTATCTCCTCCTTGTATCTCCATAGGTTCACACCCTATCATCAATGGCACATGTGAATCATGAGTTGTGCCTTGATCTCCACATGTGAGATCCTGGGGAACTTCTTTCAATGATACAAGAATCCCTCTATTTGGAGCAAGAGCTCCCTCTTCCTCTGCATGAGGTGCTATGACAGTGTTGTTGCCCTCCTCCTCATCAAGATGTATGGGCAACCTCCCAAGAATTGGATCCTCTTTCGAAAAAAAGATACCCATGCCCTCTTGTTCAGGAATATGAGCTAGAGGCTTTTCCTATAAAAAGGTATGCTACAAGATGTTAGTCTCCTCCATGAATTTCTGAAGTGGATTTTTAGTTTTCTCCTTCACATGAAAGGTTTTTGTTTTTTTTATGTTTGTTTAACTTCAACACATATGTTGCAGAAAGTTTTCCATCAAACCTTTCCACCAAATTCTTAATAAAACTTGCATAGGAAGTAGTATTTTCATTTCTCAAAGAAAAAAACTCAAATATCCACCATGCATAGGTCTTACCTCCAATATGCAGCACTGCAACTCTGATGGCTTCATCCTCAGAAATTTGGTGCTGCTGCAAAAATGTGTCTAGTTCTTCTACCCAAGCTCTGGCCGAACATGTAGGTGAACCATTAAAAGTAGATAGAAGGAATCTACCCCTATCATGCTGCTTGCTTCTCTTCACCTTGATCTTGCAATTTTCTAGAAAAGTAATATGATCTCTAAACTTCTGAGTTTGAGATGCATACTCTTGAAAAAATTCACTAAGAGTTTCCCTCTTAGCCATTCCTTCTTCTTCCATCTCTCTCATGGAAATTTTGGGCATGTGACTGCACTATGCATCATTGTGTGTGGTTGCATGCTCGCACTCATGATGTGAAATTCTAGAGTTTGATTTAGATTCAAACCCTCTTGGAGATATGCACATCTCCCTTCTGATCTTTTTGAGATCTCCTTGAATGTCGTGTACAGATTTAGGAAGAAGCTTTGAGAGCCTCTCCTCCTTATTTCCTCCAAAGAATGGAGTCTTCTTTCTGTTCATCTTATCTTCTCTTGATAGCATAATGGTTGAGTTCCACAGGCTGAGCCAAGATTATGCTCTGATACCACTGTAATATCCCAAAAGAGGGAATTTCTACAACAATAAGAACACCTTAAGATGTTCCAAAGTTGGATATGAAACAATGTAAGAACACATATTGGAGTAGCAACATTATATCAATACATAAAACATGAGAATATCTAAATAGCCATCATGTTGATCTCATAGCAGCAAAAGAGTAAAAATCATTGCGGAAATAATCACTCAAGCTAGGAAATGCAAGCCTCAATAGAACATGTACATGAAAATAAAGAACACTGCTACATATGGAAAGCCCAAGGCTATGACTGCGCAGTTTATTGGAGGAAATGCTACAAAAATATTGTCAATACATATATATATGGAAATGTATAGCTCAAATAATGTGGGGATCAAAGTTCTAACCCTTAAAAAACAATATCAAGTCAATCCTAGAAGGATTGGCTGAAATATACAAAAAAGAAAAAATGTCAGAGTAGCAGGGCTGAGTATCAGATGCAACTCAAGAACTGGATGGAGATGGTTGTAGATGATACACAAGCTGAATATACCTCCTCCAATGGATCTTCCAAGTGAAAGGCTGATCCTAACACTGAAGATCTCTACCTCCAAACAAACACTGCAACCCTCACTGCAGATACACACTGAAAATAGCATAGTCTAAGAGAGGGTCTGCGCTGTAGATCATGGAAATGGTTGGCCTAATGCCAAAGATGATGGTAATATGCTCAAATTCTCCCTCACTGATCCTCCAAAGGGAAGAAGACTTCCTCCTTTGAAAAGAACCTCCACTACAACACCCTGCTACACAACTCAGCTCTAAACAGAAACTGCACTGTAGATGAAGGAGGATGATTGGCCTAAACCCTGAATGTGGAGAAATGAAAAGCAAGATCCTTCAAGATTCCTCCCTTGAAAGGAGAAGGAATTCCTAAATAAAAATGCCTTGTGCTAAGCAGCACTGCAACTCTTCTAAACAACAAGAGAATGCACAAACTCTAAACAGACAATGAAATCAATAATCCATAACATGTATAAAAATGGCTACCTTTCCCTCCTCTTAAACAAGTGAAAGCCCTCTCACCATGGGTCCCACTCTTTAGGGTTTCGTTCACCAAAGAAACCTCCTGCCATTTATAATGCGTTGTCTCTCAAATTGTTCTCCACCTCCTATCCCAACGCTGTTGAATTGGTCAAACTTGACCTTGTCCACATGAAAATGACCCTGTTCACACATGGGGGTGTGAAATCCAGATCTTATGAATATCCCCCTCACATTATGAGGGATTTTATTCATATTTTTAATATGCATGGGCTTCCTTACCCATTTATTAAGCTGCTAGGTGATAAAAACAAAAATAAATATTCCAATTAGCTACATGCTAAATTTGGAATATTACAGTCTTCCCCTCCCAAATGTTGCTTGTCCTCAAGAAAATGCAAGGATAGAACTGATAAGTTTCCCCTCCTCCTGTTGTAACATCCACATGTGATATTATCTTCCAAAGAATGAGATGTTGTCTCATCAATAAACCTCCATATTGCCCCTCCCAAGCATGTAAGTTAGCAAAATAGCTATCATCATGAACAAGTAGAGTACTCAAGAAGGCAATAAGGTGTTGTCCAGAGGTCCCATTGAAGCATGGGATCTAAAATGCATTGGGAAACATCATTCCCATGTGGATCCTCCATCCCTAAGCAATCATCCATACAAAATGAGTTACCTCCCAACATGGCAACTCATACAAATCATCCTCCACCTTGAGCTCCTGCAATATAGGTGGGTTGAAAAATTGACCATGGTAGACAAAATAGCCTACCCCACGATGTCCTCTTTTCCACTTAAGATAAGGGTAGAGTGTTTTCTAATCCTAAGCTGCAATAATGTGGCCCTCAAGTGGCAATAATAAGACTAGATCCTCAAGTACCTTCCCTCCAACGTTATGAATCATGTTGGCCCAAACCATCTCATATGTGATGAGTTGGAAATCACCATCATATGGAAACCAATCAATCATATGGCTCACCTCAAAAGGAAACAAGTGTTTTTTTGTAGTGGCCACATACTCTCTCATGCTCCCATTAGAACATGCAATGCAAACAATGTGGGAAATCTCTCCCCCAAGGGACACATCCAACCAATGTGCCACTCCCCCAATCATGCTCCCAATAAGAATAAGAGCAATAGCAACATAAGGAACTACAATGAGAATTTTGCTAGCTGCTATATGAATCAAGGGAGAAGGACTACCCTCGAATGTAGCCAATGTAGTTTGACTCTCCACTACAATAGAAAATTAAATGATGGGTGGATTCCCCACCATTTGCTTGATGCCCCAATCTACTCACAAGTTTGGATAAAGTGTATGGTGTATGGTGAAAAATGAGCATGATTTGCAAAATATAGAGCCTCCCCAAGTCATCCTAGGGAGTGACACTCACCAATACTGCTTATGGCCTCAAGTAGACCATGAGATCTATAAGGAAGAATGCTCCTCCTTTGAGCAAAGTCTTGCACATATATGTTTAAGGGATGCATATATACATTATACAAGTCATCATGCAAACAAACAATACCATTACCATATGTCTTGCTCATACAAATGGAGTGGCTCATAGATGAGTCTCCTCTCATCCTCGAATAGAAAAGATGTGGTTATGCTAACTCTTCCAAAGAGTTATGTATCTCCTCCATCTCTACATAATCCATGCATCTCCTCATATGCTGATATATCTCCTCCTCAAAGCCTTCCCAAAAATACCCCTCCATGATGGTGTGGTATACTTTAATTGAATAAGTGTGGCTAAAAAGGAAATCTTCATGAGCTGCTTGTAGCAACTTCTCCTTGAGCTTAGAAGCTCTAGATAAGAATATCCTACTATGATAGTAGATGACCCCATCTCCATCTGAATATCCCACCTCATGTAGTTGGTCATATAATAACATACAAGTGAAAATATCCTTGGAATACTCCACTAAAAACTAGGAGTTCCAATATGGATCTATCCTCCATAGTGACAGCGTTGATGATCTCTCATGAAGAGCATCTGTCATATGGTCATCATCCTCTTTGAAATCTCCCATACCAAAGATGCAAGCTGGAAGGCTGCTATCCTTTCCATGCTGCTTCTGCCACATCGCATAATTTGAAATGAAAGTGGGTAAAGATGATGTTGAGAGAATTCCTCTCTCCTCCTTGAGTCTACCCAAGACTTTTAGCGCTGTACAAAGACCTCCCAAGGTCTCCACTCCTCTGAAATCAATGAATGGTTCCTAAAAATGTGAATCATCTCTCATCTCCTCCTGATATGGTGGTCTCCTTGGTGAAATGTCTCCATGTAATGAGATATCATCATCAAGATTAAACTGCATATATGAATGGATAGACTTGCCCCTACTCTCACTGCGCAATCCAGTCTCCCTCTTAGGTGCATCAACCTCATGAAATATACAGGGGTGTGTGCTCCTCATCACATGATGTTGGTCATCCCCCCTATCTCCTCCTTGTATCTCCATAGGTTCACACCCTAT
This sequence comes from Pinus albicaulis, assembly GCA_034641835.2. Lineage (NCBI taxonomy): Eukaryota > Viridiplantae > Streptophyta > Pinopsida > Pinales > Pinaceae > Pinus > Pinus albicaulis. Next base: position 281,401,627 of record CM076570.1, on the reverse strand, counting down.
CATCAATGGCACATGTGAATCATGAGTTGTACCTTGATCTCCAAATGTGAGATCCTGGGGAATTTCTTGCAATGATACAAGAATCCCTCTAATTGGAGCAAGAGCTCCCTCTTCCTCTGCATGAGGTGCTATGACAGTGTTGTTTCCCTCCTCCTCATCAACATGTATGGGCAACCTCCCAAGAATTGGATCCTCTTTCAAAAAAGAGATCATCATGCCCTCTTGTTCGGGAATATGAGATAGACGCTTTGCCTCTAACAAGGTATGTTGCAAGATTTTAGTCTCCTCCATGGGTTTCTGAAGTGGATTTATAGTTTTCTCCATCACATGCAAGGTTTTTTTTTGTTTATGTTTGTTTAACTTCACCACATGTGTTGCAGAAAGTTTTCCATCAAACCTTTCCACCAAAGTCTTAATAAACCTTGCATAGGAAGTAGTATTTTCATTTCTCAAAGAGAAAGACTCAAATATCCACCATGCATAGGCCTTACCTCCAAGATGCAGTGTTGCAACTCTGATGGCTTCATCTTCAGAAATTTGGTGCTACTGCAAAAAGGTGTCTAGTTCTTCCACCCAAGCTCTGGCCGAACATGTAGGTGAACCATCAAAAGTAGATAGAAGTAATCTACCCCTATCATGTTGCTTGCTTCTCTTCACCTTGATCTTGCAAAACTCTATAAAATTAATATGATCTCTAAACTTCTTAGTTTGAGATGCATACTTTTGCAAAAAGTCACTAAGCGTTTCCCTCTTAACCATTCCTTCTTCTTCCATATCTCTCATAGAAATTCTGGGCATGTGACTGTGATGTGCATCATTGTGCGTGGATGCATGCTTGCACTCATGATGTGAAATTCTAGAGTTTGATTCAGATTCAAACCCTCTTGGAGATATGCACATCTCCCTTCTGATCTTTTTGAGATCTCCTTGAATGCCCTATACAGATTTAGGAAGAAGCTTTGAGAGCCTCTCCTCCTTCTTTCCTCCAAAGAATGGAGTCTTATTTCTGTTCATATTCTCTTCTCTTGATAGCATATTGGCTGAGTTCCACAAGCTAAGCCAAGATTATGCTCTGATAGCATTGTAATATCCCAAAAGAGGGAATTTCTACTACAATAAGAACACCTTAAGATGTTCCAAAGTTGGAAATGCAGCAATGTAAGAACACATATTGGAGTAGTAGCGTTATATCAATACATAAAACATGAGCATATCTAAATATCCATCCTATTGATCTCATAGCAGCAAAAGAGTACAAGTCCTTGGGGAAACAATCACTCAAGCTAGGCAATGCAAGCCTCAATAGAACATGTACATGAAAATAGAGAACACTGATACATATGGAAAGCCCAAGGCTATGACTGCACATTTTATAGGATGAACTGTTACAGAAATAATTTCAATACATAGATATGGAAATGTATAACTCAAATAATGTGGGGAGCAAAGTTCTAACCCCTAAAAAACAATATCAAGTCAATCCTAGAAGGATTGGCTGAAATATACAAAATGCCAAAAATGCCGAAGTAGCGGGGCTAAGTATCAGCTGCAACTCAAGAACTGGATGGAGATGGTTGTAGATGATGCACAAGCTAAATAGACCTCCTCCAATGGATCTTCCAAGTGAAAGTCTGATCCTAACACTGAAGATCTCTCCCTCCAAACAAACACTGCAACCCTCACTGCAGATACACACTGAAAATAACACAGTCTAAGAGAGGGACTGCACTGTAGATCATGGAAATAGTTGGCCTGAAGCTAAATATGATGGGAATAAGCTCAAATTCTATTTCAATGATCCTCCAAAGGAAATAAGACTTCCTCCTCTAAAAAATAAGCACAGGAAGTGGTTTTTAGTAACCTCCACTACAACACCCTGCAATACAACTCTGCTCTAAATGGAAACTGCATTGTAGATGAAGGAGGATGCTTGGCCTAAAGCCTGAATGGGGAGAAATGAAGAGAAATATCCTTCAAGAGGCCTCTCTTGATAGGAGAAGGAATTCCTAAACTGGAATGCCTTGTGCTAAGCAGCACTCCAATTCTGCTAAACAACAGGAGAATGCAAAAAGTTTAAATAGACAATGAAATCAATAATCCATAACATGTATAACAATGGCTACCTTGCCATTCTTTTAAACAAGTGAAAGCCCTATCACCATGGGTCCCACTCTTTAGGGTTTCCTTCACCAAAGAAACCTCCTCCCATTCATACTTCGTTGTCTCTCAAAGTGTTCTCCACCTCCTATCCCCAACGATGTTGACTTGGTCAAACTTGACCTTGTCCACATGTAAATGACCCTGTTCACACATGAGGGTGTGAAATCCAGCTCTTATGACTATCCCCTCTCACATTATGGGGGATTTTATTCATATTTTTAATATGAATGGGCTTCCTTACCCATTTATTAAGCTTCTAGGTGATAAAAACAAAAATCAATATTCCAATTAACTGCATGCTAAATTTGGAATATTACAGTCCTCCCCTCCCAAATTTTGCTTGTCCTCAAGCAACTGCAAGGATAGAACTGAGAAGTTTCCCCTCCTCCTATTGTATCATCCACATGTGATATGATCTTCCAATGAATGAGATGTTGTCTCATCAATAAATCTCCATATTGCCCCTCCCAAGCATGTAAGTTAGCAAAATACCTATCATCATGAACAAGTAGAGTACTCAAGAAGGTAATAAGGTGTTTTCCAGAGGTCCCCTTGAGGCATGGGATCTAAAATGCATTGGAAATCATCATTCCCATGTGGATCCTCCATCCCTAAGCAATCATCCATAAAAAATGAGTTACCTCCCAACATGGAAACTCATACAAATCATCCTCCACCTTGAGCTCCTGCAGTATAGGTGGGTTGAAAAATTGACCATCATAGAAAAAATAGCCTACCCCACGCTGTCCTACTCTACACTTTAGATAAATGTAGAGTGTTTTCTAATCCTGGGCTACAATAATGTGGCCCTAAAGTGGTAATAATAAGACTAGATCTTAAAGGACCTTCCCTCCAACGTTATGAATCATGTTGGCCCAAACCATCTCATATGTGATGAGTTGGAAATCACCATCATATGGCATCCAATCAATCATATGGCTCACCTCAAAAGGAAACAATTGTTTTGTTGTAGTGGCCACATACTCTCTCATGCTCCCATTATAACATGCAGTGCAAACAATGTGGGAAATCTCTCCCCCAAGGGAAGCATCCAACCATTGTGCCACTCCCCCAATCATGCTCCCAATAAAAATAAGAACAACAACATAAGGAACTACAATGAGAATTATGCTATCTGCCATATGAAGCAAGGGAGAAGGATAATGGTCCCTCAAATGTAGCCAATGCAGTTTGACTCTCAACTTCAATATAAAATGAAATGATGTGTGGCTTCCCCACCGTTTTCTTGCTGCCCCAATCTCCTCACCAGTTTGGATAAAGTGTATGGTGTATGGTGCAAAGCGAGCATGCTTTACAAAAGATAGAGCCTCCCCAAGTCCTCCTAGGGAGTGACCAACACCAATACTACTTATGTCCTCAAGTAGACCATGATTTCTAGAAGGAAGAATGCTCCTCCTTTGAGAAAATTCCTGCATATATATGGTTAAGGGATGCATATATACATTATACAAGTCATCATGAAAACAAACAATACCCTTACCATATGTCTTGCTCATACAAATGGAGTGGCTCATAGATGAGTCTCCTATCATCCTCAAAGAGAAAAGAGGTGGTTGTGCTAACTCTTCCAAAGAGTTATGTATCTCCTCCATCTCTACATAATCCATGCATCTCCTCATATGCTGATATATCTCCTCCTCAAAGCCTTCCCAAAAATACCCCTCCATGATGGTGTGGTATGCTTTCATCGAATAAGTGTGGCTGAAAATGAAATCTTCATGAGTTGCTTGTACCAACTTCTCCTTGAGCTTGGAAGCTCTAGATAAGAAGATCCTACTATGATAATAGATGACCCCATCTCCAACTTAATATCCCTCCTCATTTAGTTGGTCATATAATAACATACAAGTGAAAATATCCTTGGAATACTCCACAAACAATTGGGAGTTCCAATATGGATCTATCCTCCATAGTGACAGCACTGATGATCTCTCATGAAGAGCATCGGTCATATGGTCATCCTCCTCTCTGATATCTACCATGCCAAAGATGCAAGCTCAAAGGCTTCTATCCTTCCCATGCTTCTTTTTCCACATCACAGAATCTGAAATGAGAGTGGGTAAAGATGATGTCGAGAGAATGCTTCTCTCCTCCCTGAGTCTACCCAAGACTCTCAGCGCTGTACAATGACCTGCCAAGGTCTCCACTCCTCTGAAATCAATGAATGATGCCTCAAAATGTGAAGCATCTCTCATCTTCTACTGATCTGGTGGTCTCCTTGGTGAAATTTCTCCATGCAATGAGACATCATCATCAAGAGTAGACTGCATATATGAATGGAAAGACTTTTCCCTACTCTCATTGCACAATCCAATCTCCCTCTTAGGTGCATCAACCTCATTAAATAGACATGGGTGTGTGCTCCTCATCACATGATGTTGGTCATCCTCCCTATCTCCTCCTTGTATCTCCATAGGTTCACACCCTATCATCAATGGCACATGTGAATCATGAGTTGTGCCTTGATCTCCACATGTGAGATCCTGGAGAATTTCTTGAAATGATACAAGAATCCCTCTAGTTGGAGCAAGAGATCCCTCTTCCTCTGCATGAGGTGCTATGACAGTTTTGTTGCCCTCCTCATCATCAACATGTATGGGAAACATCGCAAGAATTGGATCCTATTTTGAAAAAGAGATCCCCATGCCCTTTGTTCAGGAATATTAAATAGAGGCTTTGCCTCTAACAAGGTATGTTGCAAGATGTCAGTCTTTTCCATGGGTTTCTGAAGTGAATTTATATTTTTCTCCATCACATGCAAGGTTTTTGTTTGTTTATGTTTGTTTAACTTCACCACATGCGTTGCAGAAAGTTTTCCATCAAACCTTTCCACCAAATTCTTAATAAACGTTGCATAGGAAGTAGTATTTTCATTTCTTAAAGAAAAAAACTAAAATATCCACCATGCATAGGCCTTACCTCCAAGATGCAGCGCTGCAACTCTGATGGCTTCATCTTCATAAATTTGGTGCTACTGCAAAAAGGTGTCTAGTTCTTCCACCCAAGCTCCAGCTGAACATGTAGGTGAACCATAAAAAGTAGATAGAAGGAATCTACCCCTATCATGTTGCTTGCTTCTCTTCACCTTGATCTTGCAAAACTCTGGAAAAGTAATATGATCTCTAAACTTTTGAGTTTGAGATGCATACTCTTGCAAAAATTCACTAAGAGTTTCCCTCTTAGCCATTCCTTCTTCTTCCATCTCTTTCATGGAAATTATGGGCATGTGACTACGTTGTGCATCATTGTGTGTGGCTGCATGCTCACACTCATGATATAAAATTTTAGATTTTGATTTAGATTCAAACCCTCTTGGAGATATGCACATCTCCCTTCTGATATTTTTGAGATCTCCTTGAATGCCCTATACAGATTTAGGAAGAATCTTTGAGAGCCTCTCCTCCTTATTTCCTCCAAAGAATGGAGTCTTCTTTATTTTCATATTCTCTTCTCTTGATAGCATATTGGCTGAGTTCCACAGGCTGAGCCAATATTATGCTCTGATACCACTATAATATCCCAAAAGAGGGAATTTCTACAACAATAAGAACACCTTAAGATGTTCCAAAGTTGGAGATGCAGCAATGTAAGAACACATATTGGAGTAGCAGCGTTATATCAATACATAAAAAATGATAAGTTATAAATAGCCATCATATTGATCCCATAGCAGCAAAAGAGTACAAATCATTGAGGAAACAATCACTCAAGGTAGGGAATGCAAGCCTCAATAGAACATCTACATGAAAATAGAGAACACTGCTACATATGAAAAGCCCAAGGCTATGACTACGCAGTTTATAGGAGGCACTGCTACATAAATAATGTCAATACATAGATATAGAAATTTATAGCTCAAATAATGTGGGGAGAAAAGCTCTAACCCCTGAAAAACAATATCAAGTCAAACCTAGAAGGATTGGCTGAAATATACAAAACGGAAAAAATGATAGAGTAGCAGGGCTGAGTAGCAGCTACAACTTAAGAACTGGATGGAGATGAATGTATATGATACAAAAGCTAATTATACCTCCTCCAATGGATATTCCAAGTGAAAGGCTGATCCTAACACTGAAGATCCCTCCCTCCAAAAAAACACTGCAACCCTCACTGCAGATACACACTGAAAATAACACAGTCTAAGAGAGGGATTGCATTGTAGATCATGGAAATGGTTGGCTTGATGCCAAATATGATGGGAATCATCTCAAATTCTCCCTCACTGATCCTTCAAAGGAAATAATACTTCCTCCTCTGAAAAATAAGCATAGGAAGTGGTGTTCAATAACATCCACTGCAACACCCTGCAACACAACTCATCTCTAAACAGAAACTACAATGTAGATGAAGGAGGATTCCCAGCCTAAGGCCTGAATGTGGAGAAATGAAGAGAAATATCCTTCAATAGGCCTCTCTTGAAAGGATAAGGAATTCCTAAACATGAATTCCTTGTGCTAAGCAACATCGCAACTCTGCTAAACAATAGGAGAATGTACAAAGTCTAAACAGACAATGAAATCAATAATACATAACATGTATAACAATGGTTTCCTTTCCCTCCTTTTAAAAAAGTGAAATCCCTTTCACCATGGGTCCCACTCATTAGGGTTTCCTTCACTAAAGAAACCTCCTCCCATTCATACTGCGTTGTCTCTCAAAGTGTTCTCCACCTCCTATCCCAGTATTGTTGACTTGGTTAAACTTGACCTTGTCCACATGCAAATGAACCTGTTCACACATTAGGGTGTGAAATCCAGCTCTTCTGACTATCCCCTCTCACATTATGAGGGATTTTATTCATATTTTTAATATGCATGGGCTTCCTTACCCATTTATTAAACTCCTAGGTGATAAAAACAAAAAACAATATTCCAATTAGCTGCATTCTAAATTTTGAATATTACACATCAGGAGGGGGAATGTCAATGGGAGAATTCATGTCCTCTGGTTCTACCGAAGCAAAACATGAAAATAAGGGAGAGGTGGACTCGTTGCATTGGGCCACGAATTGGCGGAACACTTCCAAAGAGGTGCAGTAGTCTTCGAGGCGGGGACAGAGGTGAGTATAGTGGCCATGGAAGTCACACAACGCACAAGGATGATTTGTGGAAAAATACTTGAGTTTCGGGACTAAATTCTTTAAAGCGAAATAGACCTCTAGGATATCATACTGTGGAAATGCTTCGTTGACCATGGGCTTGAGAAGAAGCAATTCAGGGCAATGGTGGGTGGCATGACTGACAACATCACACAAAGCACACAGGGGGGGTATGCTTTGGAGGCTGAGGAGGAGCAGTGGTTGTTTGGGTATCCTTTTCCTTAGGTGCCTTCTTGTGATATTTTCCCCTTTCACCCAAAGATTTCACAATAGGAGTAGGTTCCTATTGAGGTGGTTGAGGCACGAAAGAAAAGGGAAGGGTCATGGTGACTGGTTGGACCGAGGTTAAACCAAGATAAATTTTGGGCTGACTAGGTAGGATAGTGGTTGGGGAATCCATGTACTAGACTGGGATTCCCAAGGTCATGTTAGGAAGAGATAAGGTAGCCATAAAAGGTACCAAAAATACTCCAGGAGGGGAAGCTAAAAATAGTATCTGACTGGAGGGGTAATTTCCAGGTGGTACAACTCCGAGATGGTAAGGCCAGGAGGAACTTTTACAAGAGGGTAGATAGGCTCAAGAATACTAGTTGCAGATGAGGGGCCTGGAGGAGGGTGTCCTGAAGACTGAGTCGAGGTGCTAGGAGAAATTTGCAGAGGGCGGGGCTGCTAACTAGTCGAACCAGTCCATTTGAGGTCAAACCAAGACGACTACATCATGCAAATGTTCGACGAGCTGAGATCAGAGATAGGAAGGGAAAGAGCAAGGAATGAAGCAAGAAAAGAGGAGTCTTTGTAGACTCCAGGTGAAACAGTAGTCAAAGGTTTGACTATTTTTTTATTGGCCACTGAAGAGAAGATGGACTGAGGGGAGGTCTAAGACTTCGGTTCGTAATATGTCAACTGGTCGATGGTGACAATCTGTTCATTATGAGGAAAGCACATATTAAATTGAACCATAGATGGGACAGCAGACATCACATAAGTGTAGCTACGACCTAATAGAACTATGTAATCTAAGGGGGCATCAATAAATTCTACGTCAACGCAAACAATCTTGCCTGTAAGAGTAATAGGACAATTGCAGAACAGGCCTATGGGCAGGGAAGAGTGGCCATCCCATGCTTGGAGGGTGATAGTGGAAGGGGCCAACTCAGAATATCCAATTTGCTTCCAAACCAAAGCATACATGACATAGTTGGATGCCCCCTCATCAATGATACAACAAGAGACATTAGCATTCCAAATCTTGACTAGGATTTGGAAGGTGACAGAAGCAGAAATGGGGGGATGCTTTGACCGGTCAACATGGAATATGATCAAATGATCATCTGAAGTATCCACAGTTCCCATGGCAGTTAGTAGAGATTTTCATTGGGAAGGGCATGATTGGAGGAGTTCCAGCGTTGAGATGGGAGCAGGGGATTGCGCAAAATCATCTACTATACTATACGAATTGGTAGCTTTACCAGAAGTAGTGTTTCGGCGTAATGTTCCCTTAGGTTTCTTGGTATGAACCTATGCCTTAGGCTGAGGGATCAGTAAAGGACCATTGGTTGTCGAAAGAGGCTCTATGGAACCTGAAGAAGTGGGCTTGGGGGCAGATGTAGCGGGAGGCTTGTGGTACTGACGGGACTGAGTCTGAAGGTTGAGGTCAATGGTAATGGGTTGGTCAGAGTTCATCATGAGAATATGGTAATCACAGGTACCAGATGGAGGAGGTTGAGTGGCCGCAAAACCTTGCTGGGGGAAAGGATTGGTAAACACAGCCGGTTGGATAGGTGCAACATGGGGAGGAACCGAAGGGGAGGCTTGCTATCCTCGAGATGCTGCTTGAGCTTCCCACATCTACCGCATTTGATGTAAAAGAGGACAATCGTGTCTATAGTGACCATAGACACCGCAACGAGAACAAGGTTTGTTCATGAGAGCAAGCCTCTCCTGCTTGGGCCGAGTGCCCTATTGCTCATTAGTAGTGTTAGGTGTATTCCCTTGGGGATTGGGTCCTGGATTACCTGGGGAAGATTGGTTTTGGTTTCCTTTCCTCTTCTTTTTGGAAGTAGGAGGATTAGTCGTGCCCTATTATGCATACACCTGCCCTTGGGGGGTGGTGGCTGTTGTTACAAGGGTTGAGAACGCAAGGGAGGTTGAGGTGCTAATGTTGGAGGAGTTGGAGCACCAGACTGCAGATATGGATAATAAGGAGATTGGGCAACATTGTGGTAAATAGGTTGGGAAAAATGAGTAGGCATGCCATATCCTGGATACATGCTACCGGGAGGGGGAAAATTTCTAGAGGAGTTGGCCCCTGCATGAGGGAAACCATAACCCATGGGAGGATGAGTGTACGAATGAGAAAGGGCTCCATGGAATGCCCCCGATGTGTTGGCACCACTAGTTCTAGGGAGATCAGGTGAGATGGTATAAACATAACCAGATTGTGCATAGATCAGGTCATATTTCAATGCAATCTAGAGGGCAGCTTCTTCAGTCTGAGGGAAATGAGATGCGACAACTTTTCCAGTAGCAAGAAAAATGAATCTGAGAAATGAATCCATGTAGACATGGTCTTCGAAGGTAGGGGCTTTACATAGGCTCTTTCTTCTCCACCATTCCTGGACATGATTGGATAGGTGGGTCACAGATGGTTGACGAAAAGAGGTCAAAATTTTGGTACAAGTTTCATAACGAAGAGGAAGCTGTAAGTAAGATAGAAAAGCCCTAGAAAGAGTCACAAAAGTAGTATGAGAGGAGGAGGCTTGGTCAACATACCATTTAGAAGCTTCTCAAGTAAGCATACGTTGGAACAACCGAAGATAGATAGAGTCATCGGTGATGGAGTTAGATGAACACGACATGTGGAAAGATCGAACATGGTTTGTATGATCTTCTCCAGCAAGACCTTCAAACTTGGGGATGTCAAAAGGGAGCTTGGTTGGCATAGCAGGCCAACTGGGATCATGGTGTATGGGGTCATTGATCAACTGGTTAAAATAGCAATGACTGAGACCTGCCATATAAGGGAGCAAGGGAGCAGTCGGGATAGTTCCTGTTGCGGTCCCACTAGTAGTATTCCCAACATTAGGGTCAGGGCTACCACTAGTGTTAGGTACTGAACTAGACATGGTGAAGGTGATAGGAGGATAACCAAGGATAGAAATAGAAGGGGAACTCAATGAACCAGAAGAAGATTCAGAATGGGGACTTGGTGGAGGATGAACTCAAACCCTACACGGAGGAGTAATTCTTCCTACTGGAAATTGAGGATGAAGGCCAAGAAGTCTCCAGTAAAAATGCCTTGAGGGCACAATTATGGAAAAAAAGACACAAATCATAGAAGGAAGAGAGACCAACAACGGCAAGGAGGGTCAGAATCAAATTATTGGAATTTCGAAACAAATGTAGAGAGGTACGAGATCAATTGATTACAATGTTATAGTCTTGGCTTGGTAGTGTAAACTAGGTACTCTTCACTTAGGGTGTGCGTGTTAATTGTGTTAATTTTAATTTTTAAACCTACACATGTGTAGAGAAAAAATAAAAAGGGTATTGTATAACTGTAAATAAATCTGCAAATAATAGTAAATTAAACTGAATATGACTAAAAATAAATAGCTAAAGATGCATCAATCTAAACCCAAGGAGGTGGGCTTCCCAACAACTAGTATATGGGTCGGAAAAAGCTAGTCAAAACACACAAAAAATGGCCATGAGATCTAAAGTTAGGAGGGACATGGATCTAGAGGTTGGATCTACTGGAAATAGGTGCAGAAAACAACAAAAAATTAGAGGGAAAAGTGTTGCAAATGAGGTGGCGAAAGGCTACAACTTGAAGGGAAATGAAGGGGACCCTAGAGGAGGACCAAAAAAAACTAAAAATAGGTGTTCTAGATGGATGAATAACCAATCTGAAATGGATATGAAGGTAAAGGATCAGATCTGAAAAAAGGCTAAACACATTGAAATCTCAGACGACCTGCTTCAGCTAAACTCCTCCTAGAAAGGTGGAAGCGTACTGAAGCCCTAGGGTGCTAGGTTCGTACTTCGACGAGTAAAACATAAAATTACAGTTCCAATATGGGTGGAGACGGAGGTCAGAAAACCCTAAATAGTAGCTGAGACAAACCCAGAAAAATCACAGAAAAATTCTTGCAAAAAGTACAAGTCGCATTTTCTGACCTGTTTTCAGCAGAGACCACAGGCTTGAGGTCGTTTTCTATGTCCTGAAGGTTGATGTCACACATTTTAGCCCAAAATTTGCAACCTGCACTTCTGGAACTCTCCAGAGAAAGTTTCAGGAAAAAGTGTCGTCTCAACTGCGGCGGATACCTATCACCTGCGCAATAGGCCCAGAAACACACAAAAGTTAGAATTTTTATTGATTGAGGTTTTTAAAGGTTAAAAACAACATAAATAAAAGAAAAATGAGAAGCTAAAGAAAAACCATAGGGATTGAAGTAGCTGGTCATGGAGGGATATGAAAAACGACAATGGTTGTAATTATAAACCCTTGTGGAGTTGCCAGTTGTTAGTGTGAATTCTACTCGCAAGCGTACGAAAAAAACTCACTTTAGCTGTGCATAACAAACAACCCTAACATCAAAGATGGCTACCAATTTATTTAGATCTGCAGTTAGTTGACCAAGAAAAATGCTACAAAATCCAGATCTATGCAGTTAAAGACATTAAACAACAAATAAAAGCAAGAGTTTCTCCATGCATTCAATAGAAAAGACAAGAATATTTTTAAAGAATTTTGTATTTATGACACCCGAGAAGGGAACATAGAAAGATGTTACCAGACCCCCTTAATGGGATGGGTTCTTGTATGTCCTCAGTGCTTCAGATATAAGATCTCTCTCTCTTGATGGTGTAGAAAACCCAGACAAAAATGGAACTCAAAGGGAGCTCATGAGCAAAATGGTAGCAAAATATGACAATGATGGAGGATCAAATCCAGAGTGACCTTTAGGCAACAAAAGGTATTGAATGAATGGAAAAACCCTTCTATTTATAACAAAATATTGAGTTAGTCTATATATTGGTGCATGATTAAAATATTATTAACCAAATCTAGATCCAACTTTTATGGAATATTTTATTATTTTTGTTGGAGGGAAAAAGAATTTGAATTTGGTCAAATCCCTTTCTTTAAATAATAAATAAATAAATGATTTATTTACTATTTTAAGAGTGTGGTTGAGTAATAATTAAAAAATAGTGATTTATTCAATTATTTATAAATGATTTAGTCAAATTTAACGAGTATTATTTAAATAATGTTTTAAATAATTATTCCTAGAAAATAATAAGATAAATAGTGATTTATCTAATTAATTTCCCTGTTTTGGGTTAAATATGACCAAGAATATTAACTAAACTATTGTTTAATTAATTATCCCTTGAGGAAAATCAAATAAATAGGGATTTATTCAATATTTCCTCATGGGGTTTCCTGTTTAGACCATAAACAACTTAATAAATTATGGATTATTAAGTTATTTTTTATAGTGAAATAAATTTTACTAGGGTAAAATTGGTCTTAGATGGTTTACTTTGGTCCATATAATAGTAACAGGTTAGATGACCAAAAATTGGTGTAACACTGCAACCGGTAGCTTCTTGTAGCTTTTGATTCCTATAACACTTAGCACAATCATGATGGTTCTTATGACTTATTGAATGCAAATAATCGATGGGAAAACATATGATTTTCTTGAGTTTTTGGTTTTTAGGAAAAATACTAAGATGGGGGGGAGAAACAATATTTTTTATTCCTTTTTCCTTTCAATTTCAAGTTAAAATTCTATATGCCAATGTTATTTAGACAACTCACGTGTGTATGTGCTTTCTGTGAGTAAAAATAATGTATATCCAAATTAATTATTTTTCTTAACATCCTTCAAATGTTTAACTTAAGCATTACATTGTTAATTTATTTTCCATTCAGTATGTATGAAATAGAATATAAATCATAACACATAAGAAACACATCAACACATATAGACATAGGAATTTTAGGTGGAAACCCAATGTGTGAGAAAACCACTATTATTGTCATCTCTTCCTTATTCTCTTATTATAAGGAAAGTGTATTCTTACAATTTTGTACTGGAACAAAATCTTACTAGCACGCAAACTCCTACCTACCAAAGGCTACAACCTCCACTCGGTCTTTGACACCCACTGGAAGGGAGCTACAACCCCCTAATCACAATTACCAACTCCAACAAGAAGGGATCACCTACCCCTTAAAAAATTTTGCTAGCTAACACTGGTAGGAAGTTCCAAATGCCTCACGTAAGGCTCCAGCACTTAGTACCCTGCATGGACCATGTTTAAAAATATTTCATATTGGATCCACCTATATCAAACAATCATCAAAAACTGGAGGCCACATTTCATCAAATTTTTAAACTGGACCCACAACCTGTAATAGGCTCAAACCAATATCGACTTAAATTCCAAACTAAATCATTCAAGACAAAAACCAATACATAATATTAATGTTCCATATACAAAATATCAAACCAATACTGAATTATCAAGTGCCAACTACTAACATGCCAATACAAATAAACCACTACAAACCAATTATCGAATATTGATATCAATATGAAAAATCATTAAATCAGACCATTGAAGCAGACCAATGCCATTGAGATCATTCAAACAATCATGTTGTCATAAATACACAACTAATAAGTAGTCATTACAAACCCTGATCAAACTTACCTCATAATATATATGTGATTGTTCTGAAGCATATTTGTGTATATGTGCGCTTTTTATGCATGTAACCTGTGTACATATCTCAGATCGCTAAATACTGAAACACTGTCAAACGGAACCATTGTATCAACCATTGAATCACTAAAATATTGAGTCACAATACCAACTAATCACGGATATTATAATACTAAGTCACTGAATACTCAATCACAATTTTGTAGGATCATCACTGATCAATATACAAAGCCATATCCAAATCAATTCAATCCACACTATCAAATACATACCATTATGATCAAGACATAATTGATGAACAACAAATAATAATACAAATTCATCAACTAGTATCACTATTACGAGCAAAGTTACCCTAAGGCCCAGGGTTGAAAGACCTAACAGAGCAAATGGCATGTCATCAAAAGGACTGTAATTACCAACTTCTAGGCTTTAAACTAGAAAGTGAGGATTTTAGATCTTACCCGTTTATCCTTCGTTTGAAGTAGATCTTGTAGGGTTCAAACCCTTGCAACTCCTCATGCTTCAAAACCTGCAACTTAGTCAATAACAAGCACAAAAACTAGTTGTACAACATATGTGTCCTAGATGTTAGTAGATTAGCATACATGATCTCATAAACGTAACATGAAATAAACTATTCAATATTATTAAGCATTTATAAGAGACAAATAACACATGAACATGAGGAACATGATGGTACTTATTTTATTGATAACATGTACAAAAAATAACAGTGGAGAAATCACCTAAGATCTGCCATAGCCTTGAGAAAAACCATCCTCCAGATTCATCCAACCCTAACCTCACACAGATTCTTCCATAAATGGTGCACAAAGGATGTCACATAGAATAAGGTTGATCATCACAACGAAACAAGAGTTTCCTAAAACCTGGGAAGTGCAAGAGGCACAGAAGAAATTTCAGACTTGATCAGGGCTAAAACAAGCTATAATATCAATAATATTCTCTCTCTCCTCCCTTAGTACATTCCGTTGAGGTGTATTTATACTTCCTCAAATTAGTTTTTTCTGTTGGGGAATAGTTAGGCCACGGGCTGGGGTAGATAAGTTACCGGAAAAATTGTAAACCCTGCCTCAATAATATGGAATTTTTAAATTTTATAATATTTTAAATAGCATACGTGGGTCACCTATTGATGGACACATGTGTGCACGCGAAAAAAACTAGGCAGAGTCGCGTATGGATTTTAAAATATATTTTTTTGAGAAATGTGACAAAGTCTTAATGGAATGGTTTCCCAAGGCCAATGCATAAGCCGTCGAGTATATAGAGGTGATAAATGATGCTATAATACATTCCTCCTAATATATGAGGTCAGAAGTGGTACATGATGGCCGAAATGTATTATGTGCATAGAAAGAACCCTGCGAGGACTAGAGAGGACTTCAAAAGATTTAAGCCTGCCAAAAACTAGTGATAGAAATTAGAAAGACAGCTCATGTCTGAGAAAGAAAATCATGATCAATGAAATAAAATCATGGCTTCATATCAAGTATGGAGAGGATCCAATAACTACACAAGTATAACTGAAATTTAAAGTACACAGTGAATCATCTTATCACTGCCTGGAAGTATAAGTAAAAATCACATCCAAGTATCACATATAAAATGATGATCAATGATGCTGCATAGATATATGATCATTGAAGTCAAAACTGAATCTCCAAGTACCAAATCATAAGTGGTGGAACAAATGGTACACACGCAACTCTAGAACCAACATATAAGATGTTGTTGTGATGAAGCTGCAACATATAAGGGTGGATGGTGTCACTTGTAGAAAACTGAAGGAGCTTTCAAAGTGAACCAAAGAATGCTAATGCAAACTCGAGGTATTCACCGATCACCATGGCACAATTCTACACAATGGGAATAAATGAGTTGAGGTCAACCATGTGAGAAATTTTTTGATTACTGGTCATTGATGTATACCGTTAAAAAATGTGAGACAACCCACCAATAATGATAATGAGTGTCAAGGTGCCCTAGTGAAATCTAAGAAGTGTGAATAAATGATTTGAAGTTGAACACTTGAGAGAATCTATCGATTAGAAGACATTGATGTATTCTCACTATCGATAGCAAAGGACTCTACCACTGATGATTACAAACCCTAAGGTACTGAAAAAGGGACTCTATACCTTATTCCCAGAGCGATGAGTCAGAGTCGATGGGAAAAGATCAGCTGGAAGGAACGCCTTAAGGCATCCCACACAATTCCAATGTGAGTGTAACCCACAAGCAAATATTTGGAAGGAATTCGAAGAATTAAAGTGAAGTAACCAACCAGAAGTACATTTTCAGCATGCACAAAATGTAGCTAGCACATAGCAGAAACCCTCTGAACAAATAGGGTCAAATGCAAATCAAGGTACTGTAAAAATCAAAGGTGTGATACTGTAATTTGAATTCGAACACAAGAGAAACCACTCAGTCAAAGACCCATGATGTTGATGAAATGTTGATCACAAGGTCACCTATCAATGATGTAAATAGGGCTAGGGTGTGGCTCTAGGTTTACTCTCAGAGCAATATGTCAAAGTCAATTAGAGACAAACCCGCCAACAAGAAGTCAATGGAGACCTTCTCAAACTAGCATGAGAAAAGAACCAAATATCTAATGTGATAGAACAAAATATTGACAAAACCGGGATGGCTAGCTGAAAAATGAGTCAAGGGACACCGCAGAAAGGCCAACTCAGGTTAACTTCGCTTGAACAAAAGCACGACTCGTTTTTTACTATGGCAGCAAATGATAACTCTATTTAAGTTTGTCATGCAGGAGGCATAAACAAACCCTCTGTATGATTAGAAGGGATAACCAACCGAGGGAGTACTGACTCGATAACAAGGTTATGGCTTCTCCTAAGTCAAAAACCAAAACCATCCCAAATGGAGAAAAAACTTAGCTTTTTTATGCTTTGTTCAAGAGCAACACAACTGACGCTATAGCTACCATAAAGTATGGAAGTATTGTCCCGTTCCCACTCTTTTTCAAATATTTATTTTTTTGTCTTTTTTGTATTTCAAAGCCTGGAAAAGAATAAAAGAATGCCTATAGTACAATGGATAGAACGAGTTTTCGTAAACAAATGCACTAGTTCCTGGAATAGGAACAATCCTATGCTCAATGCAAGGTGGAAAAATATTTTAATTGACACTCAAAAGGATGTTCCATCCATGGGTAAAGGTGTCAAGTTGAAAAGGCTAAGTGATTGCATGGTTAAATTGTACATATTGACATGGTCAAAAGAGGGCTTAAACATGAGTCCAAATGAAGTCGGCTAAAGGCAAAGATAAAAAATTGGTCAATATGCAATGCAGTAATACAAATCGACAACCATGGGAGCCTCTAATGTAAATGTCTAGAATAAAGATAGCGAAGAAGAAGAAGAATGAAGCTTCAACGCATAAGTCATGGTGGGACTAAAGATTACTCCTGAGCCTAGACAGATTGCAGCATGGGTGACAGATGCTAATGAGGAACTAACTAGGAAGCCCATGTAAAGGATGGCTCTACCACCAAGTCATGATTTAATTAAAAATAGACGAGTGAAATTGGTTAAATAGTCATGACTTGATGGGGTTAGCTCTATGGCAAGTGATTAGAAAGGAAGCTAGTATGAAAAAGTGCAGCAGAGAGTGAATTCCCAACCTATATGCCAGTTCAGAATCAAATACCTTCCATGACAGGTCAGCAGTTATGGATCCAAAGAAAAATTGGAAATATCTCAAAATCACCATAATGTACCTGAAAATAAATTTTCCCAACACTTACAAGCCAAAAGGTTAAACAAACTTAACTAAATTTGAAAAATAAACACAAATGAAATTTGCGAAAAAAATTCAAATTTCGGGCATAAATAAGCATTTTGATTCACGTTTTGGTCATTTATGCAGTGCAGAAGTGGAAAAAGAGCTCTGGAGCAAACAAAACCCATCTTGCAAATAGAGCAACCAACCACCGAATCAGCTCAAACTAGTCAGGTAAGCCTTGTACTCATCTTTTTTATCAATTTCATTCCTATTTCAAGAAATGTTTTGGATTTTTGACTGTAGGAAATATATTTTTCTTGAAATCATTTGCATATAGGTAGGTTCGTCATGAGGAACTCATGTATAGGCATGACTATGTTCGAATGAAGTCGCGTATGCACAAAGAAGAATTCAAAAACTAATATCTAATGGGTCAATGGATGAAATTGTTCACGATGACTATCAACTGGAGGGAAAGAGAGCACAGTGCAATTGACAATAAAGTCATGGAGGACCAGCAATCATTGGATATACTTCAGAGCTACAGTTTATTAAAAATTTTCAAAATGCCAAATATGAAAACCAATATTTGATTACTAGAGATGTTAGTCAATTATTGGGAACCAGATGAAGACTTCTTTATGATTGATCAGATGCCATTGAGGATTGAGCTAGAAGACATCTATTTTATCACTGGACTTTCCCAGAGGGGAGAACCAGTTGTTTTGCATGGTAAGCCCACTATAGGGCTTAATATAGATGATTATGTCCAGGTCTATTGTATAGATGGTGCAAAGAAGGTGGGGACTCAGATCCCAATCAAGGATGTACGGGACTTGTACATAAAAATCCTTCTTTTCACTATTGGTAGAGTGGTAGGGTTGGCATCCCTTCAATAGGCCTCACGCACTCATTTGATTCTAGTAGTGGAGTACTTGACTCACCTCTATTACTGGTGCATAGCCTTGTTGGCTAATTTGAAGAAACAACTGACTTCCATCCGGTAGGTAAAGACAAAACACTTTGGATATGGTATTATTCTTCTGGCATTATTCTTTGAGAGATTCCCAGGGCTTCAGCCCAATATCATCTCCACCATCAGTAGCCCAAGAGATCCGAGGATAGCCAGATGGGTTGCCTTGATGAAGAGACTGGGGGAAGTGAAGTTCCCCGCACTACATGGGTTGATGAGTTCTTCCAGTGGTGGGCAGAACAAGTCATCTCAGTATAGAACTATCCTTATGCTGGGATGGATTTTAGAGCAGATCTTGATTTGGTTCTTCCACCTAGAGCAGCATGGGGTGCAATTGGTAATATTGAACAATGATTTTTTGATTATGTGATTTTTTTTATTTTTCAAATTATATCCAAATGAAATTTTTTTTTGATGGGAAAATATGACTTGCAAAAATTTAATGATCATGATGTAGACATGGGACCAGTTAGACCTGAGGGTTACCTAAGACATAAGCACCGCAGAGGAGAGGTGAGAAATGATGAAGACCCAAGAAGAACCCTCCATGTCATCCAGAGAAACTTGGAGAGTTTAACTCGCCAAGTACCCATGGGAGCTATAGAGGATTTTCCTGAGGCTATCCAGAGGAGAGTTTTCGGAGTAACATGAGAATGGGTGTGATTATTCCACCATGTAGCTACTGATATTGTGTTCTACCAGGGCAAAAATGTTGGGCAGGGGCCTCAAGAATATATATAGATTTGATCGGATGACTATATTATTATTTTTTATGATAGACATGATCGAGCATAAACCCAAATTTTATAGGAAATGATGGTCCAATTTTGTATATTTTTAACACTCTGATCTATCTATCTATCTATATATATATATATATATATATATATATATATATATATACATAGCAATTTATATGATGTGATTGTCCCAAATGTACAATAATTAATGATGTTTTTGATATTTTTAAAGTATTGAATGATTAATGTGCCAATCGAGTGCTTGATTTGATAATCAGTCTACTAACTAATTATCAAATTGAGAGATATGAACTAACGTAATAAATTGAAATGAATGTTGTAACAATCGTACCCTAAAAAATAATCGATGCAAAAATATGTCTCTAACACAATAGGTGTTGTTTAATTGTGAAACCACTAGTTGTGTATCCAATTAAACTACAAACGAATCAACACCAACAGATATTTCCTCTAAGAGTAGGTTGACCATTGTAGTGTATTCAGCCACATTATTCGAGGACAGACCAATGCATATACCTCTTTAGACTAACATCTTATCGGATGTATAGTAAATTACCGAAGCCATGGAAGCCAGGTTCCAGGTATGTCTACTAGCACCATCGGCAAAGCCAAAATGACTCATCTCATCCAATAACACATGCCAAAGAATGTCAAACTCATCAAAGTCACACCAATAATAAAAAAATAGATATGTGCAAAAATATAATATATACAACAAATCAAATGATAGGTCGAAGCCTAGGCATAATACTTCTTCAGATAGATCCCATTTCTGGGCTCCACCAGCTCCTTCCCATCAAAATAAACCAAGGCATAAGCTCCCTTTTTTAGGACCTTCTTGATGATGAAGGGGCCATACCACATGGATTTTAACTTGCCTACCCTCGAGGCATCCTTCTCTCGGGTATAAACCAAGACAAGGTCACCTTCAGGGAAAACCCTAGGCTTGACCGCCTTATCGTACTGAACCTTCACTCATTTCTTATAAGCCTCATTCATTGTAGCTACATCTCAGCACTGCTCATCAAGATTTTCTATATGTACAAGGCATTCTTCGATACTAGAAGTGTCAGGAAGAAGCTCAACTTCTAGCATAAGGGAAGGAATTTCACATTCAATAGGAAATATACATTCCAACCCATAAACTAGTTGAAACGTAGTGAAAATGGTTGCAGTATTTACAGAAATCCAGTATGCCCAAAGTATAGGGTACAATAAAACATGACAATTGTATATGGCTTTATCAATTTTCCGTTGAAGGATAGTATTCAAGGATTTTTTAATGGCTTCCACTTGCCCATTGGCCTGAGGATAATAAGGAGATGAATGCTCCTGTCAAAAACCCAATTTGAGAGCCAATTCAGCCATCATACTATTATGAAAGTGACTTCCATTTTTAGTGACAATCTCTTTGGGGATACCAAAGACAGAAATTACTTGGTTGAATAGAAACAAGGCTGTTATCTCACCATCATTCCTGAAATTAGGAATAGCCTCAACCCACTTCGTAAAGTAGTCTACAACTACAATAATGTACTTGTGACCCTTAGCTAAAGGTGGGTTACAAGTAGTATAATCAATACCCAACCTTGTGAATGTACCAACAGTGATGACAGGAAAGAGTGAAGCTAGATGAACAAGCATATTCCGGATATAAACTTGAAAGGGATGACACTTTTTTACTGCCTCAACACAATCTTTGAAAATCAAGGGCCAAAAGTATCCAGCACACAAGATTTTTTGGGTTGTAGCAAGCCCAGATAAATAACCACCAGAAGGTCCGTTGTGGAAATCATTCAGCACAACCTCAGCTTCTTCGAGAGTTAAGCAACGTCTAATGATCAAATCAACCCTACGATGATATAGAGTGTCACCGATAATTAGATAAATTTTAGCCAAGAAACACAACTTTCGACGCTCGTATTTCGAAAAAGCTAAGGGAAACTTCACAGTCTATAGATAAACTATGAGATCTCCATACCAGGGATCTTGTGAAGAAATGAGAAAAATATGTTCATCAGGAAATGATTCTTCATAAACAATCTCTTCTCCACAGGGAAACTCTGAAATCAACTCCGCAAATACCAATGAATTCTTGGATTTGGGAGACAGGAATTTAAGATCAAACTCTTGCAAAATGACAATCCATCGATTGTATTTTCCCCCAATTACTCACCTACTGAGAATAAATTGAAATGGATTAACTGTCGCTAAAACATAATTTTTTCGAAGGAGGATATAATGTATGAGCCACTGGATAGCGTGGATAGCTGCCAAATCTAGTTTCTCAACCAGATAATACTGGAGTTCAGGACCTACCAATCCTCAACTAAGGTAGTATACAACATGCTCGCAAATAACATCATCTTCCTAAACCAGAAGCATATTTATGGTATATTCTGCTGCAGCGAGATACAAGAGGAAAACCCTGCTATAATCAGGTGGACTCAATAATGGAGCAGCGATCAATGCTTTTTTCAAAGCATTGAACGAGAGTTAAGCAAATTTATCCCATAAAAATGGAACTCATTTCTTTAACAACCTCATAAATCCATTTGTAATCTCAGCATAATTCACGATAAATCTCCATAATAAATTGGCTTCGCCTTGTAGACTGAAGTTAACGGATTAAAGACAGGGGAGGCAACTGCAATATTTCCTCTACCTTAAAGGGATCTACCTGAATCCCTTCCATAAACACGATGAATCCAAACAAATGAACTAATGTGATAGTGAAAATGGACTTATTAGGGTTCAACCAAATTTTATAATACCGACACCATTCAAAAATTTGACGAAGGTTTGAAGGATGACCAATTCTCTTGCGAGAAAGAGCAGCTAAATCATCCAAATATGCCTCAATAATATGCTTGATGTTGTGGAAGACATAAGACATAGCCATCTGAAAGGTAGCTCCAGCATTTTTAAGGCCAAAAGGCATCTTTTCGCAAGAAAAAGTACCCCAAGAGAAAATAAAAGCAGTCTTATGCTAATCTTCAGAACGAATAGTGATCTGATATTATTCTGAGAAACCGTCAATGAAGGAGAAAATTTCATTCTTCACACACTCATCGATAATATAATCTATAAATGGTGTGGGATAATTATCTTTAGGGCATGCCTTATTCAAATCCCCGAAATCAATGCAAACTCGGATCATTCATTGCTTCTTGTCCATAGGAACTAGATTTGAAACCCACTTAGTTAATGGAACGAGGTATATGAAACTCGACTTTAGGAGTTTCTCCAACTCATCTTTGATAGATGTAGCCTTCTTAGGGTTGATCGGACAAAGCTTCTGTCGAATAGGCTTATCATTTTCATATGTTTTGATCTCATGTTGGACGATAGATGGATCTATACCAGGCATTTCCTCATAATACCAATCAAACACATCCCAAAATTCTGGAAAGAGATCGGTGTAATTCTAAAGCTCTTCAGGGGAACATTCGGCTCCAATGAAGACATTCTTAATAATGTTAGGATCTCTCGAGATGTTCACCGTGGTAGTAGCAGAAATAAAAACCATTTTACCTTCAGCAAATACCTGTGTTAAGGTTGGGTGAACAGGACCAGAATACTGAAGGCTAGACAAACTTGTTTCAACTTCTCGCAAGTATGGTATAAAATAAGACTGACGATCAAATCATCCCATGGTCTCTCTACACTAATCATTGCTTTAATGATGGCCTCTTCAAATGGAAGAGTGGTATCAAGGAAATCCTGAGCATAAAATGAACTAAGGGTCCAAGTCAAAGCCACATCTCCATCCAATTCCTTTAGTGAAAGAGAAACTGGCATGGATTTTGAAGAGTCAACAATAGATAAAAAATAAATCTCATCTATAGACATAGGAAATTCCATTCCACCCACTTGGCCTTCCTCTAATGTGGAGGTAGGAGAAGGCATGGTCCAAGGGTTCGAAAAATAATGAGTTCGAAAGAACTCCCTTCGAGTGGGAACCTTGGAGGATGAAATAGCATGGATATGAACCGAAGGAGGTAGAAAATTAAAATTACCCATCAAGGATGTATACATTCCAACCCCAAAATTCTCAATAGGCTGCTAGGTATCATTCACCAAGGGAACAGTCAAGTTAGCGGATGCATTCAGATCTACAAGATAATAGTCCATCTGATCAACAGTGGCAATTCTCCCTTCGTTAGGGAAAAATAAATTGCGAAATAATGAGGAAGTAATAGCATCCATCTCATAAATCTAGTTTCACTTCAAGAGAAGGTTGTAGTCTAGATTTTCGTCAACTATCTCGACCTTGATATTGACAGTTTTACCCCCAACACAGATGGGTAAAGTTGGAGCAATGGTATGTGGCCTATGGGAATTACCATAAAACATAGTCAAAAGAGTAGCAGAAGGGACAATTAAAGGATATCCAATAGCTTTTCATTATGAGATAGACATCACACACGTGGAAGAACCCTCATTAATAATAGTTTGAAAGATAATAAAATTTCGATATGTAGACTTAATCTGGAAATCCATATGTTGAGGAAGTCTTTTTTTGAAATTTGACATGCCAAATGTGATCATAAGAGAAATTTTTGGATCAACAGCCCCAATGGCAATGATAAATGCACTTCTTTGTGCAGGACATGACTGGAGTACCTCTAACATAGACATGGTGCAAGAACTTTGAACCAAATATTCTACAATCGAGTATTTATGGGTAGCCTTGGCATTAGGATTGATCTTCGTACACTTTGTAGACCCTTTTGGCATCCGAGGTATAGGCTCAAATACAGGCCTCTCTATATGGATTGGCTCAGCATTATTAGGAGCACCTTTAGCTTTTGAAGACTCAGCTTTGCCATAATCACAAGATCTTGTAGAAATATCTATGTGAAAAATCATCATGTATATTTTTTATGAATTTTCCCTTTCCTGGTTGCCCCTAGAGGTTGCTCCAGTATTCGTATTTGCACCAGAAATAAATTGTTTCCCTTGGGGAAAATGGTTTGTTAGTACAGCCTGGGAGCTAGAAGAACCCTGTTGAGCTAACAAGAACTGAGAATCCTAAATTTTTTGGTAGAGGTGAGTAATATGGCCTCCATTGCACAAATTTCATGTAAACTTAACCTTCTTTTCATTAACCCTCTTACCCTCTCCAACACGATCGGTTGATCTGTTCGCATTCCCCTTCCCATCCTTGTCTTTCTTCTTATTATTCCATCCCTTCTTCTTCCCATTGGATTGTGGATTTCCTTTTCGGTTAGAAGCTTTAATAACATTAATAGCCAAGGGCTGAGAACGAGTTGATATTGAAGGCATAGCCTAGCCAAGAGGAGCAGATTGTATATACAACTACTGCAATTGATTTAACAGGTTATTCGTACCACTATCGTTCGTACCGATAAGTCCGTCACCATGAGGACCAGGTTTGGTTTTGGCTAAATCTAGCTTGGAGTGAGGAGCATCTGGCAAGATTTTATTAAGGACCCAAGACTAAGAATAAATCAGTTCTAGCTACTGAGTCCTAAAAATAGCTTGCTCTTCAAAATATACCCCTGAAATGGATACATCCTTTGATATTTTTGGCTGCAGAGATTTCAGAAACCATTCGAGAAGGAACTCATTCAGAATTTGGGCTTTGATGAGCCTCTTCCTTCTCCTCCATTCTTGAATATGATCATAAATTTGAGTTTCTCTGTGTAGAAATTATATAACTAATGCGTTATACATCCAATATTCTCCTGATCACACACTATTTGACTTCATGCATAATACAAAATCTCTTCTACTATTGATCATTACCTGTAGAAATTAAATCAATTGCATGCACACATTAAAACCATAAAAATTCACACATATGAACATAGTGATTTATGGGAAAGCTTAAAGATGAAAACCCCCAACTATATGTATAATATATGTCATAGAGATCATGTAACAATCATCATACAAAGCTTCTCACAAGCTCTCAGTACAATCTCCAATTGCTACACACTAATCAGGTTCGATCTAGCAAATCCCATGCACTGATCTCTGTCACCTGCTAGCCTGCCTCTACTGCGCAATCCCTGCTGAATATGGGATTTGAATGAACTCGAATCAGTCCAGCCTTGCTCATGCAATCCTAAATGGCATCTCCAACCACTGTGTGTTGCAAATCATGCAACACTATAGTCACAACTGATAGTCAACCTGCTCCTTCACCTACTTCTTCACTTGTCTCCACTGAAACTATCCATGCACTGTAGTTAACTGATGTATTCTTCAATTGATTAATGATTTAGTAATTATTGAATTAATTAATAATTAATTCACACCACTCTCACTAGTGTATCAATCAGTTAGACTAGATACAACTAGCTCAACTATGTTTAACTAAGTTAAATTGAACACAACTCCACCAACTACCTCAATAACTCCACCAAACTCTGTCACATGAGTTCTAAATGAGGTCTCCATGCAATAGCTCCACCTAACCCTTAGGAATAGCGTAATTCCTTCTGTCACCTCCTGTGCCACATCTGTGCACTTAACTAAAGTGCTCCAAGAGAATAAGATAATGTTTATAGTCCAAATATTATTAAGAGCTAATAATATTCGACATATCTATTTTTAGACTGGAAATCTAAAAATAGATTCCACCCAATATGTCTAAAAATATAACTCCATCTATTTTTCCAACCTAACCAACCATCCATAATTAGCATCCTACAACTCATAGAATATGATTGTCATGTCTAAAAATAGACATAGTCTAAAAATAGACTTGCGCCAAAAATAGCCTGCGGGCCCACTTAGTGAAGGCGACTCTTTTCACTAAGCTCATCATCTTGTTGCAATCTCAACACTCCCTCTCAACAAGATAGGGATTATCTTCCACCCTGATCCTGCCTCTGTGGTATTCGAATTTGCTCCTGGTGAGCGCCTTCATCAAGATATCAGCATCCTGATCCTCCATAGGAATGTAAGAAAGTAACATGATCTTCTGCTGCACACAATCTCTGATATGATGATACCGGATGTGACTGTGTTTAGATCTATCATGAAATACTAGATTAAACGAGAGTTTGATGCAACTCTGATTATCACAATATATCATAGTAGGATCTAGGTGTGAACTGAACAACCCGACCAGGATCTTCCTCATCCATATAGCCTCGCATGTAGCCAAAATCACTACCATATACTCGGCCTTAGCTGAACTGAGTGCCATGGATCTCTGCTTCCTACTGTACCAAGTAACTATTGTCGACCTGATAGTAAAAATCCCTCCAGATGTGCTCTTTCTGTCCGTTGGGTTCCCTGCCCAATCTACATCCATGAAGCCACACAGCTTCACCTCATCTGATTGTCTGTACCATAATCCATATCCTGATGTGCCTCTGAGATATCTCAATACATGCTTTCCTACCTTCCAAAAGAGCTTGGTAGGCTTAACCATAGCTTGTGAAAGCTGGTTAACAGTGTAGCATATGTCAGGTCGTGTATTGACTAGATACATAAGCGATCCCACCAACTATCGGTAAACAGTGACATCCACTACCTCTGCCGATGTAGCATCCTCTTTCCTCCAACTAGCAGGAAGAGGAGTGTCGATAGGCTTACAGCCATGCATGTTGAATTTCTCTAGTATCTCCCAGGCATACTTGCCTTGAGACACAAACAATCCATCACTGCACTGCCATATTTCCGATCCTAGGAAATAATGAAGGAGGCCCAAGTCCTTCATCTCAAAATATTTTGCAAGATCATCCTTGCATGAGAGTATCAAATTTTTTTCACCTGTCAAAATAAAATCATCTACATAAAGTACAATGATCAGCAACTTACCCTCCACCACAATCTGGTATAGGTTCGGATCCACCTCACTCTTGGTGAATCCAAGACCGATGAAATAACTATCTATCTATATGTACCAAGCACGAAGTTCTTGTTTCAACCCATACAACGCTCTTTTGAGCCTGCACACATGCGAATCGCTGCTGAAGATCTCGAAACCTTAGGGCTGCTCTATGTACACCTCCTCCTCAATGACTCCATTAAGGAACATGGTCTTCACATCCATCTGATGAATGTGCCATCCCATCTGCACTGAGAGAGCTAGGATACTTCGTATGGAAGAATACCTTGCGATAGTTGCAAAGGTTTCCTCATAGTCGATCCCCTCAATCTGTGAGAAACCCTGGGAAAAAAATCTTTCCTTGTACTTCTCAATGCTCTCGTCAGCTGCTTGCTTCACTTTGTAGATCTATCTCGAACCTACCACTGATTTCCCTTCCGGCCTTGGGACAATCTCCCATGCACTATTTCTGACAATCGAATCATACTCTTCCACCATGGCTTCTACCCATGCAGGGTCCTCCACAGCTTCCTCGAAAGAGGATGGTTCTGTCATGATACACTTGCTCATCAGAACCATATATCCAGTATATCAATCAGGTGATTGTCTCTATCTACGTTGTGATGTAGGTGCTCCTGCAGGAGGGAGTGTAATGAGCAGGATGGCTATGACTCATATATAAACTAGAGGATGGTATATGAGGGCTATAGGAGGTATGGCAGGGACTCAGGCTGCGGAGGTCAACAGAGATACAGGTGGAGTGATCTTGTGTATGGGTAGAAACGAGGGGGTCAAGGGTGGTTGCTGAAGGGGGGTCAAGCGAGACAACAGGGAAGGATGCAAAGGGAATGGGCTCCAAAGGTCTCACAGAGGAGGATAGGTAAAGAATGGTCATAGTAGACTCCGTCATCTGAACATCAGGGGGGAATGTCGATGGGAGCGAGGGGATCCTCAAGCTGGCCCGAAGCATACTGCACGAGTATGGGAGAGGCGGATTGATTTTGTTCAACCTCATACTCTCGGACTAATTATAAAGAGGCGCGGTAATGCGTCAGGTGAGGACAATGGTGGGAGTAATGGCCATGGATACCGCACAAAGTGCAGGGTTTGCTAGTGCAAATCGTTTTTGGGTTCTTGGTTACGGACGAGGACGGAAGAGAAGGGTCAGAGACCGTAGACTCAGGGAACACGATTTTAACCATAGGTTGAATGTGGGGCAACTCAGGACAAGTATGAGTGAAGTGACCGACGACATCACACAAGGCGCAAGGCTTTGCGGGCGGGGGAGGAGCAGGGTCAATTGGGGTGGCCTTGTCTTTGGATTCCCCCTTGCGAGCTTTGCCTTTCTTACCTGGAGCTGTCACCACAGGGATATGGTCCTGGGGAGGTGCAGGGGGCATGGTAGAAATAGAGGAAGCGAGGGGGACCGGTTGAACCGGTGTCAAAGCAAGATAGGGTTTGGGGTGACCAGGAGGGGTAGCGGCTGGAGGGTCAAGGTACCAGATGGGTATACCCAGGGTCAGGTTAGGGAGAGACAGGGTGGTCATGACAGGGACCGAATAGACTCCGGGAGGGGGAGCTAGGAACGGTATCTGACCAGTGGGATAATGACCAGGAGGGACGGCTTCGAGATGGTTAAGGCCTGGGGGAACTGATCCAGGGGGATAAAGGGGTTCAAGGATACCAACTGTAAGAGAAGGGCTAGAAGGAGGAGGTCCGGCTGGCAGAGATGAAGGGCTAGGAGTGGGTTGCAGTGGGTGAGGTTGAGTTTGAGGTTGCTGGCTAGCCGAAGCGGGTCGCTTAAGGGCATCCCGAGACAATTGCATCATGAAAACATTCGATAAGCTGGGATCAGAGATGTGAGGAGGGGGAAGACCAGGAATAGTTCCAAGCAGGGAGGAATCTTTGTAGACGCCGAGGGAGACACTGGTCAAGGAATCGATGGTTTGCTTATTGGCTACAGAAGAGATGGTCATCTTAGGGGAGGTCTAAGACTTTGGCTCATGATAAGTCAACTGGTCAATGGTGACTATCTTTCCATTGTGAGGAAAAGACATCTTGTGAAAAACCGCAAAGGGGACAGCAGACATGGCATAGGTGTATCTTCGCCCCAATAGAATGTTGTAATCTAGAGGGGTGTCGATGACTTCGATGTCAATGCAAATAGTCTTACCGGCAAGGGTGATAGGACAATTACGGAAAAGGCCAATGGGCTGGGAGGCGTGGCCGTCCCACGCTCGAAGGGTGATCGTGGAAGGGGCCAAGTCAGGAGATCCGAGTTGCTTCCAAACCGAAGTGGACATCACACAGGTGGATGCCCCCTCATCAATTATACACTGAGAAATGTTGGCATTCCAGATTTTGACTGGGATTTGGAAGGCGACGGAAGCAGGGAGAGGAGGATGTTCAGCTTGATGGGTGTCGAAAACAATCATTTGTTCATCAGCAGGATCTACAGCGTCCACGGTAGATAGCAGAGCCTTCTTTTGGGAAGGGCGCGACTGGAGGAGTTCCAATGTGGAAATGGCAGCAGGAGATTGCGCCAAATCATCTACTATGCTATACGAATGAGCAGCTCGACCAGAAGCAGCATTTCGATGTAATGGTCCCTTAAGAATCTTGGTATGAACCTCAACTTTGGGTTGAGGGATATGTAAGGGGCCATTCGATGTTGAAAGAGGCTCTGTAGAACCTGAAGAAGGGGACTCGGGGGCAGACTGAGCAGGAGGCTTGGGGTACTGGCAAGACCGAGTTTGAAGGTGAAGGTCGACGGTTGGGGAAGGATCAGAGTTCATCATGAGGATCTAGTAATCAGAGGAACCAGAAATGGAAGGTGGAGTGGCAACCTGTCCGTCAGGCGGTTGGGTTGCCACGAGTCCTTGCTGAGGGAAAGGATCAGTAAACATAGCTGGTTGAGTAGTGGCTAGATTAGGGGGAGCATGAGGGGAGGCATGTTGTCCTCGCAATGTGGCTTGAGACTCCCACATCTGCCGCATTTGTGGTAAGAGGGGACAATCGTGGGTGTAATGACCGTAAACACCGCAACACGAATAAGGCTTATTTGTGCGAAGAGGCCTCTCTGGCTTGGGTTGAGTGTCCTGTTGCTGGTTAGCAGTGTTAAGGTCAAAACCTTGAGGATTCGGTCCCCGAGGACCAGGGGCAGATTGGTTTGGATTGCCTCTCCGCCTTCTTTGAGAAGAAGGGGGATTAGTCGCGCCCTGCCGTGCAAATACTTTCCCTGGAGGGGGCTGTAGGTGCTGTTGCGGGTTTGGAGGAGGCAAGGGAGATGGAAGCGCATATGCCGGAGGAGTTGGCGCACCAGGCTGCGGATAAAGGTAATGGTTAGGTTGGGTAACATTGAGGTAAGCAAGAGGTTGGGAAAAAGGAGGAGGCATGCCATATCCTGGATACATGCTACCGGGAGGGGGAAGAGTGCTAGAGGTGCTGGCCCCTCCCTGAGGGAGACCATAGCCCATAAGAGGTTGAGCATACGGATGAGAAAGGGCTCCAACGATACCATTGGCGGAATGAGATGCCCCCAGGGCGTTAGCGCCACCGGGCCTGGGGAGGTCAAGGAGGACGGTATAAACATAACCAGACTAAGCATAGATCAGGTCATATTTCAAGGCTATTTGGAGGGTGGCTTCTTCGGTTTGAGGGAAATGGGAGGCGAAATCTTTTCCAATGGGAGCTAAGAGAGAGCGAAGGAACCAGTCCATATAGATCCAATCTTCGAAGGGGGGAGCTCGACATAAGCTTCGTCTTCGTCGCCATTTCTGGACATGAGCGGAAAGGCGGGTCGAAGAGGTTTGCTTGAAAGAGGTCAAAAGCTCTGTACCAGTATCGTATCGGAGAGGGAGCTGGAAGTAAGATAAAAAGGCTTGGGCAATGTTCACAAAGGTGGTATGGGAAGAGGTGGCTTGGTCAACATACCATTTAGAAGCTTCACCAGTAAGCGTGCATTGGAACAATCGAAGACAGATGGAATCATCGGTAATGGAGTTGGAGGAACACCACATGTGGAAAGATCGGACATGGTTGGTTGGATCTTCTCCAGCAAGGCCTTCGAACTTAGGGATGTCAGAGGGGAGCTTGGTTGGCATAGTAGGCCAACCAAAATCGTGGCGGATAGGGTCATTGATCAACTGATTGAAATCGGGGAGGCTGAGGCCTACGATGTACGGCAGCAAGGGTGTGGCCGAGGTAGTTCCTGTGGCGGTTCTGCTAGTAGTAGTTCCGGCATTAGGGCTGGGAGAACCACTAGCATTAGGCCCTGGACTAGACATAGTGAAGGTGACAGGGGAAGAACCAGAAGGAAAAGGATAACCCAAATAATCAGAAGAGGAGTCGGAGTGCAAACTCGTAGGAGGACTGGCTCGACGACAGCGAGACGAAGCAGGTCTATCGACCGGAAACTGAGGGTGAAGGCCAAGAAGTCTCCGGGAAGTGTGCCTTGGGGGTGTAATGATGAAAACACAAACACGGCACAAGGGGAAGAAGAACGACCACAAGGGCAAGGAGGTGCAAAATCAAGTGATTACAATGTCGAAACAAGGGCAGATAGGTGCAGTGTCAATTGATTTTAAAGTCTTTGCCTGGCGGTGTAAACCAGGCTCTTCTTCGCTTAGGGTGCATGTGTGGCGTGCGTTAATTTTAATTTTTAAACCCTTTTCGTTTTGAGAGCAAGAGAAAAAGTGTTCTGCGTAACTGAAAATAAATCTATAGAGAACAGTATATAATGTTGAAATAACAGAAAACTAACAGCGACTATTGCAACGATTCAACCCAAAAAGGCCGGTCTCTTAAAACTAATCTAAAAGAGGGAAAAAATCTAGTCAAAACACACTAAAAAGAGGTCAATAGATCCAGGGTCGAAAGGGACAGGGATCTAAAGGAGAAAGCTGCTTAAAAGAGCTGCAGATCACAGCCAAGAGGCAGAGGCAAGGTGGCTGGAAAAAAGGAGGAAATCAACAAAAAGCGGAAAGGACAGGGAGGAGGTCCTAAAGGGAGGTCCAAAAAAAATGACAAGAGGTGATTTGAAAGGAAGAAAAGCTAATTTAAAGGGATCTGAGGAGGAGGTATCAGATCTAAAAAAGGGAAGGCTGAAACTCTGAAAAAAAGACGGCTAAAATAGCTAAAAACTCTTGCACAAAAAGTGGATGGTACTGAAGCCCTAGGGGGCTAGGTTCCCACTTAGATGAGCAAAAAATATCAAAAACAAGTCTAAACGGGTGGAGGCAGAGGCTGGAAAACTCTGATAGAAGCTTCAGCAAAACCCAGAAAAATTGCAGAAAAACAGCTGAAAAATTGGCAGGTCGCAGGTTCTGACCTGTTTTCAGTGCAGGTCGCAGAAAATTGGCTGAAAAGTGAGACCTGGAGGTCTAGGTCACAGGTTATGGGATGAAAAGTGCGACCTGAAGCTCCGGGTGTCTCGGCGGCAGATTTTCAAAAAATTTGCCGTCTCAGTTGCGGCTGATGTCGGTCACCTGCGCAATAGGGCCAGAAACACACGAAAGTTAGAAATTTTAACGTTTTAGGGTTTTATGTGAGAAAAAAAACATAAAAATAGGAAAAACAAAAAGCTGAAAAGAAACCCTAGGATCTGAAGTAGCTGGATATGCAGGAATATGAAAAACGACAACGGTTGTAATTTAAAACCCGTGTGGAGTCGCCTTTTGTTAGTATGAATCCTTTGTCGAAGTGTACGAAAAAAGACCACTTTAGCTACGCATAACTAATAGCCCTAACATCAAAAGTGGCTACCAACATCTTCAAATCTACAGTTAGTTGATCAAGAAAAGAGCTGCAAAAAACCAGATCTATGCATAGAAAGACGTTAAGTAGTAAAAAGAAGGGTTTGCTCCATATATCCAATAGACAAGACAAGAACAATTTTTGAAAGAATTTTTTGTATTAAGGGCACCTGGGAGGAAAGCAAGAAGATGTTTCCAATTCTCCTCAATGGGATGGGTTCTTGGAAGTCCTCAGCACTTCAGATCTAGAATCTCTCTCTCTTGTTGGTGTAGAAAACCCAAACAAAGATAGAACTCAAAGGGAGCTCACACAACAAATAATGTAGAAAAATGTGACCAAGTGTATAGATCCAGAGTGATCTAATAGGCAACAAAAGGTAAAGAATGGTAGGAAAAACCCTCCTATTTATAACAAAATATTGGGTCATTCTAGATCTTGGTGCATGATTAAAATAATGTTAACCAAATCTAGATCCACCTTTTATGGAATATTTTATTATGTTTGTTGGAGGGAAAAAGTATTTGACTTGGGTCAAATCCCTTTATTTGTTAATAATAAATAAATAAATGATTTATTTATCTTTTTAAGGAAGTGGTTGAAGGATAATTAAATAAATAATGATTTATTTAATTATTTGTGGGTGATTTGGTCATATTTAACAAGAAATATTATCTAAATAAGATTTAAATAATTATTCCTAGAAAATAATAAGATAAATAAAGGTTTATCTAATTAATTTCTTTGTTTTGGGTTAAACATGACTAGGAATAATATTTAAATTATGGTTTAATTAATTATTCCATGAGAAAAATCAAACAAAATAGGTTTGTTTAATATTTCCTTTTGGGGTTTCCTGTTTAGACCATAAACAACCTAATAAATGTGGTTTATTAAGTTATTTTACATAGTGAAAGAAATTTTACTTAGGGTAAAATTGGTCTTACATGGTGTACTTGGGTCCATCTAATGATAATAGGTTAGATGACCAGAAAATGGTGTAACGCCAGCAGTTTCTCCTGACCATTGACAGAGTCCTCGTAGGGATGCCAACTCTTCGGAAGCCCAAGGAGAGCCAAGCTCACCAGTTCCTCTTCATCTACAGTAACCCCCACACTTCCCAGCTCATCCCTACACTGGACAAACTTCGCGAGGTCCTTGGGTATACTTTCGCCCTTCCCCATTTTTATTTTCCTGAGTTTATCCTTGAGCGCCAACTTCCTCTGGTCGCTCTTGCTTTGGAACAAGTCTGTCAAAGCTTTACACATAAAGAATGGAGAAGCTTTACCATGAAGGTTGGATACTATGTGATCCTTCACTCCTTCCAATAGAATCCTTTGACATTTTGACGTCTTCTTTTGCCATGTGTCAAGTGCGGCAACATCGCTAGAAGCAGGTTTTGGAATTTTTGCATCTATGAACTCCTTAAACCCATTATCCTCTAGCACCGCCTCCATCCTATCCTTCCATGTAATATAATTTGAGTTGCCCTCAAGGGCATACTCCAATCACAATTCGTTGAAATACATCTCAACATCGACACCAAGAAAACACTGCTGCAAATTCAAATTCCACCAACACAAAACTCAACCGCTTTAATGCTTTGCAATTGCTCCAATGATCAATATCACTCTGATACCATGTAGAAATTATATAACTAATTCGTTACACATCCAAGATTCTCCTGATCACACACTATTTTACTTCATTCATAATACAAAATCTCTTCTACTATTGATCATTACTTGTAGAAATTAAATCGATTGCATGCACACATTACAACCATAAAAATTCACACAGATGAACACAGTGATTTATGGGAAAGCTTAAAGCTGAAAACCCCCAAATATATGTATAATATATTTCATAAATATCATGTAACAATCATCATACAGAGCTTCTCACAAGCTCTCAATACAATCTCCAATTGCTACACACTAATTAGGTCTGATCTAGCAAATCCCATGCACTAATCTCTGTCACCTGCTAGCCTGCCTCTACTGTGCAATCCCTACTCAATATGGGCTCTAAATGAACTCGAATTGGTCTAGCCTTGCTCACACAATCCTCATTGGCATCTCCAACCACTGTGTGTTGCCCGCCGAGACAAAGTACAAAATAATAGTGTGTTCAGTAAACTAGGGACCGAACCATAAAGTACAACCAGCATAGACATGAGCCATATAAGAATACAATGAGAAATCCCACATACATGCTGTGCCTGGGATAACAGCCAGGACTTATAAAATAATATCTGAGTACATGAGATACAAATAAAACCCCAAATGCCCCCTATAAGTGGGGAAGGGCTCACAAAATCTGACTGATACATGCAAATCAAAGAGGCGCTGCAAGTGGCTGAGGCCGACATCATCAAATATATGGAGCTACATCGAAGGCTGAAAGGAAGAGGTCATCTGGGCATGTGGGGGGCTAGCTACAGGGCAACCCCCTCATGAGGACTGAGACATCTCACACACACCCGGGAATCACCAAGAGCTACTGCTGCATCACTGAACCATCAAGTATACAAATCGTGATCATGCTGAAAGGAGCTGGAGTGGAGAAACAATCAAGTCAAAGGGAAATGAGAGATCCCTTTTCTTGATTTTAGGCACCGAACAAGAGTGGAAGTTGGAACCAAGGTACACTGCCCTCTAGACCTGTCTTCTAGAATGAAAGAGCTGATGTCGACAGAAGGAGGTCCACCAGAGGTGAGGCAATGAGAGATCCTCAACTAAGGCACGAGAGAAAATAGTAGAGCGACGGATAGACTAATACCAATGATGATGGTGGAATGGAGGGGACTGAGTAGCGAATGGATGACTTCCCTTGCTAAAGCATAAAGGGCATGAATGACATGGCAGCGACTGACACAATACCATCAAGGATAAGGGACAGTGGGACTGAAGGCCATAATGTGCGACACAAGAGAGAAACCAAGCAATGAGGATTGGAGGACTATAGCAGGGTACAAAGGGACTCGGGATAGACTCCATGAATGTGATGATGACTCCACTTGGATGCTCTAAACAAGGGTGACTCGATGGTGCTGCCACACAGTAAAGGCCCAATGGGGGACAATGAAAACATGAGTACAAGATGGTAACTCATGACGAAAATCAACACGAACAAAGACAAGTAAGGAGGAAAAATGGTGCCCCAAGTACAAGTGTCGTAAGTGAAGAAATGCGATATTAAGGAGAGGTGAAGTGACCCTTCTTGGACAAAATGTGTCCTGGTGAAGTATCAAATCGCAAAAAACTAATAGATACCCATTTGAGGGCTCGGTGAGAGCTTTCCAACGGTGCAGACAGTTTGTCAAACGGGGCTATGGTATGGTCGTAGCAGGTGAAAGAAGAAACAAGGGTTCTATTTTAATAAGGCAGTTTTCCCTCCAAATTCACTCATTTGCTAGTGTTGCTGTTTTGAATGTAGAGAGGAGAGAAGGCCCTAAATCTTGCGGCAAGCATAGCGGACAAACCGACCGTTGGAATCGAGATCCGTCAGTGGCAGGTAAGAGGCCTAACCTTACTCTTTCAATTTGATGGATTGAAAGTTCAGTTTAGGGCCCAAAATATCAGTAACAGACCCTCCTTCATCTCTACGGCCGGGTCGCACTTTTTGGGCCAAAAAGTGCGACCTGGGAAGCAGGTTTCAGGGAAAAAATTGCAACCTGTCCCAAAATTGGGCAGAAAAGTGCGATCTGGAAGATGAGGGGGTTTGAGTGCTGTTTTATGGCTGAGAGTTGGGTTTTTGTGTTTGGTTATGGTATTCCCTATCTGTATGCTGACAAAGATGATGTTTTTGTGCAGATATGGCAGATATACGGGTTACCTGGAGAGAGAGAGACTTGGGTACATTACCAGCAGAGATCCAGGCAGATCAGGGTGTCCGTCGTGTGTTGGCCAGGTTTGGGGTTCTAAAGTTTTTGGAGAACCCTTTGATGAGATCGGGAGAGCCTTTGTTGGCCCGGATTATCAGTTACTGGGATCCAGAGCATGAGGTATTTGTAGTGCAGGGGCACAGGATCAAACTTACAGTCCAGGATGTGTATTTCTTAACGAGTCTCCCGCCACTGGGGATGGTGGGAAACACGCAACCATTATTACCGCGGGGGCGACATATCATGGAGCTTGTGAAGCGACATTGCTGACTGGGTCTCCAAGTCAAGGGGACTCAGATACTGATCAGGGATCTAGAAAGATTAGAGACCCGTGCAGTGGCCGCAGCGGTGCTGCGTATCCT
This sequence comes from Pinus albicaulis, assembly GCA_034641835.2. Classification (NCBI taxonomy): domain Eukaryota; kingdom Viridiplantae; phylum Streptophyta; class Pinopsida; order Pinales; family Pinaceae; genus Pinus; species Pinus albicaulis. Next base: position 281,364,278 of record CM076570.1, on the reverse strand, counting down.
AGGCAACTAGGCGCTCCATCACATCATTGGGGGCCAGATGATGATTGTGGAGAGTGTGTTGAGTGGGACCTACTATGGGTGGGCCAAAATGATGCTGGTGTCGCTAAAACGATAGTTTTCGCTCTGCAAGCGGCAATCAAACCACGATTTCTCGTATGGGACTTTATTGTGCACCTTCTTCTTTGAGAAGATCCCGACCTTACGACCTCGTATACAGCTCCCAGATGGGGGCCTGAGAGAGCCCAGGATGCGCCGGTGGGGGCGGCTACTATGCAGAGGAGGAGGAGGGGCGGTCGGACGAGTGTTTCGACCTGAGTTCTTTGCCCATTGGGATCAGATGCCGTTATACATTGAAGACTATCCCTATAGTGGGATGAGTTATTGTGGAGATCCGGACCTGCCACTTCCGCCTGGTCGAGTATGGGGGCTCGATGGTAAGTGACAGATTACTATTCTTGTATGGGCATGTTAAAGTTATTGAACAGTAGATATGGTACTGATTCATGTACTTTTTGTGTACAGATATAGCTCCGGTAAAACCAGCCGGATATATGGGACACCCGGCAGCCTCTGGAGCTGCAGGGTCGAGTGGGTCGAGAGCAGCGTGCAATGAGGATGCAGCCGCCCTTCTGGAGGACATCCACCGTAGATGCGAGAGGTTGCTGACTAAAGTTTCAGAGTGCGGGTGGCAAGACTTAGATGACCAGTACGTGGAGGCATGCATTGGTCTTCCCTCGGAATGGCGAGGTGTCATGCGGCGCATGGCGATGGCCGGTCAAGGCATACGTGATCTACGGGCTGCAGGGGCAAAGCCATTGGCTCGGGATCCACCAGATAGTGAGTAGGTGTGGGGCATGTGGTGCCCCCTAGTGTGTATGTAGGGGTAGGTGGTGCCCCCAGTTTTGAGTTTTTGTAACATGCTATGGGCATGTCATATGTATCAGAGTAGATGGACTCTAAACACATGTTTTGCGACACATATTATGGATATGCATCTTTTTTAATTATTATTAATATTATTGTCTTGTATGAAATGCGTGTGATAAATGCAAATCTAGAACATGGTTTGAAATACTATCTACATAGTGATTCTGTTCTCGAGGTACATGGTTGAAAGTTATGGTTTCAAATTCACGTATCAAGATTTTCACTCGTAAATATCGTCTAAACAGCACAGGGTTATGCACACGATAAACACCATTTAGTTGCATGACAAGAAGCAGGGAATCCAAATGAACATGCAGATGGAGGATGCGATGAAAGAGGGCATCGGCTAAGAGACCACGCACTGCATCATATTCGGCCTGATTGTTGGTGGCAGTACCAATGCAGACCCCGTTTGAGAGAAAAAGGGCATGCAAGGGGGTGAAAATGGCCCAACCTACCGAAGCTAGATTTCGGGAGTAACGATTTGCACCATCAGCATAACCGATAAAGGCGGGGGACGAGAGGTCCTGCGGAATGGTGTTACAAGACAACAAATGGGGGGAGGAGATACAATGACGGCAGCGTGAGTGTACAGAAGACATCGAGTGGCAACTGCGGGAGGGAGTGCAATGAGCAGGATGGCTATGACTCATATATAAACTAGAGGGTGGTATATGAGGGCTATAGGAGGTATGGCAGGGACTCGGGCTACGGAGGTCAACAGAGATATGGGTGGAGTGATCTCGTGTATGGGTAGAAATGAGGGGGTCAAGGGTGGTCGCTGAAGGGGGGTCAAGCGAGACAATAGGGGAGGATGCAAAGGGAATGGGCTCCAAAGGTATCACAGAGGAGGATAGGTAAAGAATGGTCATAGTAGACTCCGTCATCTAAACATCAGGGGGGGGAATTTCGATGGGAGCGGGGGGATCCTCAAGCTAGCCCGAAGCATACTGCGCAAGTATGGGAGAGGCGGATTGATTTTGTTCAACCTCATACTCTCGGACTACTTATAAAGAGGTGCGGTAATGCGTCAGGTGAGGACAATGGTGGGAGTAATGGCCATGGATACCGCACAAAGTGCAGGGTTTGCTAGTGCGAATAGTTTTTGGGTTCTTGGTTACGGACGAGGACGGAAGAGAAGGGTCGGAGACCGTAGACTCAGGGAATGCGACTTTAACCATGGGTTGAATGTGGGGCAACTAAGGACAAGTATGGGTGGCGTGACAGACGACATCACACAAGGCGAAGGCTTTGCGGGCGGGGGAGGAGCAGGGTCAATTGGGGTGGCCTTGTCTTTGGATGCCCCCTTGCGAGCTTTGCATTTCTTACCTGGAGCTGTCACCACAGGGATATGGTCCTGGGGAGGTGCAGGGGGCATGGTAGCAACAGAGGAAGTGAGGGGGACCGGTTGAACTGGTGTCAAAGCAAGATAGGGTTTGGGGTGACCAGGAGGGGTAGCGGCTGGAGGGTCAAGGTACCAGATGGTTATACCCAGGGTCAGGTTAGGGAGAGAGAGGGTGGCCATGAAGGGGACCGAATAGACTCCGAGAGGGGGAGCTAGGAACGGTATCTAACCAGCGGGATAATGACCAGGAGGGACGACTCCGAGATGGTTAAGGCCTGGGGGAACTGATCCAGGGGGATAAAGGGGTTCAGGGATACTAGCTGTAGGAGAAGGGCCAGAAGGAGGAGGTCCGGCTGGCAGAGATGAAGGGCTAGGAGTGGGTTGCAGTGGGCGAGGTTGATTCTGAGGTTGCTGGCTAGCCGAAGCGGGTCGCTTAAGGGCAGCCCGAGACGATTGCATCATGCAAACATTCGATAAGCTGGGATCAGAGATGTGAGGAGGGGGAAGACCAGGAAAAGTTCCAAGCAGGGAGGAATCTTTGTAGACGCCGGGGGAGACACTGGTCAAGGAATCGATGGTTTGCTTATTGGCTATAGAAGAGATGGTCGTCTTAGGGGAGGTCTGAGACTTTGGCTCATGATAAGTCAACTGGTCAATGGTGACTATCTTTCCATTGTGAGGAAAAGACATCTTGCGAAAAACCGCAGAGGGGACAGCAGACATGGCATAGGTGTAGCTTCGCCCCAATATAATGTTGTAATCTAGAGGGGTGTCGATGACTTCGACGTCAATGCAAACAGTCTTACCGACAAGGGTGATAGGACAATTACGGAAAAGGCCGATGGGCTGGGAGGCGTGGCCATCCCACGCTCGAAGGGTGATCGTGGAAGGGGCCAAGTCAGGAGATCCGAGTTGCTTCCAAACCAAAGCGGAAATCACACAGGTGGATGCCCCCTCATCAATTATACACTGAGAAATGTTGGCATTCCAGATTTTGACTGGGATTTGGAAGGCGACGGAAGCAGGGAGAGGAGGATGTTCAGCTTGATGGGCATCAAAAACAATCATTTGGTCATCAGCAAGATCTACAGCGCCTACGGCAGATAGCAGAGCCTTCTTTTGGGAGGGGCACGACTGGAGGAGTTCCAATGTGGAAATGGCAGCAGGAGATTGCGCCAAATCATCTACTATGCTATACAAATGAGAAGCTCGACCGGAAACAGCATTTCGACGTAATGGTCCCTTAGGAATCTTGGTATGAACCTCAACTTTGGGTTGAGGGATATGTAAGGGGCCATTGGATGTCGAAAGAGGCTTTGTAGAACCTGAAGAAGGGGACTCGGGGGCAGACTGAGTGGGAGGCTTGGGGTACTGGCGAGACTGAGTTTGAAGGTGAAGGTCGACGGTTGGGGAAGGATCAGAGTTCATCATGAGGATCTGGTAATCAGAGGAACCAGAAATGGAAGGTGGAGTGGCGACCTGTCTGTCAGGTGGTTGGGTAGCCACGAGTCCTTGCTAAGGGAAAGGATCAGTAAACATAGCTGGTTGAGTAGTGGCCAGATTAGGGGGAGTATGAGGGGAGGCATGTTGTCCTCGCAATGTGGCTTGAGACTGCCACATCTGCCGCATTTGTGGTAAGATGGGACAATCGTGGGTGTAATGACCATAAACACCGCAACACGAATAAGGCTTATTTTTGCAAAGAGGCCTGTCCGGCTTGGGCTGAGTGTCTTGTTGCTGGTTAGCAGTGTTAGGGTCAACACCTTCAGGATTCGGTCCCCGAGGACCACGGGCAGATTGGTTTGGATTGCCTCTCTGCCTTCTTTCAGAAGAAGGGGGATTAGACGCGCCCTGCTATGCAAATACTTGCCCTGGAGGGGGCTGTAGGTGTTGTTGCGGGTTTGGAGGAGGCAAGGGAGATGGAAGCGCATATGCCGAAGGAGTTGGCGCACCAGGCTGCGGATAAAGGTAATGGTTAGGTTGGGCAACATTGAGGTAAGCAGGAGGTTGGGAAAAAGGAGGAGGCATGCCATATCCTGGATACATGCTACCAGGAGGGGGAAGAGTGCTAGAGGTGCTGGCCCCTCCCTGAGGGAGACCATAGCCCATAGGAGGTTGAGCATACGGATGAGAAAGGGCTCCAACGATACCGTCGGCGGAATGAGATGCCCCCGGGGCGTTAGCGCCACCGGGCCTGGGGAAGTCAAGGAGGACGGTATAAACATAACCAGAATGAGCTTAGATCAGGTCATATTTCAAGGCTATTTGGAGGGCGGCTTCTTCGGTTTGAGGGAAATGGGAGGCGACATCTTTGCCAATGGGAGTTAAGAGAGAGCGAAGGAACCAGTCCATATAGATCCGATCTTCGAAGGGGGGAGCTCGACATAAGCTTCGTCTTCGTCACCATTCCTGGACATGAGCGGAAAGGCGGGTCAAAGAGGTTTGCTTGAAAGAGGTCAAAAGCTCCGTAACAGTATCGTATCAGAGAGGGATCTGGAAGTAAGATAAAAAGGCTTGGGAAATGGTCACAAAGGTGGTATGGGAAGAGGTGGCTTGGTCAACATACCATTTAGAAGCTTCGCCGGTAAGCGTGTGTTGGAACAACCGAAGATGGATGGAATCATCGGTAATGGAGTTGGAGGAACACCACATGTGGAAAGATCGGACATGGTTGGTTGGATCTTCTCCAACAAGGCCTTCAAACTTAGGGATGTCGAAGGGGAGCTTGGTTGGCATATTAGGCTAACCAACATCGTGGCGGATAGGGTCATTGATCAACTGATTGAAATTGGGGAGGCTGAGGCCTGTGATGTACGGCAGCAAGGGTGTGGCCGAGGTAGTTCCTGTGGCGGTTCCGCTAGTAGTAGTTCTGGCATTAGGGCCGAGAGAACCACTAGCATTAGGCCCTGGACCAGACATAGTGAAGGTGACAGGGGCAAAACCAGAAGGAAAAGGAGAACCCAAATAATTAGAAGAGGAGTCGGAGTGTGGACTCGTAGGAGGACTGGCTCGACGACAGTGGGACGAAGCAGGTCGATCGACCGGAAACTGAGGGTGAAGGCCAAGAAGTCTCCGGGAAGTGTGCCTTGGGGGTGTAATGATGACAACACAAACACGACACAAGGGGAATAAGAACGACCACAAGGGCAAGGAGGTGACAAATCAAGTGATTACAATGTCGAAATAAGGGCAGATAGGTGCAGTGTCAATTGATTTTAAAGTCTTTGCCTGGCGGTGTAAACCAGGCTCTTCTTCGCTTAGGGTGCATGTGTGGCGTGCGTTAATTTTAATTTTTAAACCCTTTTCATTTTGAGAGCAAGAGAAAACGTGTGCTACATAACTGAAAATAAATCTATAGAGAACAATATATAATGTTGAAATAACAGAAAATTAACAGCTACTATTGCAACGATTCAACCCAAAAAGGCGGGTCTCTCAAAACTAATCTAAAAGAGGGAAAAAATCTAGTCAAAACACACTAAAAAGAGGCCAATAGATCCAGGTTCGAAAGGGACAGGGATCTAAAGGAGAAAGCTGCTTAAAAGAGGTGCAGATCACAGCCAAGAGGCAGAGGCAAGGTGGCTGGAAAAAAGGAGGAAATCGGCAAAAAGCGGAAAGGACAGGGAGGAGGTCCTAAAGGGAAGTCCAAACAAAACAAAAAGAGGTGATTTGAAAGGAAGAAAAGCTGATTTAAAGGGATCTGAGGAGGAGGTATCAGATCTAAAAAAGGGAAGGCTGAAACTCTGAAAAACAGACGGCTGAAATAGCTAAAAAATCTTCCACAAAAAGTGGAGGATACTGAAGCCCTAGCGGGCTAGGTTCACACTTAGATGAGCAAAAAATATTAGAAATAGGTCTAAACGGGTGGGGGCAGAGGCTGGAAAACCCTGATAGAAGCTTCAGCAAAACCCAGAAAAATTGCAGAAAAACAGCTGAAAATTTGGCAAGTCGCAGGTTCTGACCTGTTTTCAGTGCAGGTCGCAGAAAATTGGCTGAAAAGTGCGACCTGGAGGTCCAAGTCGCAGGTTATGGGCTGAAAAGTGCGACCTGAAGCTCTGGGTGTCTCGGCGGTAGATTTTCAGAAAAGTTGTCGTCTCAGTTGCGGCTGATGTCGGTCACCTGTGCAATAGGGCCAAAAACACACGAAAGTTAGAAATTTTAACGTTTTAGGGTTTTATGTGAGAAAAAAAACATAAAAATAGGAAAAACAAAAACCTGAAAAGAAACCCTAGGTTCTGAAGTAGCTGGATATGCAGGAATATGAAAAACGATAGCGGTCGTAATTTAAAACCCGTGTGGACTCGCCATTTGTTAGTATGAATCCTTTGTCGAAGTGTACGAAAAAATACCACTTTAGCTATGCATAACTAATAGCTCTAACATCAAAAGTGGTTGCCAATATCTTCATATCTGCAGTTAGTTGATCAAGAAAAGAGCTGCAAAAAACCAGATCTATGCACAGAAAGATATTAAGCAGTAAAAAGAAGGGTTTGCTCCATATATCCAATAGACAAGACAAGAACAATTTTTGAAATAATTTTTTGTATTAAGGGCACCTGGGAGGAAAGCAAGAAGATGTTTCCAATTCTCCTAAATGGGATGGGTTCTTGGAAGTCCTCAACACTTCAGATCTAGAATCTCTCTCTCTTGTTGGTGTAGAAAACCCAGACAAAGATAGAACTCAAAGGGAGCTCACACAACAAACAATGTAGAAAAATGTGATCAAGTGTATAGATCCAAAGTGATCTAATAGGGAACAAAAGGTGAAGAATGGTAGGAAAAACCCTCCTATTTATAACAAAATATTGGGTCATTCTAGATCTTGGTGCATGATTAAAATAATCTTAACCAAATCTAGATCCACCTTTTATGGAATATTTTATTATATTTGTTGGAGGGAAAAAGTATTTGACTTGGATCAAATCCCTTTATTTGTTAATAATAAATAAATAAATGATTTATTTATCTTTTTAAGGAAGTGGTTGAAGGATAATTAAATAAATAATGATTTATTTAATTATTTGTGGGTGATTTGGTTATATTTAACAAGGAATATTATCTAAATAAGATTTAAATAATTATTCCTAGAAAATAATAAGATAAATAAAGGTTTATCTAATTAATTTCTTTGTTTTGGGTTAAACATGACTAGGAATAATATTTAAATTATGGTTTAATTAATTATTCCATGAGAAAAATCAAACAAAATAGGTTTGTTTAATATTTCCTTTTGGGGTTTCCTGTTTAGACCATAAACAACCTAATAAATGTGGTTTATTAAGTTATTTTACATAGTGAAAGCAATTTTACTTAGGGTAAAATTGGTCTTACATGGTGTACTTGGGTCCATCTAATGATAATAGGTTAGATGACCAGAAAATGGTGTAACACCAGCAGTTTCTTCTGACCATTGACAGAGTCCTCATAGGAATGCCAACTCTTCGGAAGCCCAAGGAGAGCCAAGCTCACCAATTCCTCTTCATCTACAGTAACCCCCACACTTCCCAGCTCATCCCTACACTGGACAAACTTCGTGAGGTCCTTGGGTATACTTTCGCCCTTCTCCATTTTTATTTTCCTGAGTTTATCCTTGAGTGCCAACTTCCTCTGGTCGCTCTTGCTTTGGAACAAGTCTATCAAATCTTTACACACCAAGAATGGAGAAGCTTTACCATGAAGGTTGGATACTATGTGATCCTTCACTCCTTCCAATAGAATCCTTTGACATTTTGATGTCTTCTTTTGCCACGTGTCAAGTGCGGCAACATTGCTAGAAGCAGGTTTTGGAATTTTTGCATCTATGAACTCCTTAAACCCATTATCCTCTAGCACCGCCTCCATCCTATCCTTCCATGTAATATAATTTGAGTTTCCCTCAAGGGCATACTCCAATCACAATTCGTTGAAATACATCTCAACATCGACACCAAGAAAACACTGCTGCAAATTCGAATTCCACCAACACAAAACTCAACCGCTTCAATGCTTTGCAATTGCTCCAATGATCAATATCACTCTGATACCATGTATAAATTATATAAATAATGCGTTATACATCCAATATTCTCCTGATCACACACTAATTTACTTCATGCATAATACAAAATCTCTTCTACTATTGATCATTACTTGTAGAAATTAAATCGATTGCATGCACACATTACAACCATAAAAATTCACACATATGAACACAGTGATTTATGGGAGAGCTTAAAGCTGAAAACCCCCAACTATATGTATAATATATTTCATAAATATCATGTAACAATCCTCATACAGAGCTTCTCACAACCTCTCAGTACAATCTCCAATTGCTACACACTAATCAGGTCTGATCTAGCAAATCCCATGCACTAATCTCTGTCACCTGCTAGCCTGCCTATACTGTGAAATCCCTACTCAATATGGGCTCTGAATGAACTCGAATTGGTCTAGCCTTGCTCACACAATCCTCATTGGCATCTCCAACCACTATGTGTTGCAAATCATGCAACACTATAGTCACAACTAATAGTCAACCTGCTATTTCACCAACCTCTTCACTGGTCTCCACTGAAACTTTCCATGCACTGTAGTTAACTGATGTATTCTTCAGTTGATTAATGATATAATATTAAGTGAATTAATTAATAATTAATTCACACCACTCTCACTAGTGTATCAATCAGTTAGACTAGATACAACTAGCTCAACTATGTTTAACTAAGTTAAACTGAACACAACTCCACCAACTACCTCAATAACTCCACCAAACTCTGTCACATGAGTTCTAACTAAAGTCTTCATGCAATAGCTCCACTTAACCCTCAGGAATAGCGTAATTCCTTGTGTCAGATCCTGTGCCACATCTGTGCACTTAACTAAAGTGCTCCAAGAGAATAAGATAATGTTTATAGTCCAAATATTATTAAGAGCTAATAATATTCGACATATCTATTTTTAAACTAACAATCTAAAAATAGATTCCGCCCAATATATCTAAAAATAGAAGTCCATATATTTTTCCAACTTAACCAACCATCCACAAATAGCATCCTACAACTCATAGAATATGATCATCATGTCTAAAAATAGACATAGTCTAAAAATAGACTTGCGCCAAAAATAGCCTGTGGGCCCACTTAGTGAAGCAGACTCTTTTTACTAAGCTCATCATCTTGTTGCAATCTCAACACTTTGTCCTGATATAAATTTTCCAAGAGATCAATCCCATCATCATATCGGACAGGAAATTTAAAATGGTTTAAGAACATAGTAGCCAACTCACCAAAAGTAGAAAAGTTGCCCCCTGTCACCTCAATGTACCATTTCGTTGCATTCCCAGTTAGCTAGGGTTCGTTGAAATAACCTCAACCTAATCGAATCATTGATAAGGGAGTTCGATGAAAAACATAATTGGAAAGTGGTGACATGGTCTATTGGATCTTCACTGGTCTTCCCTTCAAACTTTGGAATGTCTCATGGTAGTTTAGTGGGGACCAGAGGCCAACCCAGACTATACCAAATATGATCATTTGTCAATTTCAACAGATTTGGCAAGTTTAAGTTTCCAGGAAAGGTAAGCATGGAGGAGCCTGGGAATTCCATCCCCCATAGGATGAATTCCCCATATTCTGAAAATAATAGCATGGATTTGTCGAGGCACCAGGTTGCAAGATGTTGTTTGTAGAAAATGTTGAACCATAAGAGAAGCCTTGTGACCCAACATTTGGAGAAGTACCCCCTCCCATCATAGGGTTACTATAAATAGGCATATTCCCTCCAATCGAAGTGTTAAAAAAGGAAGAAACCGCTTGGTAAGGGTTCCAAACATTGGCGAATGGAGAAAAACCCTTAGAAGCACCTGCCGAAGGGAAAGGAACATTCCCTTGCTGACAAGAGAAAAAATAACTCCCAAATCCTAACCCTGTAAAAGTAGGGTTCCATCCCGAAAAAATCATTAGAGCCTTCACCTCCAATGAAAGGATTGAATCCTTGGTTTGAGAGGTGAAAGGTAAAGATCTTAAAGAAGGGTTCGAATGAGGAATATGACCACTTCCAAAGGGGAAACCCTAAAATGAAGTTGATCCACTAGCCATAGAAGGCATAGGCATGGAGATAGCTGAAGCAGTAGTAAAGGAGATAGAAGGAATCACACTAGAAGGAATTCCAAAAGAAAAGGGGCTATATTGAGAATCATATGCTTGGGTGATTCCACTCAAATATGGAATAGAAGTAGAATCAAACATAGCAGCACTAGAAGTGATTATAAAAATGTAAATAGTACCTCCTCCTTTGACTGAAACAAGAGTATGAACTCTTGTAGTACTCATAGATGAAGCTGTGTTCCCAGCTGTGGCCATCGAAAGAAATGGGTATGAAGGAAAGGGGCTAGCCGGTCTTTGAGACTCAGGCCAAATGTACAAAAGGATGTCAGGAAAAATAGCAGGAAGAGGAGATGAAGGAGTCACATGAGGTTGAAGAACTCTTCAACTTCAACTTCTTCTACTAAAAAAAATACTCTAGAGATGAGTGGATTACTCCTCTCTACAATAATACTAGTACTAGGACTACCCACGAAAACAACTAGCCCAGTCGGAGGATCACTCTCCATTGCATTCAAACCTATAGGACAAAAATAACCCACTGAATTACTCCTATGCCTTCTTGAAGAAGGTTTGAGACTCGTAGAAGAAAGCCCATGAAGCCTCCTCGATCGATGAGGTGATTGGTTAGCCATTTTATGATATTAATTAGACTCAAAAAATACAAGAAGCTAAGAAATCTAGGAGCAAAGAGAACACTCTATAAAATTCTCTAAGATTTCAATCAAATGACCTTTAGGTGTGTCCGCTCCTGGTGATTAGGACTAGACACCAAAATACAAGAAAGTGAATTAGAAGGCCTTCAAAAAATAGTTTGGGGTAATTACACCCCAGGCCTACTAGCAAAAGTGACAGAAATAGTTACGCTGACCTCCTGACGACATCCTTTGCTGGTGCAAGTCCCTGAGCTTCAGAAGGGCACCCTCCAGAATCATTGATGAAAGTGATGCAACGTATGCCTCAGGTACGATGGGTATTCCCCGCCGCAGTCACCTATGCGGTCACTAGGAGAGGAAACTAAGGACACTAATCTATATCGACAATCAGGCGGAACGGTCTTAGGTCAATATTCAGCAAATAGGAGAGGGGGTATTTCTCTTCTCTGCATTCACTCTCCCTTGCACTTAACTCTCTAGAGGTAGATATTTCCCGATCGACTTCACGGAATTGGATTTCGTTCATTAATCAAAATTCTATGTTTGATGGTTTTGAGTGGCCTTGGAGAGTTAACTCTCCACTCACCTATTCCAAGGCCCTATGACCTAGCTAGTTGGTGTATGATTAATGACAATACAAAAAATTCTAGGTAATTTTAATTAGAGCACTTGATTTTAAATGGTTGTTACTTAAGTCAAAGGTATATGGAAGTGAAACTGATGGTGTATATCGATGCAAAATAAATCAATGAAAACCTACTACATGCAAATGCAATATTTTTCTTTTGATGAAAATATATTTCTAAATGGGTTCTACGAAACTAAATAAGAAAAAACTTGTTTTTATTTTCAGTTATCACTCTTCACACACTTCAGAAAACTATCAAAAAATACTAAAATGCTTCAGTGCAACTAATGCAAAAACTAAATTCTAGGACTACTACTAAGGAAGAAAAAAGAGTTTCTAGAGAGAATCGGTTCAATCACTTTTGATAGATAAGTAAGGAAAGTCCCAGCAAGAACTCCTTTGCATACAAAATTCCAAAATACACTTTATATAAAAGAGAGAGAAATCTAGAGAAAAACTCCTTTCCAGACCAAGCAAACGAACCAAAAAACAAGAAACTGCTTCAAAATGTATGAAAACCATAAAAAGAAAACCAAAGAAAAAGCTACAGAAAAAAAGAAATGTTTTTTGCCTTTTCACTTTTAAGGGAAACAAAAATATTTCAAAGAGACAAGCACAAAACTACTCAAGAACCGAAATAAAGAAAATGAGCCACAAAGAGGCTTCAGAATGCATAAGCCAACTATATTACTTTTGTAGCAGGACTCAAACAAGAAATAAGAAGCCAAAGAGCCAAGAAACTTATTCAGACTAGTAGCATACACTTCCAGTAGACAAAGACTCAAAAAACCAATAAAAGGTCACTTCAAGATTTTCTAAATAGCTAGTTGCAAGGAAACAAGAAAACTAAAGAAGTCATAGAGGCAAAAACCAAAAGTGAAGCAATGCATAAGGCTAACACAAGCAAACAAACAAAGTCTCTCTGTTTTGAATTTTTAGAACAACCAAGAACTCTAGGAAGAGGTCTTGGTGCTACAACCGCAATTGCAACTTCACAAAACATGCCAAACCATAAAATGACTAGGTATTCATAAGAAAAAGAGAGAAAATGACATACAACCACAAGAATCAAAGTCTAAACACCTAAAAGTTACCACAGAAGTGGCCAACCACAGATAGGAAAGGCTTACAGGGCCTCAAAATTCAAATTTTCAAAATTTACTAGGCATACACGGGTTCGTTGTGTGCAACATGCATGTATACACAACTGTAACCAAAGAAACACATGTATACGCAGGTTATTTTGGAGAAAACAAAGGGAAAATGCAACTATGTACAACTGAAGTAACGCATATAAACTAAAATAAGGAAAAAAAGAAAGACTCGGGCCTAATCAGAATATTAGGGCCTCTGCCTGGTTGGGGAAAAGACATACTAGACTAGAAATGTGGTTAAACTGTGAGGGAATCCACAAGACAGATAAAACAACCGAAAATAGGAATTACACGGATGTAATCCCTAATGGAGTCGCCAGTTCTGTTACGGGAAAATTTACCCTAAGGCCCAGGGTTGAAAGACGTAATAGATTGGATGGCATGTCATTACAAGAATGACACTAATTACCAAATTCTATGCTTTAAACTAGAAAGTGAGGATTGTAGATCTTACCCATTTATCTTTCGTTTTTAGTAGATCCCGTCGGGTTCAAACCCTCTACAAATCCTCCTACACAAGAACTTGCAAATTAGTCAAGAAAAAGCACAAAAAATAGTTGTACATCATATATGTCGTAGATGTTAGTAGATTAGCATACAGGATCTCATAAATATAACATGAAATAAACTATTCAATATTATTAAGCATGTATAAGAGACGCATAACACATGAACATCAGGAATATGATGGTACTTGTTTTATTGATAACATGTACATAAAATAACAATGGAGAAATCACCTGAGATCTGACACAGCCTTGAGCAAAACCGTCCTCTACATTTTTCCAACCCTAGCCTCACAAAGCTTCTTCTATAAATGGTGCACAAAGAATGTCACATAGAATGAGGGTGATCATCACAGGGAAACAAGGGTTTCTTGAAACCTAGGAAGTGCGGGAGGAATAGGGGAAATATTAGACTTGATCAGGGCTATAATATCAATAATATTCTATCTCTTCTCCCTTAGGCCATTCCCTTAAGGTGTATTTATACTTCCTCAAATTAGTTTTTTCAATTGGGGAACATTTAGGCCATGGGATAAGGTATTTAAGTTACAGGAAAAATCATAAACCCCGCCTCAATAATAGGGAATTTTATACTTTTTAATATTTTAAATAGCATACGTGGGTAAGCTATGGATGGACCTACATGTGCACGCGGAAAAAACTAGGGAGAGTCACATATGGATTTTCAAATATTGTTTTTTGAGAAATGTGAAAAAATCTGAAAGGAAGGGCTACCCAAGGCCAATGCACAAGTCATCAAGTATATAGAGGTGATAAATGATGCTATAACAATCACCAACCAGCAATTACAAACCCTATAATACATATGTGACTTCAATTAAATAGATCTACATAAACACATGATACCCATGTATAAAACTTGTGTACAAAATTCAATATAATGAATACCAGTGTTAGTCATCAATAAATTTTGCTGATATCAGAGGATGACTAAGTTATAAATCCTAGATTTCTAGAAACAATATTTCAGGAAACATTGTGAGTTCTAGAAATCTCATTGCCTTCATTATCTTGCACCTAATTGTTTCACTATAAACTTTATCTTTTGCCTTCTCAAATTTTACCCTGCTGCAAAGAAAACTCCATTTTCTGGGCCTGATTTGCCTCATTTAATCACCTCACTTACACCCTCATTCATCTTCTTTTCCCCCTCTCAAGAACCCTAAAAAATCCCCCTCACACATTATTTTCTTCTTAAAAATCCCTTAAACAATGTGAAAACCCTTTTTACATTTTTTAAAACTAACTTCTAAACCTATCAAACCCTTCAAATTTTCATAAAAACTCTGTTTTTATGCTAAAGGCACCCTTTACACAAAATAGGCCCTTAAGCCCCTTTTTTCCCAAATTCCTAGCTCCTCACTCACATAAAACCACGACATTCCACTTATTATTAGCCCCCTTTCTCATAAACTACACCTCCGCCCTTTTATCCTTATACACCCTCAAAACCTTATAAAACCCCTCTTAACCTTTGAAAGATTAAAGTGGGCTTGTTTTCCTTCACCCCACTTCACCTTTTCATCAGGACATCTCCACCGTATATCTGGAGCCCCAGGCCCTAATCTGATGGTGATCGCATCCCCGTCACTCCGTTCGTTCATCATATAACCCCGCGCTACCCGAAAAACCTACATACATCATCAAGCCTAGGCCCCACTCTCTGCTTAACTGTTTGTCAAGTGAAATCTCGACACCTGTCCTGGGCTCCACTCCATAGATCTGCGCCCCGGTCCCCAAAGCCTTCCACACTGTCGATCTCACCTCTTGATATCTGACAGCTCAAACTCATATCGCACAGAATTTTGAGCCGAAGTTTAATGCCCTTGACCCACAGGAAAAAAGTAGTTTCGCCCTGGACACATGGTGATTGCCTAGTGGAATCGCGTTTGATAAGCTCAAAACCACTTACTGCCCATCACCTACGCGATAAAGCACCCCAGTTTTCAAAAGCCGCCTTTCACCTCTACGCCAAAATTCAAAGTTCTTCGCCTCTATTTGATTTTCCCCATGGTTCCACCTATGGAACCTTCCCTCTGCACCCTCTCTCACTTTGCAAATCACCCTCCAATGACTCAGAACCCTGAAATGTAGTTTTACCCCTCCTGCGGGTTTTTTAAGCTAAATTTGTGTTTGTGTTTTGTAGGTTTTAATGGCGGTGATGCCCACAAAGGCATTAAAATGATCAAAATATCCTCTGAATGATGATCCAAGAGGTGAATTTGCATTAAAATGCCAGGATGGTTACATAAAGGTTTAACCTCGATGAATCATGATCATCGATGGGTTACAGAACCCTCCAGTACCATGAAGAAATCCTCCCTATGTGCAAAAGACAATTGCAGTCAGAGGAAGAAATAAAGAAATGAAGGAGAGAAGGATCAAAAGGCTAAATCCTAAATCAAAAGATAAACACAGAGGGTTAGCCCTTAAGACAATGGTTAAATATAAAAGGCCAAAGTTTAAAGACAAAAGATAAATGAACAAAACAGTCATAAAAGCATAATAAAGGCTAAAGGCAGTAAGGAAGATCAATTTTCAACAGCCTAACTACTAAGTTTTATGATTAAACAAAGATATATAACCCAAAGAGAGTTTCGAATAACTCAGAAAAGAAGCATTTGCTTCTCCAAAGACTAAACTATCACCTATAGCATGAATTCTTTCCATAAAAGCATTGGGCAGTTATTACACAGTCAGAGATATTTTTATCTGTCAAGGCAGTTATTGTAAAGCCTTAAATTCAAAACATTTCACCTATCTTCTCCTTAAGAGTTAAAGCTAGATTTATTGAAACAGGGAAGTAGCTGCAGATATTCCTGCCTTATAATTTGCATGGTTTTTAAGGTAGGAATGCACTTAATCTATAATAAATGATACTCAATCCCTATCTTGAGCTTCACCTCCTCATTTTCAGCATAAATATTGCATCTGAGCTCATTGTATTCTTGGCAATTGGTGACTCTTTGAAGTAATACATAGTCTCTTGGAAGTTGAAGGAAAATTGATGTCTTGGATCTTGTGGATGCCCTGATTTGTTTGTTGATGGAGGAGGCTAGATCACTGGACCCATGAGCTTGGTTGTTGGTGAATTTCTTCTATCTATTATTGTTATTTCATTTTTTCATTATGTTTCCATCTTTCTTTGTTACAGTAGAGTAAAATTTTTAGGCTATGAAATGTCTTTTGAAAGCACCTTAGTTCTGTTTACTCTTCATTGTCTTAATGCTTTCTTCTTCAAGGTCTTATTGGAGGATTCTTAATTTCCCTCTAGTTCCATCTAACTTGTTATTTTAGAAATAATTCAATAGAGTATAACCAAGGAGTCCCCCTTTTGGTAAGTCCATGTTCCTTTGAGTACGACTTGAGAGGTTGTTTTGAGGAATGATTTCAATAGAGTGAAACCAGGAAATTAAGTGGTGAGTCCAT
This sequence comes from Pinus albicaulis, assembly GCA_034641835.2. Taxonomy (NCBI): domain Eukaryota; kingdom Viridiplantae; phylum Streptophyta; class Pinopsida; order Pinales; family Pinaceae; genus Pinus; species Pinus albicaulis. The sequence goes on along the minus strand of CM076570.1, from coordinate 281,347,528 downwards.
TCTCCTTTGAGTACATCTTGAGATATTGGTTTTAAAGATATTTCCAAAGTATCATTAGTAGAGTCTAAACTAGGGAAGTCTATGGTGCGCCCCGTCCTCTCAACTGCCTCAAAAGGTTGCTTTAAATATTCCTAAAGAGTTAGTCAAAAGTAGATTAGATTATTTCTGTTTGATCTTAGGCTTCTCTTACTATTTATCTTATATGTTTTCTTATCTGAAAGTAGTCTATTTATTGTTGGATCGTTATCTAAAAGGTTTTCTTATTAAAAGTTTGTCCAAAGAAGTCTATGGTTTTCCCTGTCCTTTGGCTTGCTTCAAAACAGATACCTTGAAAGATGCTTCTTGTTTAAAGTACATGATAGAGAATTCTTAATTGCTCTTTGTCCTACTTTTCATTCTTATCCTTAATTTTCACCTTATTATCCCAAAAAACTTTGAAGACCCACTGGCTAAGTTAGATTTTCCCTATGATACTCCTCGATCCATTGATGAACTTATCATGACTTCCATTTGACTCCATTGCCCAATGACTTAGAGCTTTCCTCATTCTATCTATGCTCTTTGACCATCATACCTAACCAAAACAAACAACAAACCTTATACTTCATAACTAGCCTAAAATCAACCCTTAAAAGCAAACAAGCACATATCCTTTGCAAAAACAATTTGAGAGATCCCTCTCTAAGTCTAGGAAGGCTAGGTCCTAGAACTCTAAAGATTGGTTTCATGTTACCTTGTCATTTGGTATCCCAATATGCCAAATCACAGGACCTTAACAATTAAAGAAAGAGAAAAGGAGGGAAAATTCAAAATAGGTACAACCCCATACCCAAAAAATAGTACTGTTGAAAGTGTGCAAGTATAAATTCCACTGCTGATTCAAAATGATACCTTGTTTAGTCATCTAGCCTAATAATGATTGAACATGCTTTAAAATTATGTTGATAAGTTAGTATAAGTAATGATTGTCAATATTATTTCATACTTGACTTATCAAAAGGATGGATTAGGAAAATATAAAGATGTTGGTTCCACATGCTCAAAACATAACCAAAGAGATAGATAAGGATGCCTCACAAAGGACAAATCGCAACCTTACTTTTCTGAATTTACTTTTATGCAAAATAATGTTTTTGTGTAGTTGTTCCAAATGCCACAACCATGGTTAATAAGACAGTCTAATCCTGATTTGAATCATGCCTTAAATTTCACGTCAATAGTTAGAAAATCAAGACTGCCAAACAGTTTAATCTTAGCAGTCAAGTAGTTTAGGTAGAAAATAAAAAGATTTCTACAACTTAATATGAATTCTTGGAAGAAATAAGGATAGGATTAGGTAGTTTATTTCTGTTTTCAAAAATAAAAATGTCGAGAGTTTCCAATTCAAATGCACTCAAAGAAGAAAAAATTCTAGGACAAGTAGGAGTGAGTAGGTTGAAATGATATCAAATGAAATCACATGTTGCAGGTCGTTAATGTTTGTCACTTCAAATAAATATCAGCAAGCAAGAAGAAGATGGAAATTATGCCCAATGGAAAGGACACTGGTCTGCTGAAACTCATAGATTTGATAAATTGGAGGTTCTGGACACCTTGAAAAGAAAGCTGCCCTCCCCAAGTGGAGCCACTGTTAGTCATCAGTAAATTTTTCTAATATCAGAGGATGATAAGCTATAAATCCTAGATTTCTAGAAACAATATTTAAGGAAACATTGTGAGTTCTAGAAATCTCACTGCCTTCATTGTCCTACACCTAATTGTTTCACTATAAACTTTATCTTTTTCCTTCTCAAAGTTTACCCTGCTGCAAAGGAAACTCCATTTTCTAGGCCTTATTTGCCTCATCTCATCACCTCACTTACACCCTCATTCATCTTCTTTTTCCCCTCTCAAGAACCCTCAAAAATCCCCCTCACACATCATTTTCTTCTTAAAAAGCCCTTAAACAATGTGAAAACCCTTTTTATATTGTTTAAAACTAACTTATAAACCTATTGGACCCTTTAAATTTTCATAAAAAATCTATTTTATGCTAAAGGTGCCCTTTACACAAAATATGCCCTTAAGCCCCTTTTGGCCCAAAGTCCTATCTCCTCACTCGCATAAAACCATGACATTCCGCTTATTATTAGCCCCCTTTCTTATAAACTACACCTCCACCCTTCTATCCTTATACACCCTCACAACCTTATAAAACCTCCCTTAACCTTTGAAAGATTAAAGTGGACCCATTTTCCTTCGCCCCACTTCACCTTTTCATTAGGCCATCTCCACCGTAGATCTAGAGCCCTGGGCCCTGATCCGACGACGGTCCCATCCCCGTCACTCCGTCCATTCATCATATAACCCCGCACTACCTGACAAACCTACATACGTCATCACGCCTGGGCCCCACTCTCCACTTAACCATTCGTCAAATGAAATCCTGACACCTGTCCTAGGCTCCACTCCATAGATCTACACCTCGGTCCCCAAAGCCTTCTGCACCGTCGATCTCACCTCTTGATAATTTTGCGCTGAAGTTTAATACCCTTGACCGCACAAAAAAAATTGGTTTCTCCCAGGACACGCGATGATTGCCTAGTGGAATCGTGCTCGATAAGCACAAAACCACTTACCGCCCATCACCTACACGATAAACCACCTCGGTTTTCAAAAACTGCCTTTCACCTCCACTAAAAAATTCAAATTTATTCACCTCTTCTTGATTTTCCCCATGGTTCTACCTATGGAACCTTCCCTCTTCACCCTATCTTCCTCTACAAATTTCCCCCCGATGCCTCAAAACCATGAAAAATGTATTTTTACCCCTCCCGCAGGTTTTTTAAGCTAAATGTTTGTATGTTTTTTGTAGTTTTTAATGGCAGTGATGCCCACAGAGGCATTACAATGATCAAAATATCCTCTAGATGACGATCCAAGAGGTGAATTTACATTAAAATGCCAGGAGGGTTACATAAAAGTTTAACCTCAATGAATCATGATCATCGATGGGTTACTGAACCCTCCAGTACCATGAAGAAACCCTCCCTACGTGAAAAATACAATTGCAGTCAGAGGAAGCAGTAAAGAAATGAAGGATAGAAGGATCAAAAGGCTAAATCCTAAATCAAAATATAAACATAGAGGGTTAGCCCTTAAGACAATGGTTAAAGATAAAAGGCCAAAGTTTAAAGACAAAAGATAAATGAACAAAACAATCATAAAAGTAGAATAAAGGATAAAGGTAGTAAGGTAGATTATCAAAGGCAGATCAAGGTTCAATGGCCTAATTACTGAGTTTTATGATTAAACAATGACAAATAACCCAAAGAAAGTTTCGAATAACTCAACAAAGAAGCATTTACTTCTCCAAAGACTAAACTGCCACCTACAGCATGAATTCTTACCATAAAGGCATTGGGCAGTTATTACATAGTCAGAGATATTTTTATCTATCAAGGAAATTATTGTAAAGTCAAGAATAGGCCTTAAAGTCAAAACATTTCACCTGTTTTCTCCTTAAGAGTTAAAGATAGATTTATTGAAACAGGGAAGTAGTTGCAGATATTCCTGCCTTATGCCTTGCATGGTTTTCAAGGTAGGAATGCACTTACTCTATAATAAATTATACTCAAACCCTATCTTGAGCTTCACCTCCTCATTTTCAACCTAAATACTGCATTTGAACTCATTGTATTGTTGGCAATTGGTGACTCTTTGAAGTAATACATAGTCTCTTGGAAGTTGAAGGAAAATTGATGTCTTGGATCTTGTGGATGCCCTGATTTGTTTCTTGATGGAGGAGGCTAGATCACTGGATCCCTGAGCTTGGCTATTGGTGAAGTGCTTCTATATTTTATTGTTATTTTCTATTTTCATTATGTTTCCATCTTTCTTTGTTACAGTATAGTAAAATTTTTAGGCTAAGAAATGTCTGTTGAAAGCACCTTAGTTCTGTTTACTCTTCACTGTCTCAAAGTTTTCTTCTGCAAGGTCCGAGTGGAGGATTCTTAATTGACCTCCAGTTCCATCTAGCTTGTTATTTTAGAAATAATTCAATAGAGTATAACCAAAGAGTCTCCCTTTTGGTAAGCCCATGTTCCTTTGAGTACGTCTTGAGAGGTTGTTTTGAGGAATGATTTCAATAGAGTGAAAATAGGAAATTAAGTGGTGAGTCCATGCTCCTTTGAGTACAACTTGAGATATTGTTTTTAAAGATCTTTTCAAAGTATGCTTAGTAGAGTTAAACTAGGGAAGTGTATGTTGCTCCCTGTCCTCTGTACTGCCTTAAAATTTTTCTTCAAAGATTCCTAAAGAGTTAGTCAAAAGCAGATTAGATTATTTATGTTTGATCTTAGGTTGCTCTTACTGTTTATCTTATATGTTTTCTTATCTGAAAGTAGTCTTTTGATTGCTGGATCGTTATTTGAAAGGTTTTCTTATTAAAATTCTGTCCAAAGAATTCTATGTTTTGCCCTGTCCTTTGGCTTGCTTCAAAACAGATACCTTGAAAGATGTTTCTTGTTTAAAGTACATGATAAATAATTCTTAATTTCTCTTTATCCTACTTTTCATTCTTATCCTTAATGTTCACCTCATTATCCAAAAAACATTGAAGATCCATTGGCCAAGTTAGATTTGTCCCATGATACTCCCCGATCCATTGATGAAATTATCATGACTTTCATTTGACTCCATTGCCCAATGACTTACATATTTCCTCATTCTATCTATGCTCTTTGATCGTCATACCCAACCAAAACAACCAACAAACCTCATACTTCATAACTAGCTAAAATCAACCCTTAAAAGCAAACAAGCACATATCCTTTGCAAAAACAATTTGAGAGATCCCTCTCTGAGTCTAGGAAGGCTAGGTCCTAGAACTCTAAAGATTGTTCTCATGTTACCTTGTCATTTGGTATCCCAATCTACCAAATCACAGGACCCTAACAACCAGAACAGATTATCTCAGAATGTATACGTGACTAGTATGAAGAATATTCACGTATGTATGTGATTATCCTGAAGAAAACCTATGTACATATCTTAAATTACTGAATCAAGTCTTCACTGCAAATCACAACACATGTCAAACCTATATATCTGTGCACATATTTTCAAAAGCTACAGATCTTAGCAAATATATATATATATATATATATATATATATATATATATATATATATATATATATATATATATATATATATATCATAATTCCACCATAATCACATATCTTGTATTGTTAGCCACTTAAAAAAGAAAATCAATCAAGCATATATTCAATACATCTTCAGATATGATCCTTCTCCTTGCTCACCAGTGCACACTAGTTCCAAATTAGATCACACATGAAATAATCCTTTTTATTGCACACTAAAATCCTTGATCTCAATCTCCTTATATATATTTTTCCTTTTCCAATACCTTTAGTAAAATACCTTGGTAATTTTGTTAGTATTATTTTGACAACATAAAATAAATGTTGCCAACACAATACTATGGGAAATTACCATGGTAATGGCCTATGTTATCGTTTTTTTCATGGTTCAGATTATGTACATGACTTTTGTTTACATAACCTATGTATGTACATTACTCTTCTTCATAGGGGTCACGTACATTTTTCAATATTAAAAAGTTTCATTCACAATGTAACTAAACTACCAGTATTCTTTCACATCCTTTGTAATATCTATGTCATTTGTAACAATTCTATAATCATCATATTATAACCAAGTTTACATCAAGGAAATATTTGACAAGTAATTTTCCATTAAGGACAAAATGTTAGCCATAATTCCAAAAATATCCCCTTTGGACTTGATGGAAACCTCTTTGATGTTCGTCTTTGATGTTCATGTTAGCACTCAAATCTACCTCAGGCTGAAATGAAGTAAAGCTCAAGGTTACATCAAACCACGCTCAGCCTCGTAGCTAGCCCTACGAGGACAGGAGAGGGCTCTCTCCGTCAATCTCGAGAAAATAAGCAATAGGATGCGAGATGACTTACAATAAGAACTGATTTTAGGCTAGTAAAGAGATATGTATGTTTGATTTTTGGTTTTTTGAGTTTTCGCTGGAGTAATGGGAAAACAAATTTTGGGTCCGGGGATAAGGTCAGACCTTTGCAGAGTTCAAGCTGGGGCGAGGAAGGTGATGATCTTGATGCTTTAAATTGGATTTATGGATAGATTAGACCGACGAGGAGCTGAAGAGGGCAAAGGAGAACTTGGATCCTCTCCAAACAGCTGAAAACATATAGAACTAACTGAATTCAAAGGCCAAGCACTGTAAACAATGGATTCAACCTTAATCACTCATTCAATTTAGTTCAGAAGCATAATGAAAGGATGGCATACATTAAACATGAAGAAAATTACAGTAAACAAAGAAGAAACATCATCAAGAACAGAACACCACAAGGATCCCAACAAGTGCCGCAAAACCCCTGATCTTTCCTTAGCCAAAATATGAAAAATATGTCCAATGGTATCAAAAGTATCCCAAGAGTCCAACCTTTCCAACCTCTGAAAAGGATTGAGAAATTACAATATATAGAGCACTCTAACACCTTTCCCCACCTCTAGGGGTCGAATTCCCTCTTCAGGGATCAGTTTCAACCAATTCTAATCATGGAACTACAATCTAGGCAGCTAACAACTTGCCTCTAAAAGAGTGGAAACTGATCCATTACATGATTTTTTACTCATTTGAGAGTGAATCTTCTAGAAAAGATAAAAACAAGCCAAAGTTACATATCAAACATGAATTTACATCATAAAAACCCAAAAATTCTATCCATAAGCAAAACTGGTCCATAATAGGCGAAATACTGAGCTGGCAGCTGAAAATTCAGAAAAATTTCTAGGTGGGTCGCTCCTGAACTGCGTGGGTCGCTCATGTTCCAGGCTGATTTTGAGGTAGTTCCCGGCATTCCAATTGAGCTCATGATAGCTCGTTGGAAAGCCCCGGATGTCTGCTTTCCAACCCAAGTGGAATTTCTGAATTTGGAGTTGATTTGACCCTCCAAAACCTCATTCTCCCAGAGGTACTTCCTGCTGGTGCAAAAGGTGGCAGCAAGGTGATTTTCATGGTGTTTTTGAGCTGTTTGACCATCCAGATTTTGTTGAAATGCTAAGTTGACTTCAGAGGATGCATAATTAACCATGCAAAATCCAAAAATGTAAAAATATCCTCCAGCAAGTGTCTCAAAAAAAAGCGAGCGCATGAGCGCGCGACCCACGTAGCTGCAAAACCTGTTTTTTAGACCAAAAATTTGAAAATGACAAAATTTTCTCCGAATTTGCCCAAATTCGGAGCGGAGGTCCTCCATCATGTGTCCTACCCAGTCAATGAAGCCTCGGCCAAAATCCGAAGTGTATTAGGCCTTTTTCGCCGTCGAAGTGCCTTGCGCAACCTCCTCTTCATGATTTTCATCCTCGCTTTGCAAACATGCATGCGAGCCCAGTAATGGCCTTTCATGTGGAAAAGCATGTCTTTGTCTCGATTGGCCTTCGCCAACAGCTTCTCCAGATGTATATTTACCCGTGTGATTACAGTATCTCTGTCAGCTGGTGTCATGTCACCGGGCCTCTTTCGATTCCACTGTCTGTCCTCACGGATTTGGCGCACCTCATAAAATGTGAGCTCATCCTCGAGCTGTTTGTTGCGCTGCTCCAAATAGTTAATCACCCACCGAGCCTTCTGCAATTGGTCTTTCAGCTGGTCATTCTCGGCCCTTTGCTCCTGGATGACTTCCCTCAGCTTCGAGCTAGGAGAGCCCGTATCAACATCAATGACTGTCATATCGGTGTCCCGGCCTCCTGATGGGCCCTCATCATGCATGGGCCTCTTGCCCCTGTCTTGTACCTATACCTGCACTGAAGAAGAAAGCGAGACCCTTTCCACATCACGTGGAGATAATACTCGCCGTGTCGATGAAGTCGGTAAGACCCCTTCCACCTCACGTGGAGATAGTACCCGCCGTGTCGCTGCAAATAAGGCCCTGTGGCCTCGCTGATATGTCTGAACCAAAGGAGTGATGATATGCTCAACCTCAAGCATGTCCGGCTGGTGTGAGGGCTCTCCTGCATCATGAACTGCCTCGGGAGGCTGCTGTGGCACTCTGAAAAAGTCTCTAGAAATGAAATCCTCCCAAGTAATGCCCTGCTCCGCCAACTGATGTAACACCAAGATTTTGATCAAAGTGAAATGGTATATACTCCTGTACTGCTGCACTGAGCTCGTCTTCTTCTGCACAAATGTCACCATCCTCTCTATGTTGCGGTGTATGAAATACGGAATATTCATCATACGCACCCTTGTGAAGTGCATCAGCAAACGAACATGGTATGAGAAAAGACGAGCATACCTGCCCTCACAACTGAAATACTGAATAATGAGCCTCATGAGCGGTGCATACTCATCTCTCAAGAATCTGAATGGAAAAACTCTGGTCAAGTAAGCCCTATATCCAGTTTTAATGTATGGCTCATAGTGAAATTTCTCTAACTGCTTACCCTTGTTCCATTCCTCGCCTATGTTCGGTATACCAGTGGCTTGAGCAATAGTCAAAGGTGATACAATGAAATCAACCCCAGCAAGGCTTACCCGATCACCCCGTAAATGAAGAACAAACAGACGTGCTAATTCACGATGAGGCCGGGTTTGTGAAACCATCTCACAAAATCTGAAACATGACAAGAATCGAAAACAATCCATAGCTAATGGACATGCCTGCAACCGAGCCAAAGAAGTAGGCTCCTCTCTGCGATGATCACCGCTTCTATGTTCTCTGCGGGACCCCCGTGGCACATTACCTTCAGTCACCGAATCACTACCTGACCCTGGCTCATATTCTGACTCTGTCTCTGACATGGCTCTGACCAAGCTTTTGGCAATGTGTATACTGATATGAAAGCAGTGCAAACCAAGTTGTTAGTATGAATTCTTTGTCGAAGCGTACGAAAAAGAACCACTTTAGCTACGCATAACTAATAGCCTTAACAACAATAATGGCTGCAAAACATCTTCAGATCTGAAATTAGTAGTTAAAGTGCTGCAACAAACAGATCTATAAATGGAAAGATATTAAGCAGTGAAGTAAAGAGTTTGCTCCATGCATCCAACAGACAAGACAAGAACACGATTTGTGAATGAATTTTTATATTACAGGGCACCTGGGAGGAAACAAGAAGGTGTATCCAGATCTCCTCAATGGGATGGGTTCTTTGTAGTCCTCAACACTTCAGATCTAAGCTTTCTCTCTCTTGTAGATGTAGAAAACCCAATGTAGAAGGTAGAGCTCAATGGGAGCAACAATGGCAGAAAATGAGACCGAGTGTATAGATCCAGAGTGATCTAGTATGCAACAAAAGGTGAAGAATGAAGGGGAAATCCCTCCTATTTATAACAAAATATTGGGTCATTCTAGATCTTGGTGCATGATTAAAATAATGTTAACCAAATCTAGATCCACCTCTATGGAATATTTTATTATTATTTGTTGGAGGGAAAGGGACTTTGACTTGGGTCAAAATCCCTTGATTAGTGAAAAATAAATAAATAAATGATTTATTTATCTTTTTAAGGAAGTGGTTGGGATATAATCAAATAAATAATGATTTAGTTGATTAATGGTGGCTGATTTGGTCATATTTAACAAGGAATATTATTTAAATAATTATTCCTAGAAAATAATAAGATAACTATGGGTTTATCTCATTAATTTCTTTGTTTTTGGGTTAAACATGACTGGGAATAATAATTAAATTATGGTTTAATTAATTATCCCTTTTGGGGTTTCTTGATTAACATAGTGAAAGCAGTTTTACTTGGGGTAAAACTGGCCTTACATGGTGTACTTGGGTCCATCTAATGATGAAGATTTAGATGACCAAAAAATGGTGTAACACAAGTTAGGATGTATGTTTCGACACCCAACCAATATTCCCACCGTCAAAGCACCATCAAGGAATCAAATCATGGATAAAATCTCAGCTTTAAATGGATTGGAAAAGGCACAATCTCTGTTTTGAATGCAAGTGAAATGTTGATCAAAAGAAGCGGGAAACTTTCAAAATTTTGAACAAGTCTAGTCAAAGGAGAGCATGGCATCAATAGTAATGTGTTTGTCTATGAGTAATGACCACAAAGGTCTCAATGGGCAATTTGAAACAAAGTCATGAGCATATTTTTACATTGGGCAGTGAGACTCATTACAAACACAGTTACCATGGCACAAAGGATTTAAACATGGTATAATAATAGCAATGGTTGCAGTGGCATAATGGGCATGAGAGCAAATTGATATTATATGTAAAGCTGGATGTATCACTGCCATAAGATAGCAAACAAACTCTTTCAACCATTCATTTTCATCCTAAAACCCTGAAAACAATAATGCTATGACTGTGGGGTTTTAAATCCTACGTTTGAACATTTGAAACCACCAATGATGCCACAAATGCGTTCAAAAACATCAAGCAATTGATAGAAACCTGTTTGAAGGCAAGTTGAGTCGATTCCAAGCAAAACTGGGCGCTCAAACTAAATTTCGAAACCCTGTGTCTGCGTGGGTCGTGCTGCTCCTGCGTGGGTCGCTCGGCTCGGGTGGGTCGCGCACCTTGCAAACTTGCACTGCTGAACTGACCTGCGTGGGTCGCTCTGCCCAGGTGGGTCGCTCGGCCTCCACGTGGGTCGCTCGGCCCAATCAACACTGCCCACGCAACTTAAAACTCTGAAATCGGCCCTCCAATCTTCAAACACGATTTGGGAGATATGAATTGGTTCAAATGAAACTTGTTTGGCTTTTATACATGTCACAAATATCTTCACAATCAGATTTTATTTCAAATCTAATTTCAAACCCATATTACAAATGTTTTTGTAATTTCACTTTTGGCTTTTCAAATACAAACTTCCTTTGGCTTTTTTGAGGTCGATACTAATGATTTTGTTGTCTTCTTGCAGGGATATGGCTATCTTGGCTAGAGAAAAGACCAGGGGTCTGCTTTTGACAATGTCTTCATGGCGGAACAATTACAATTTATTACAAAATGATAATGACAAATTTCTAGTTCCAAAACAGAGTTTTGGACTAGAAATATTTTTTTTTAAAATGCTGATGATAATAAAATAAAAATCACAAATGCAGAACTTTCCTCACCTTGCAGGCTTTATGACTAGTATATAAATGACTCAAAAACCCTAGACACCAAGACCTAGGACACTTATTGACATTTTTAATGACCATATATGTAATGACAATGACTATGAATAATTTTTTGAAGAAAATTTTTTAAAATAGCGCTGCAGGTATAAACATGAGGAAACATAGGATGACAGACCCCTTCGTCAGTTCATGGCATGATCCTAGTGAAATGCAACGAAGTGGAACAAGCGAGACACCTAATAATGAATATGCAAAAGACGAAATGATCACTGACGGAGGGTTGCAAGGGCCGACTCTAACATTGGCTCCAATGGGGATGGTGGCTCCATGGAGATGCCAAGAACGGCAGATCTCTGGGGGAGTCAGACAGTGCCTCTCATCCATTGGGCGATGGAATCATTATTTCAACTGACAAGACAAACTTTGGACAATTTTATTGACTGCATATTTGACTAACGATAGACTGCAATTTGACCAAAACTGACTAGACTCAAACTGACATGACTTTAAACAAGAAGACTGATAAAACTTAACTTTACAATCTCAAACCAACCAACCTCTATTTCCAGAATTATAGCCTTCGCTCCGGGCCCCAGACTAAAAATGAGAGATCAGTGCACACTTGCAATGAAACAAAAGTAAAATGATATATACAATGATAATGAGATCAGCAGCAAGTACTCAGAAATAATAGCGCTTCAGCAACCGACCATTGATCGGTCCACCAGGACAATCATCTCCATTCATTTCTTTGAGAAGAAATGCATTCTGCCCCCGATACGCTGCAATCTTAAACGGTCCCTTCCACAAATTCTCAAATTTGCCGTGCTTTCCCTTATCTTCATTCCGAGCATCCCATTTCAAAACTACTTCATCCAACTGAAACTTATCTGCTTTTTCCTTTCTGTCGTAGATCTTCTTTATGCGCTCCTGCAACTTGAAAGTATTTTGAAATACCTCCTCTCGTGTCTGCTGTAAATGAATCATCTCATTAATCCTCCGCTGCATAGGATCCTCTTCACTTCCAGCCTCCCGAAGCAATTTGACCACCGGGACAGCCAGTGAAGTAGGAAAAACTGTATCCGTCCCATACACCAACTCGAAAGGAGACATGCCAATAGACTTTTTCTGACTTACCCTATCAGCCCATAATGCATTCACCAACTTTTTGTGCCAAGCCTTCTTGTTGATTTCCAACAATTTTTTAATGATATTCACCAAGGATTTATTTGAAGATTCCGCCAAGCCATTTCCTTGCGGATGGTAGGCGGTTGAATGTCCCAAGGTAATATTGTACTTAAAGCAAAAATCAACCATCCTCTTAGACTTAAAAGCTGCTGCATTATCTGTGATTATTTTACTAGGACACCCAAAGCGTGACAGAATATTGTTTTCAAGGAAAGAGATAATTACCGCATCAGTGGCCTGTCGAGTGGGAATCGCCTCAATCCACTTCGTGAAGTAGTCTGTAGCTGTCAAGATCCATCTATGCTGTCCGGAAGATGCTGGGTGGATTTCCCCAATAAAATCCAATCCCCACTGCTGGAATGGTGCACTCACTTCGATTAGTTTTAGAGGCAAAGGCTGTAGTTTCTGCTTCCCTTCGAATATTTGACACTCATGACAATTTTTAACAGCCTTGAACACATCAGAAAACAAAGAAGGCCAATAATACCCCGCCCTTAGAATCTTATTCGCTGTGGTCTTCCAAAACAAATGACATCCACAGTCACCTTTGTGAAAATCCTCCAAAACTCTTTGAGCTTCCTCTTCTACCAAACAATTCAACAACATACCTCCAGGGTCTTTCCAATACAATGCAGAATTCAAAATGCAGAATTTAGTAGCTCTTAACTTCAATGTTCTACTCTTATTTCGAGGCATACCAGGCGGTGTAGACAAATTCTGAAGCACATATAAAATGTCAGCATACCAAGGGGAAGAAACAAAAATATCGGATACCTGAACGGATGCACTTTCCTCTTCTTCATCAGACATGGAAGCAATCAAATTTATGTCTAGAGCATGCAGATTTGTTTCAGCCATGAGCTTGGCGAGTCCTTGTCCTTTGATCAGCTTGGTCAGTTTAATCTCCACATCGTACTCTAACAACGCAGCGATCCACTTACCTCTTCTTCCTTCTGGATCTGCCTGTACCAAAACATCTTTAACTGCTGCGTTAGGAACATATGCTGTAATATGGGAATGCAATATGTACACACGGAAATCCTTCAAAGCCTTTACAAGCGCAAGTGCTTTTTTCTCAATGATATTATACTTCAATGCCCCATCTCTTATGATCCGACTGAAAAAAGCGATGGGCTTCTCAACTCCATCCCTTTTTTGCATCAAAACAGCTGCCAATGTGTGCTCAGAAGCGAAAGAAAATAAAATGAAGTCTTGTGTGTAATCGGGGCTGATTAAAATAGGGGCTGAAGAAAGAGCTATCTTTACTAAATTAAATGACTTTACTGCCTCTTCTGTCCATCTTACCTGACTGTCCTTTTTCAGCATGTTCGTGATTTCTCTAAGGTGTTCTGCAAGATTGGGAATGAAACGACGCAAAAAATTCATTTTACCATTAAATGACTGTATCTCTTTCTTGTTCCGGGGCTGTTCAATCTGCTGTATGGCTTCAACACGTGCAGGATCAACTCGAATGCCATCTTTCGATATGATGTGGCCAAGGAGCTTTCCTTCATCCATGGCGAAAAGGCTCTTCTTTGGATTCAACGAAATGCCATATTTTCTGCACTTCTGGAAAACAATTTTCAGATGATATAAATGTTCCTCATCAGAATTAGAAAATACAGTTAGATCATCAAGGTAAACAACCAAAAACACATCTTTCTCATTGGCAAAAGCCATGTCCATTGCACGCTGAAAGGTAGCGCCTGCATTTTTTAAACCGAACGGCATCTTTGCGTAATGAAATGTTCCCCAAGGAGTGGTGAACGCAGTCTTGTCACGATCATCTTCCTGCACTAAAATCTGATTATAACCTGAGTATCCATCGAGTAGTGACATCCTTGATGCTCCAACTACTCGCTGCAATATGTGATCCATCTTTGGCAGCGGATAATTGTCCTTTAATGATACCTTATTCAGGTTTCTGAAGTCAATACATAAACGGATCTCACCTGTCTTCTTTCTCACGGGCACCAAGTTTGATATCCAATCTGAAAATCGAATAGGCACAATGATTCCTGACTTATACAACCTATTTACCTCTTTTTCGATCGATGGTAGCGGCTTTGGATTGATCCTCCTCAACTTTTGACGAAAAGGCTTCTGATTTGGTTTGATGGGAATAGTATGCTGGATGATATTGGTATCATATGTTTTAAGATCTGAATAATCCCACGCAAACACATCAGAAAATGAAGATAAAAATTTCACATATTCTGCTCTTACCTTTGGTGACAATGACTTTGACAATTTTACCATCTTGGGATTCTCAGCTGTCCCAATATTAACCTCTTCGACACCCTTCTCTATTGGCCTCAATGTAGGCTTGCGGGCTACATCATCTTGATCAAACAACTCTTCCAAAGGAATCAATCCCTTAGGAATGATGTTATCCTTCAGTTGTAGCACATCCATTTGATTTATATGTATGTCATCAATACCATCATCAAATTCTGTATCTATGGAGGTATCTTTAAACTTACCCTTATTCTGCAGAAATTCACTAATCTCCTCATCATCCTCAAAAACTTGCCAACATCGCTGATTGTCTGGAACGGTGAGCCGGTGTTTCACATGTATCTCAAACTTGTTGCTGGAATTCATTGGAATCTTAAGATTGCTTGCTGCCTTAGCAAGTCCATCAGCAACACCATTTTGTATGCGGGGTACACATGTCAAAGTATGATCAGAAAATAACTTCAGAATATCCAAAACTGCATTTCGGTAAGCCCTCATGCGAGGATGCTTAGCCTGAAACTCACCTTTAACTTGCTTTATCACTAATTCTGAATCACCATATACCGCAATCCTTTTCGTGTTCAGCTTCTTGAGAATCTTAAGACCAGCAATAAGAGCCTCGTATTCCGCTTCATTGTTAGAACAATCGAATGCAAGCTTGTAAGAACACACTCTCACATTGCTTGGAACTTTATCAGGAGCGGAAAATGGACTTCGAATCCACACACCAATCCCAGCACCATCGCTGCCCACTGCACCATCAAAATCCATGGTCCAAAGACCATCTTCATCGTCCTCTAAATGCTGAAACTGTGTCGGCTCTGTTTTTCCTGTTTGCTGCCCATTGTCTTCAGCTGATTGCTCCAAAACAGCTTGTTTTTCTCTTCTTTCTTTTGCAAAACTTCTCTAAAATTCTCATTTATTTCTGGTATGTCTTCTGCCTGAACTAATTGACTTTCTACATCATTAAAACTATCAGCAAGCAACACAAATGACTCTAAATCAGTATGTACATAATTCACAGGATGATTGACTGGCTTCTCTTTGCTAGTTATCATGTATTTCATCTTCTGCTCACGATACAACTTTCTCATTTGACCGAAGACTAGAATTGTAGCATAAGAGAAATCTAATTGAAGTGTACCTTTCAACTTTGCCCCCCAAGATCTTGCAAGGAGCATCCCGAAACGTGGAGGAATGTCAGCAACCACCACATCCATCAAAACATTCTTTGTTGGAATTTGATCTAAACTTACCACCAAATCTTTGATGAGCCCTATACACTTTACCCGGCTGGAATCGAATGAATACAAATCATGATACTCTCTTGTAATGTCTAATCCCAACTTTTCCATGATCGCCTTTGGCATCAAATTGTGCGAAGCACCCGAATCGAGCATAGCATTGTGCAATATATATTCATGCAACCTCAAACTGATGTAAAAAGGAGGAATATTACTGTCAGGAGACTCACCATTTAATGCAGGCCCAAAAATCAATTCCGGCTGATCATCCTCAACATTTACTGTGTCAATCATTGGATCAAAGTTCAGAATTTTGGTGACTTGACTACGGTAACTGCTGTTCTTCATAATCTCCGTCAAAGGAATAGATATTTTTAGTTTGGAAATTTCATTTTCCAAGCTAAATGCTGAAACCTTCTCAACCTCTTTGACTGGAATTTCCTTCTTTTCAGCCTTGTCTTTCACTATGTTTGACTGATTTACCTTCTCAGCTGATGATACTTTACTTGCTGCGGGGTCAATTGTCTCTTTTCCTCTTTTCTGTGGTATTGGTGAATCCGTCTTCGGTGCTGAAGCTTCTTTTCTTTTCTGAATGGGATTTATAGGCACATCTCGATTTCTCAATGAATACTGCTTCTGCTGGGCAGTCAATGCATTCAAATATCCTCTTTGGTATTCATCTGACTCTTCCTCTAAATCAGCATCATTTGTTAGGATAAAATCCTCATCTTTCTGAACAACTAAACTTTCACCATACTCCTCATCCTCAGTAATATAAATAGGCAAATCATCAGGAGTGAAGAAATGATTTTGCTCACCTGACACATCATCATCATCATCGGAATCATGACTCACAAAATTCTGCAAAAGAGGAGTCTTGACCTGCTGTTGGGCTGCTGGCTCTTGAGCTCTTTGTTCACGCTGTTTAATTCTGAATTGTGGCTGCTGCTGGCCACGGAAATTTGGATTTCGAAACTGTGTTTCTGCTTTGTCAAGATTTATTCTTCTTAAAGCCTTTTCCAACTCACGCGCTAAGTGCTGTTCTGATATAGATGTAGAAGGCTCTTCTTTTATTGTCACTCTTTTCTCTGCTTTCAACCGTGCTCTTTTATCATTCAGATTTGCCTCAACACTAACAGCGACCTTCTGCATATCTTCTAAAGTAGGTGGATCTCTATCACGAAGGGAATAAGCCATCTCCGGATCAAATCCATCCGGGAATTTAAGGAGAGCAGACTTTTTAGACGGTCTCAAGTCATCTCGAATAGCATTATACACTGTATTGAATCTAATGATATAATCCTGAACTGACTCACCAGGATTACGTTTGAGGTTTGTATATTCTGAAGTAATCTGCAACGGATCCTTTTTCATCTCCCATCGATCTAAAAACTGCCTCTGAAGTTCTGCCAATGTATCGATGCTTCTTTGCGGCAAGGCTCTAAACCATTTCCTTACCTCTCCTCCAAAGGTTTGCACAAAAAGCCTCATAGTCACATTTTCTTCATCAATCTCGAAACGATCAAAGAAATCTGCCATATTGTCTACATGCTGTTGTGCAGGGAGACTCTGTGGAGTGCCATCAAATTTCGGGATCTTGCTCTGATAGTCTGCGGGCATATCATTCAACTGCTGGGGTAAAACAAGAGGTGCAAAACGAGCAGCCATAGCTCTTGGTGGATTGAAAAAAATCTGTTGTCGAGGAGATACAGGAGGAGTAGGAGTAGTAGGTCTACGAGATGTATTCAATGGAAACGGAGAAATTACTATTGATTGCTGATCAGAAAACTCAGGCTGAACCGAAATGGTAGGGATAAAAGGAGGTTCAGTAGGGATCCGTGAACTTGATGCAATTTCAGATGGGTCAAGAACTTGTGAAGCAGATTCAGTAAATTCAAAAGTGTTAGTATCCTCAATAGAACTTTGCAGTTGTCTATCCAAGTATTGTGAAACAAATCTATATTGCAAATCTTCAGTAAACAATGGATCTGGGACTAATCTTGACAATTCAGTTTCGGAAAAATTCACAAACAAGGATGTTTCAAACCGTGCATCAAAGGGGATTTCATCAACATATATGATTTTGACAGGACAGGATGCAGATCGAGTAAGCACTCTGGAACTCTCAAAACTCAATTGGCTTTCTCTTTCAGAACTCTCTTGGCTCCCTTGTTTTCTAAGGGTCCTTGGAATCAGATTCGGATTTTTGAATATTGTTGGTGGATCAGGGTCAGGATTCGCCCTAGTATTCCTTCTTGAAGCCAGTGTATTGATTTTCTCGGAAAAAAAAAATTTCAAGGAACACAATCAATTATTTTCAGCCTTTCGACTTCTAGACTCAATCATCCAAAAGGTCTAGAACGAATAAGTATACTGGGGTGATTTACAAATCAAGTACTGAACACACAAGCTTACCGGAGATCGACTGAAGCAGCGTTTATCTACTTCCGCTTATGCATAACAAAAGCGTTTCGAAAGCTACCTGGCGTGACTTCAGACTCCGTCTAAGACTCGTGGAACAAACACATCAACAAGCAAACCATTGAGATTTCTCCCCAGTGGAGTCGCCACTATGTTAGCACTCAAATCTACCTCAGGCTGAAATGAAGTAAAACACAAGGCTACATCAAACCACGCTCAGCCTCGTAGCTAGCCCTACGAGGACAGGAGAGGGCTCTCTCCGTCAATCTCGAGAAAATAAGCAATAGGATGCGAGATGACTTACAATAAGAACTGATTTTAGGCTAGTAAAGAGATATGTATGTTTGATTTTTGGTTTTTTGAGTTTTCGCTGGAGTAATGGGAAAACAAATTTTGGGTCCGGGGATAAGGTCAGACCTTTGCAGAGTTCAAGCTGGGGCGAGGAAGGTGATGATCTTGATGCTTTAAATTGGATTTATGGATAGATTAGACCGACGAGGAGCTGAAGAGGGCAAAGGAGAACTTGGATCCTCTCCAAACAGCTGAAAACATATAGAACTAACTGAATTCAAAGGCCAAGCACTGTAAACAATGGATTCAACCTTAATCACTCATTCAATTTAGTTCAGAATCATAATGAAAGGATGGCATACATTAAACATGAAGAAACTTACAGTAAACAAAGAAGAAACATCATCAAGAACAGAACACCACAAGGATCCCAACAAGTGCCGCAAAACCCCTGATCTTTCCTTAGCCAAAATATGAAAAGTATGTACAATGGTATCAAAAGTATCCCAAGAGTCCAACCTCTCCAACCTCTGAAAATGATTGAGAAATTACAATATATAGATCACTCTAACACCTTTCCTCACCTCTAGGGGTCGAATTCCCTCTTCAGGGATCAGTTTCAACCAATTCTAATCATGGAACTACAATCTAGGCAGCTAACAACTTGCCTCTAAAAGAGTGGAAACCGATCCATTACATGATTTTTTACTCATTTGAGAGTGAATCTTCTAGAAGAGATAAAAATAAGCCAAAGTTACATGCCAAACATGAATTTACATCATAAAAACCCAAAAATTCTATCCATAAGAAAAACTGGTCCATAATAGGCGAAATACTGAGCTGGCAGCTGAAAACTCAGAAAAATTCCTAGGTGGGTCGCTCCTGAACTGCGTGGGTCGCTCATGTTCCAGGCTGATTTTGAGGTAGCTCCCGACATCCAAATTGAGCTCATAGCTCATGATAGCTCGTTGGAAATCCCTGGATGTCTACTTTCCAATTCAAGTGGAATTTATGAATTTGGAGTTGATTTGACCCTCCAAAACCTCATTCTCCCAGAGGTACTTCCTGCTGGTGCAAAAGGTGTGACAAGGTGATTTTCATGGTGTTTTTGGTGACATTTGACCATCCAGATTTTGTTGAAATGCTAAGTTGACTTCAGAGGATATAATTAACCATGAAAAATCCAAAAATGTAAAAATCTCCTCAGCAAGTGTCTCAAAAGCGGCGCATGAGCGCGCGACCCACGTAGCTGCAAAACCTGTTTTTTAGACCAAAAATTTGAAAATGACAAAATTTTCTCCGAATTTGCCCAAATTCGGAGTGGAGGTCCTCCATCATGTGTCCTGCCCATTCAATGAAGCCTCGGCCAAAATCCGGAGTGGATCAAGCCTTTTCCGCCGTCGAAGTGCTTTGCGCAACCTCCTCTTCATGATCTTCATCCTCGCTTTGCAAACATGCATGCGAGCCCAGTAATGGCCTTTCATGTGGTGAAGCATGTCTTTGTCTTGATTGGCCTTCGCCAACAGCTTCTCCAGATGTATATTTACCCGCGTGAGTACAGTATCTCTGTCAGCTGGTGTCATGTCACCAGGTCTCTTCCGATTCCACTGTCTGTCCTCACGGATTTGGTGCACCTCATAAAATGTGAGCTCATCCTCGAGCTGCTTGTTGCGCTGCTCCAAATAGTTAATCACCCACTGAGCCTTCTACAATTGGTCTTTCAGCTGGTCATTCTCGGCCCTTTGCTCCTGGATGACTTCCCTCAATGATTCAGGGCTGGTGAGCACGTATCAACATCGATAAATTCGTATCGGTGTCAGGCCTCCGATGGGCCCTCGCCATGGGCCTCTTGCCCACTGTCTTGTACTGTGCATGAAGAAAAGCGAGACCCACTTTCCCATCAAATGGAGATACTCGTGTCGATGAATTCTTAGCAACCCTAACCTCACGTGGAGATAGTACCCGCCGTGTATTTGCAAATAAGACCACAATGGCCCTCGGCGAGTATAATACGTTTCAAGGAGTGATGATATGCTCAACCTCAAGCATGTCCGGCTGGTGTGAGGGCTCTCCTGCATCATGAACTGCCTCGGGAGGCTGCTGTGGCACTCGGAAAAAGTCTCTGGAAATGAAATCCTCCCAAGTGATGCCCTGCTCCGCCAACTGATGTAACACCAAGATTTTGATCAAAGTGAAATGGTATATACTCCTGTACTGCTGCACTGGGCTCATCTTCTTCTGCACAAATGTCACCATCCTCTCTATGTTGCGGTGTATGAAATACAGAATATTCATCATACGCACCCTTGTGAAGTGCATCAGCAAACGAAAATGGTATGAGAAAAGACGAGCATACCTGCCCTCACAACTAAAATACTGAATAATGAGCCTCATGAGCGGTGCATACTCATCTCTCAAGAATCTGAATGGAAAAACTCTGCTCAAATAAGCCCTATATCCAGTTTTAATGTATGGCTCATAGTGAAATTTCTCTAACTGCTTACCCTTGCTCCATTCCTCGCCTATGTTCGGTATACCGGTGGCTTGAGCAATAGTCAAAGGTGATACAATGAAATCAACCCCAGCAAGGCTTACCCGATCACCCCGTAAATGAAGAACAAATAGACGTGCTAATTCACGATGAGGCCGGGTTTGTGCAACCATCTCACAAAATCTGAAACATGACAAGAATCGAAAACAATCCATAGCTAATGGACATGCCTGCAAACGAGCCAAAGAAGTAGGCTCCTCTCTGCGATGATCACCGCTTCTATGTTCTCTGCGGGACCCCCGTGGCACATTACCTTCAGTCACCGAATCACTGCCTGACCCTGGCTCATATTCTGACTCTGTCTCCGACATGGCTCTGACCAAGCTTTTGGAAATGTGTATACTGATATGAAAGTAGTGCAAACAAAGTTAGGATGTATGTTTCAACACCCAACCAATATTCCCACCGTCAAAACACCATCAAGGAATCAAATCATGGATAAAATCTCTGTTTTAGATGGATTGGAAAAAGGCACAATCTCTGTTTTTCAATGCAAGTGAAATTTTGATCAAAAGGAGCGGGCAACTTTCAAAATTTTGAACAAATTTTATCAAAGGAGAGCATGGCATCAATAGAATGTGTTTGTCTATGAGTAATAACCACAAAGGTCTCAATGGGTAGTTTGAAACAAAGTCATGAGAATATTTTTACATTAGGCAGTGAGACTCATTACACCCACAGTCACCATGGAACAAAGGGTTTTAAACATGGTATAATAATAGCAATGGTTGCAGTGGCATAATGGGCATGAGAGCAAATTGATATTATATGTAAAGCTGGATGTATCACTGCCATAAGATAGCAAACAAACTCCTTCAACCATTCATTTTCATCCTAAAACCCTGAAAACAATAATGCTATGACTGTGGGGTTTTAAATCCTCCGTTTGAACATTTGAAACCACCAATGATGCCACAAATGCGTTCAAAAACATCAAGCAAATTGATAGAAACCTGTTTGAAGGCAAGTTGAGTCGATTCTAAGCAAGGTTGGGCGCTCAGAATAAATTTCAAAACCCTGTGTCTGCGTGGGTCGCGCAGCCTCTGCGTGGGTCGCTCGGCCCAGGTGGGTCACGCACCTTGCAAACTTGCACTGCTGAACTGACCTGCGTGGGTCGCTCTGCCCAGGTGGGTCGCTCGGCCTCCACGTGGGTCGCTCGGCCCAATCAACACTGCCCACGCAACTTAAAACTCTGAAATCGGCCCTCCAATCTTCAAACACGATTTGGGAGATATGAATTGGTTCAAATGAAACTTGTTTGGCTTTTATACATGTCACAAATATCTTCACAATCAGATTTTATTTCAAATCTAATTTCAAACCCATATTACAAATGTTTTTGTAATTTCCTTTTGGATTTTCAAATACAAACTTCTTTTGGCTTTTTGAGGTCGATACTAATGATTTTGCTGTCTTCTTGCAGGGATATGGCTATCTTGGCTAAGAAAGAGACCAGGGGTCTGCTTTTGACAATGTCTTCATGGCGGAACAATTACAATTTATTACAAAATGATAATGATAAATTTCTAGTTCCAAAACAGAGTTTTGGACTAGAAATATTTTTTTTTAAAATGCTGATGATAATAAAATAAAAATCACAAATGCAGAACTTTCCTCACTTTGCAGGCTTTATGACTAGTATATAAATGACTCAAAAACCCTAGACACCAAGACCTAGGACACTTATTGACATTTTTAATGACCATATATGTAATGACAATGACTATGAATAATTTTTTGAAGAAGATTTTTAAAATAGCGCTGCAGGTATAAACATGAGGAAACATAAGACGACAGACCCCTTCGTCAGTTCATGGCATGATCCTAGTGAAATGCAACGAAGTGGAACAAGCGAGACACCTAATAATGAATATGCAAAAGACGAAATGATCACTGACGGAGGGCTGCAAGGGCCGACTCTAACAGTTCGGAAACAACCTGCAAACACCAAGTATTCTCTCCCCCATTGATATCAAGGGAAAAGTGTTTAGTTAGGCCTAATTAAGTACTTTCCCTCAGACAGTCATTATTGTACGTTGGATCTAAAATATGATGTCTACATACTAACCATGCTCCCCTGAGCATATGTTAGACCTTCTAAATCTATGCAATATAAGTACAAGTCTTTTATCAATCAAACACATGGCTATCCACAAATAATTATGAAATTTCCTATCACCAATTACTTTATGCTCCCATGATAACATCAATCACCCAAAATAATGGGGTTACATACATGACATGACTCAATCCCAATGACCTATACATGACTGAATTTTACAATGATTCCAATAGCCCATAATGATTACAACATGGGTATTTTCATTTCATCAAGTGATATGACATCTATAACCATAAACAAGGATTTCAAAAATGAAGCATCTTTGTAGAAAAACCACGATAATCATCAGTAACCATTGTGCACCATATGGGAAACTGCAGCATAATCATCTAAAAATAGCAACATAAATGGAATAATGATAGCAACATGAACATCCTCATCATCAAGAAGAAATATTTCAATAGGAAGATAATATAGTGTTGCATCAGTCTCTTCAATGTCATCAACATGTGGCAAATATGTAGTGTATCTATGCATCACAAAGAAACAACATATGAATTTCTCAATAAGAAAACTCATCCCCTTGACCTCATGCCATCAGGGTTAACACATTCTATCCACATATAGAAATTTCCATAATCCTCAAGCAGCAAATACATACCAATCTCTTGGATCATGGAACCATAGGTAGCATATGCAACAACATACTCTCTCCATGCATCAACAACATATGCGATTACAAAAGGACCTACAACATCACAAGCCATTAAGTAGAATAGAACTAATCAACAACATATTCGTTATCAACGAATATCAATACTGACCATAGCATACATATCATCCTCATCAAGTGTATCAATATTTATACAACAACAACAACAATAAGGCATCATATTTAACTTCACCATATGGGATCTAGGCATCCATGACATAATGATAACAACATATATATTTTATAGTAGTGAGTAATGAAATAATATTGATGAAAAAAGTAATAACCATGAGTTCATCATAGGCAACATCGTGTAATAAGGAGTGCTCAAAAGATCATAATACCAACAATGAACCATTAAAATCATATAAGATGCTCCCCCTGAACCTGTGCCAACTCTTCATCATCAATTTTGATTACAGTATATCCTTATTACCAACAACAAAGAGACATATCATCAACAATAATAAGACTTTGCAACAATTCATCACTCATCATGAACCAATATTATTTCATATATTCCTAACCAACATTAGGGAATCACCAAAAAATTTCATCAAAACAATTCCAAAAATTTACTAATGGAAGCATATGAGAGGCTCCCCCTAAATCTATGCCACTTATTTATCATCACTGAGAAGCATACAAGACTGTATAAGTCAGGAACCGTGTATACACACGACTGTCCTTCAAAAGAGCCATGTAAAAAATGTTAAATTTCACCTAGAAACAAATATCCATTGCTCCCCATAAATATGTCATATATTTCCTGATCACAATCACTTCACAGATGCAACATCAGTAATATAAACATCATAAAGAGAATAACATAACAATGTATGGAATCATCATCATGATACACATGCATAGCTCCCCCTGATATCATACACCATTGATCATGTGGACCTAATAATCATCAACTATTTTTGATGAGGCTATGTACCTCACAATTAATTTTGCAGTCCATGTTAGAAGCATGCATTAATTTTAATAGAGTGCAGTGAAGATTGTCTTCTTTTACTCTAAATCTGAAGAAGAGGATCTAGACCTCCTATTTTTTCATGGGTTCTTATTTAGTAAATATCATTTGTCTACATTTTTTAATCCTTTTTCTATAACCTTTCCAGTGTCTTCTTCTATAACTTTTCATTTATTTGATGTAAACACAATTGTGTGTCCTTTATCAACTATGTTATGCTTTATACCTCGAACTAATATTACATCAGTTTTTTTTGTATTCTTATCAAGATTAGCATTATCTTTTCCTAGTACCTATGTCAATGCACTAATTCCAAGAATAGTTTTACCATATTTGTTTTTCTTGGAAGAGATAAACTTGTTCTTATTTCCAAACATGTGGTGATAGCATATGTTTTCTAGGTACCATTCATCTTCTCCTTCAAATGAGCATAGAGTAAGGAAAAAACTTACTTCTTCTTCCCTCTGCTTAATATGAGGAGTGTTGGTGGATCCATATTTTTCAGGTATTTTGGTAACAAATTTCTCGTCTGGTTGCTTACTTTGGATAGAATATATTTGTTTTCTATGTCAATCCATTGTCTTTTTCTTGAATTATTTTTCTAAATTCCCAAAATTGTTAAAAATATAACACCTTGCATGACTAGAGAAGGGGGAATCATAATATGTCTACTTCAAATTTCTCTTATTGCAATCAATATATTTGTGACCAAATACATGGCATGTAAAACAACATCCCTTAAAGAAACTTTAGTACCTACGAACCAATGATCTTCCGGTGGAGAGATTATTAGCTTGAGGTCTAAACATTATGCTTTTGTTGGGAAAAATACTGAGGGGGGGGGGTGAATCAATATTTATAACTCACTGTAAACTTTTACTTTTTCTTTACTGATTTCTATACGTGACTTTAATGGACCCAACTAGCGTATACATGCGAGTATCTTTAATCAAAATTGTGTATGTCCAGAGATCTTTACTATGCAGATAATTCTTTACTTAGATGAGTGCATCATTCATTCATCAAATGTTTATTAAGCAGTAATAATGTGCAGTAAGAACATAATAAATTATCACACATAAGAAACACACATGAACACCAGGATTTAAGGTGGAAACCCAATTCGGGAGAAAACCACTGCTGTTGTCATCTCTGTCTTCAATATTTATTATAAAGAAAACTTATTACAATATTGTACTAGTGCAGACTCATACCAGCATGCAGGCACCCACCGACAGAAGGTTGCAACCTTCTCTTGTTCTACAACTACTACTAGAAGGGAGATCCAACCCCCTAATCTCATTTAGCAGCTACCACTGGAAGGGAGCTATGACCCCCTACTTCTCATTTACCAACCAATCCTAGAAGGGAGCTACTACCCCCTGATCTCGTTTACCAAAAACCACTGGAAGGGAGCTACGACCCTTTTACTAAAGGCTTCAACCCTCAACACCACCGCTGACCACGTTTCATCAATTTTCACACTATATCCAAGCAACTTCAACACAACACAACTTGTAGGCCTCTTTTCATCATATTTTCTTACCGGACCCAGTCCACACATTTAAGCTCAAATAACATACATCAAAATGAAACTTATAACCCCATGAATTCATTCATTGAATCATCAATCAACCAACCAACCACTGACCTTTAATCATAATCAACTAGAAGCATAATTAGTATTCAAACAACCCAGATCTGTATGAAGACAGGCAACAGTAATACATCAAAACAGATCAGAAATTTCCTTCCGCATACTTCATAGAAACCCTAGATTCCATACGCGCTTTTGAGTAACTGAACCTGCGTATATATAGGCTTTTGCTAAGACAAACCTGTGTATAGATCTGAAAACATTACATGACTACGCAACTCTTTAGAAAAAATAAAAATCTCATATCTTACCCTTCACTTCAGGAAACATTTTCTAGATCACAGATCTAAAAATTCCATAAATAGATCTAGAAAATACATGGTCATTTCAAGCCTAGAGATCCTGGTCCATCATTGTATTCATAGGTGCATTATTATTTTAGATATATCAATAAACTGTAACCCATTCCATGGAGATATACTTCAAAGTGAAGTATTCATTAATACCCATACACATGCACACCATGCACCATGATCCTCTTCTCCTTATATAGTTTTATCCTTTACCAATAACATGAGTCAAAACCACATAACTGCCGATGGTATTCTTGGATGAAATCAAATAGATGACATAACGCTCAATCCTGTGAGAAAATACCATGGTAATTCCCCCCTGGTATCATCTTTTTAGAGCACAAAAGGAATACACGACTTGGATCATTCTTATCAGCGTGTATACATGACTTGGCCTATACAAACCCACGTATAGATCCTACAATCCTCTTCTGGACATTACACATTTCATCTGATAGACTACTGAGGTTCTCCAAAAGATATGTACTCCATCTTTTACCAGATATTTTCCATCAAGGACAACATATTAAGACATAAGAATCATATTGCCAACAATCTCCCCCTTTGGACTTGATGGCAACCATGATGGTGTTTTATCACCACAACAGATAGATACATTAAACATCACCATTATTCAAACACCCACTCTCCCCCTTTGACATCAAGGGCAAAGGGTACTATTTTGACCATACTCCCCCTAAGGTCATGCTGAATCTTCATACAGATTTTTCAATGAAGTACATGACTCTATAACTCAACCAAGTATGACCATTCCTATCACCAAGGACTCATACTTACATCAATGATCCAACCAAGTGGAATTACATATTTGACTCAACTTCCCAACCAAGTGGGTTAACAAACTTTGACTCAACTACCCAACCAAGTGGGTTTACAAATTTGAACAATTCCTTACATGACTGAATATAACAATTTTACATCATAGGTCTCAACATGACCTTTTCATCAAATTACAGATATAAATTTTTATAACCAAGACCAAAAGACCTCAAGAGAGAGATCATATTTCAGAACCATCATAATGCCAACAATGCATTATTCACAACAAGGCTAATGCTCCCCCTAAGCCTAAGCATCCTGAATATATTCACCAACCAATTCATCAAAGCATCTTCATCAAGTAGATAATCAAAACTTAATATCATATTAGCATATATAAACATAAACATCATATCAAGAAATTTATTACTGTTAGTATCATATCAGAAACTATTCTTGAGTCTTCCTCACTATTTTTTTATCAGAGAAAAACATACACAACTATCACCTTTGGAACTCGTGTTTATATGTGGCTTTAGTTCATGAAACTTGCATAAATAAAGTGAAATACAAAAAATTTCACAACTCCATATCCTCCTGGGTTTATACACTCTGTACCAATCCTCTGTTGTCACATTAGATGCACTATTAGAAATAAAAACAACTAGAATTACCAAACCAACCATGGGAATCATCATATATTTCTCCCCCTATCATGATACATTACTGATTCCTATAATGTATCTCACATCACTCATGCAGCCATTATGAAAAGTAAAATTTAGAAGTGGATGATTGTAGTAGGGTCAATAATTCCTACATTTTTGACCAGTGCTTCTTCTTTTTCCAGCTTTGCTTGAAATTTCTTATTGTGTGCTAGAACTTCTCCAATTTCACAGATTTGTTTATCATACTTAACCTGCAATCAGTGGCCTTATGACCAAATGAGTTACAATAGAAACAACATCCATGAAAGCATCCTTTCTTTCTTGATCTATTCAATTCTTCAATATCCGGATCCCTTTCTTTTGGGAAATTATCATCATCCATGGTACATGCCATGAGCACTTGCAGATCTTAATCAGAATCTTTTTCTTCCTCATTTGAGATTCCATTATTATCTTCATTTGTATAATAACTCCTTCCTTTTTCAAATTGCTTCCCTTTATCATGATTTTCCTTATAAGGACATTTAGCAGCATAATGACCAACTCTTCCACAAGAAAAACACTTGAAGGGAACCTTACCTCTAAATCTTCCAGTACCTCGTTGAATTCTTCTCACAAAATTTGCTTCTTCTTCTTATTATATATAACTTGATTCCTTGAGAACTTCCTTTTATTTTCCTTTTGCACAAGCCTTAAAAGCAACTTCTTTGGCTTGTGAAGGACCTCCTCTTCTGATTTCAAATGCAGTCAGGATACCAAGTAGTTGAATAATAGTAAGATTTTGAAGATCCTACTTTTCTTCAATAGCTGACACTTTTGACTCGATCTTTGAAGTTAGAGATTTCAATATATTTTCTAATAACGTTGAGTATTTTATATCTTCACCCATATTCCTCATATAATTCACAATCTCATCTAATCTTAGGAATAGACTTGCAATACTTACATCATCATGCATTCTGAAATTTTCATATTGCATTCTAAGAGTTTGAAATCTGGCACTTTTTACCTTTGCATCACCTTCATAGCTCTGAATGATGTTGTCCCATATTTCCTTTTCTGAATTTAGCTCCATCACTTTAACAAAATATGTTTCTCACAAGCTTCCTAATAAAACATTGACAACTTTGGCGCTGATTTCATATTTCTTCCTTTCTGTTGCATTTGTAGGAACACTTGCTGGATACTTGTAACCTCCTTCCACGATTCCCCATACGTATGCTCCAATACTTTGAAAATACGCTCTTTTTCGTATCTTCCAGAATAATATATTACTTCCATTGAACAATGGTGGCCTTATAGAAAATACTCCTTCATGACTTCCCATTGAAACAGATCTCCTTCAAGCGATCAAGCTTCTTCTGAAGAACTTGGTTCCGATACCAATAGTTGGGAAAAATACTGAGAGGGGGGGGGGTGTGAATCAGTATTTATAACTCACTGTAAACTTTTACTTTTTCTTTATTTATTTCTATATGTGGCTTTAATGGACCCAACTAGCGTATACACGGGACTATCTTTAAGCAAACTTGCATATGTCCAGAGATATTTATTATGTAGATAATTCTTTACTTAGATGAGTGCATCATTCATTCATCAGATGTTTAGTAAGTAGTAAGCATGTGCAATAAGAATATAATAAATCATCACACATAAGAAACACACATGAACACCAGGATTTAAGGTGGAAACCCAATTCAGGAGAAAACCACCGTTGTTGTCATCTTTGTCTTCAATATTTATTATAAAGAAAACTTCTTAAAATATTGTACTGGCACAAACTCATAGAAGCACGTAGGCACCCATCTGTAGAAGGCCACAACCTTATCTCGTTCTCCAGCTACTACTGGAAGGGAGCTCCAACTCCCTGTTCTCGTTTACCAGCTACCACTGGAAGGGAGCTACGACCCCATGCTTCTCGTTTACTAGCCACTCTTGGAAGGGAGATACTACCCCTTGATATCATTTACCAACAACCAATGGAAGGGAGATATGACCCCCTTACTAAATTCTTCGACCCTCAGCACCACCGCGAACCATGTTTCAACAATTTTCACACTAGATCCAAACAGCTTCAATACAACACAACTTGTAGTCTCTTATCATCAAATTTTCAAACTGGACCCACTCCACACATTTAAGATCAAAGAACATACATTAATCTAAAAATTATAACCCCATCAATTCATTCATTGAATCATCAATAAAACAACCAACCACTGACCTTTAATCATAATAAACTAGCAACATAATCAGTATTCCAACAACCCAAATTTGTTGTTGGAAATATTGTCATTGATGGCAAAGGAATTGGAAAAGATAGGAGCAGCACCTAAACTATCCATAAGGCAAAAGAGACAGAAAGGTAGCAGAGGCAGTAGATGAGACAGAGCAGTAAATTTGAATTAGGGGTTTAATACAGTTTGCAAAGGAGATGACAAAAGGGAGAGCTGCTAGGAAGAGACAAGGTAATAGATTGAAGGACAAATTGAATATATGGCTAAGATTTGTATATGTTAATAAAGAATTGTGGAACTGTGTTAAGTATGAGTAAATCTAGAATATATATGACCTGTGTGATCAATTTCATAATGGTTAGAGGATACCTACGGTGCCCGGAGAAGAATAAAATCATTGTTGAGGATATGTGTATTATATGTGTATTGACTGATGTAATTCTTGTGCAGAATCCCATGAATCTTTGTATGAGTCTCTGCGAATGGAGTTAAAAGTGAAACCTTGTTGAGGAATCATGGTGGTAGGATTCGACTTCCAGGATGAGACCTTCTTGTAATAAATATATGGCTTAGTTTGATATTTGCAGTCATGGAATTACTTGGTTGAATATATAGGGGACTCTCGAGGCATTCAGTATATCCATTGAAGAACTTAATGGTGGCAGAGATATGATGTTTTTGAATGTATAGGTAGAAGCGGAACTGTGACAGGATAGAACTCCGAAATGGAAGGTTGACATGTTATCTATATCATAGCAGAATTGAGGAATGACATTGAATTGTCATGAGTCAATCTCGTCGGAAGAGAACTACATTTGTTTGTTGGTTATTGGAAATCCTGCCAAAGATAGACCAGAGTTATAGCAAAAACCCATACTAACCCTTTGGAATCATGAACGGAACCTTGAGCGAAGGGCAGAACCACGAAGGAGGAACAGTGAAGACAGTTTATGGTTTTCATCGCGCCGCTCTCAACGGGCAAGTGGTATTCAAGAGGTGGGGAGCGATTCCATAGAACGGGCGACACGCGTCCCTGTAAGATTCTACAAAACCACTTTTTACTATGTGCCATCGCGCATTATAGTTTGACCCAGGACGCCCAGCGATATTGTTGAGCGCCGTTGATCTGGGAAGGGGTCATCAGATGGTCGTCATTTGTTGAAAGTGCACGAAGATTAACACAGGTATGGCAGGCCATCGCACATTAACGATCGGTATCAGAGGACGAGCGATATGCATATACGCCGTTGATCTGGAAGCTTGCTAATCTAATGGTGATTGGACGATAGGCTTGCGCGAAGTTTACCTATGGTACCATGCATGTATTTGATTGGCTATTGACTATATTTGTGGGCCCGGGGTCAAAGGTTTACCATATTATTTGGAAGGGTTAAAATGTGAAGGATTAACTTTAATCCTAAAGTTCTGTTCAAAATTGTAAATATATTTATTTATCAATTTCTACAAATTGATAAATAAAAATTAAAAGGAGATCAAAAATCCCCATGGGATAAACTGAAAGGAATACTGTCATAGGAATACCATTAGCGGTTCGTGGTTTTGACTCATGGTTTTAATAAAGGGAAAAATATATAAGGAGAAGAAAAATAAAGAACGAGGTGTGCATTTGTAAGGGTGGTGAAAAAAAATTCTAAAAAGAATATCTGTATGTGCGAGCTCTGTTCTTAACTGATAAATCTGAAACTACGATGCACCCATGAATATAATGATGAATCTCTAGTGTGAATGATGGAAGAAATCATGAGGAACTGGTGAGAGTATACAGAAAATAAATAAATCTGGTGACCGGCAAGGTATGTCGTATATGAAAGTTGATGAAACGTGGTCCGTAGTGGTGCTGAG
The DNA here is from genome assembly GCA_034641835.2 of Pinus albicaulis. NCBI lineage: Eukaryota > Viridiplantae > Streptophyta > Pinopsida > Pinales > Pinaceae > Pinus > Pinus albicaulis. The sequence goes on along the minus strand of CM076570.1, from coordinate 281,315,183 downwards.
GGTCGAAGCCTTCAGAGAGGGGGTTGTAGCTCCCTTCCAGTGGTAGCTGGTAAACGAGAGCAGGGGGTAGTAGCTCCCTTCTAGGAGAGGCTGGTAAACGAGAGAAGGTTGAAGCCTTCTACAAGTGGGTGCCTACGTGCTGGTATAAGTTTGCACCAGCATATATTGTAAGAATTTTTCTCTATAATAAATATTGAATACTGAGATTACAGCAGCGGTGGTTTTCTCCCGAATTGGGTTCCCACCTTAAATCCTGGTGTTCATATGTGTTGTTTATGTTTAATGGTGTGTTCTATTTTTTTTTTCATGCTTAATTCTTATCTGATGCAATGCTCTAAGTAAAGGCATAACAAGATATCTGGACATACATATTGGATGCAGTACTGTAACATATGGTTTTAAGAGAAAGAAAAGAAAAATTATTCAGCCCTAAATACTGATTCACCCCCCCTCTCAGTATTTTTCCCAACATTTGTATGAAGATAGATAACAGTAATACAACAAAATAGATCAGAAATTTCCTTCTACATACTTTAGCAAAACCCTAGATTCCATACGCGCTTTTGCTTAACTGAACCTGCGTATCTACGTGCTTTTTTTGAGACAAACCTGCATATAGATATGAAAACATTATAGGACTGTGCAACTCTTCAGAAGAAATAAACAGCTCAGAGCATACCCTTGACTTCAGAAAAAATTCGCCAAATCACAGATCTAAACATTCCATAAACAAATCTAGAAAATAAATAGTCACTTCATGTTTAGAGATACCGATCCATCATTTTATTCATAGGTGCATTATTATTTCAAATCTATCAATAAACTGTAACCCATTCCATGCAAATATGTTTCAGAGTGAAGTATTCATTAATACCCATACACATGCACACCATGCACTATGATCTTCTTCTCCTTATATAGTTTTAGCCATTACCAATACCATGAGTCAAAACCACACAACTGCCAATCTTATTCTTGGGCAAAATCAAATTGACGACATAGCGCTCAATCCTGTGGGAAAAATGGTAATGCCCCCTAGTATCATCTTTTTATAGCGCAAAAGGCATACACGACTTGGATCATTCTTTTCAGCGTGTATACACGAATTGGCCTATAAAAACCCATGTATAGATCCTGCAATATGAATATTAACCAATCTTCTGTTGGACATTACACATTTCTTCTGATACATTACTGAGCTTCTCCAGAAGATTTGCCATCAAGGAAAACATATTAAGACATAAGAATCATATTTCCAACAACTTCGACTATTTGGTTCAATGTGTCTAAAGTTATGACAAATAAAGAAATCAATATCTTTGACCAAAGGAGAGAATGTATTGTTACTTCTAATATTGAGAGCAATTGATATCTTTTGAAATTTCACCTTCCTTGGTTGTTGGGTTGGTTTACTTCTTAATTCTTTACCATGTTGTTCACTGGTTTCTTTTTTATCCTCAAATTTTCTTGCACAAGCATGTGAGTTAGATTCTCCTTTAACAGTTTCATGAAAACCAGGGCCTAATTTGATGGAGGGAGATCTTTGATTGTTAAGAAGATTATTCAATCCCTTAGATTTATCTTCAAATCTCAATTTCTTACTCTTTTCTACTAATTTACCTTCTAGAAACACTTACATCAACCTATTTTTCTCATTTTTCCTTTTCAAGCTAAGTTCTCAACTCGATGATGTCTCCCATAAGATCATTTTCTTGGTATTCAAATAATTGAAGTATCTTCTCATATCGTTTATTTGACTTTTAAATATCATATTTGAGAGAGATGATCTTTGCCTCAAGTCCTTCACAATTCTTTCTTTAGCATATTTTATTGTTGCATCTTCTTCATTACTTGTTTCCTCCTGGAAGTTTATAATTTTATTCCTTAATGAAGCTACTTCATCCTCCAATAATTGACACTGATCTTCCCTTTCCTTAGGCTACTTCCTCATTCCTTCAATATTCTTTCCTTCTTTCAACTGGGTTTTTATTGTAACAATTTCTTCTTTGTAGGAACACTCCTTTTCATCAAAATTCTGCAATAAATTTCATTGATATTTGTTTTCATATGTGATCATTTTAATCTCTGCTCTTAGGGCCATTATTTTTTTATTTTTTTTCTCTGCATAATGATTATCTTCACTTCTACCCATGAGAGAAATTTCAATTGATTTACTATTTGTTATCTCCCTATATATTTGTAATATTGGCAAGAACAAATAGTAGAGAACCACATCAAACCACTTTGGATTCCAGGGCCTAGCCTTCCTGGGCTCAGAGAGGGCTCTCTTTGTATTTATGATAAACTGATTTAGCTTTATGGTTATATTTTCTTATTTTAGGCTAGTTATAAAGGTCGTGGTTGTTTGTTTAATTGTTTTTTTTATTGTTTATTTGGTTGAATAGATAGAAACTGTGGGAAGCTTAATCCATTGGGCTATGGAGTCATAAAGTTTTGAGTTGTACATCAAATTTTCAAGGTTTTTTTTTTACAGGGCAAGCTAACTATATCAAATGGATCTCTTTGGCAAGATGAATATGAGATGGCAAAAAAATTGTGAGTTCAGTAAGGCTAAAGGGAAATTAATAATCCCTTAACTACACTTCAACATGAATGCAGAGTAGACAATATCTGAATTCTGCATTCAGTTCTTTAGAGAAAAAAATTTAAGATAACAGTTCAGTGGAATTAAAGAGTCGTTAAGAATTATTTAAATAAAATTCAAAGAAAAACTTTAAGATAACAGTTTGGTAAAAACTAAGAGCATTTAAGAATTCCTTATTTTATACTTCACAAAGAAAACCTTAAGACAACAGTCCAGTAATACTAAAGAGCATTTAAGAATTCTTCAGTTTTTCTTTCAGAGGAAAAAATTAAGATAATAGTAATAGGCAGTGTTAAGGTGATCAAAAAAAATATCTCAATCTAAAATTTATGTTCTATTATCATATAAAATGATGTACAGTATGGAAAACAAAGGGAAAACATTAACATAAAAGGGGTAACATCACCATTAACATAGCTCAAGGATCTTGTGAAAGTGCATGTATTACTGATGTTCAGCTCAAAATTTTTACAGTGCTCCAATGCAATAGGCTTAGCAACTCAGAATCTAAACAAAGTCCAGCTAACCAACCAACATCCAACCAACAATCAATCATTACAATGAAAATACATGCAGTATTTAACTGCAACTAAGGAGTTTTCCCTAATCTAAGGTGGCATATTGCATTTACTACAGAGTAAATGGAGTTTTGACAATTGAGACCATGCAAGGCCCAAGCCAAAAATATCTCTGACAAACTTACTACAGTAATAACTTTCAAATAAACTCCTGAGCTAACTTTAAAATATCTTTGACCAACTACCTGAAAAATTAACTTTTGTAATAACTTCTAAATTGATGCTAAAATATCTCTAATTGTAATATGTAATTTGGTGGCTTTTATTAAATCAAAATTTAAGCTGGAGGTGGCCTTGACATATAGCTTTGTCTTCTCGTTGATTTGTCCTCTGATTTTTCTTTAAATTTTAAACTGTGTTTATCTATATATTTTATATTTCCTTAGTTGTCACTGTAATTTCTTATTTTACCTCTTTATCTACCTTTTTCCTTAACTCTATCCTTTAACCCTGTCTTTCATCTTTAACCTTTGATTGATCTTTTTATTTCTCTTACCTTTCACTATCATAGTAAACCTTCTATTTGAATAAACTTTGTTGTCGCTAGAGTGAACGTGTGATCCTTGATAATCATTATTGTATTTGTTTCTGTTCCATTATTGCTTTTATTTATCCTTCTGCTCATAACCTTATTTTGAATAAGGCCTTTAAACTAAAAATCTAGAGGGACTATATTAAACAATTTTTGGAACTAGCATCGAGAGTCGTTTGTCCCCTTCCTTTGATATGCGGATCACCTGCAAAAATAAAAAAAATTGTTAACAAAACGGGACTCCACAGGGAGGTGGGAAATGGTGGCCTATCGCATGGCACGGGGTAAATAGGTTGGTCACATGGGCATGGTGGGTAGGTGGTTTCATTATATGCGAGGAGGTGGTTTCATGATTTATCGCATGGTGCAAGAATGGTTTGTGGTTTTGGTTTGAGGGGATGCGATGAAGTGAGGTGAAAACGCGTGGCAGATGGGAGGGTTGAAAAACCACCCATTTCGAAACCCTTTGAAGTGTTTAAACATCTGGCATTTGGGGTTTTGAAACAGATCGGAGGCTGTCAGATCAAGGGGCAGAGATCAGACAATGGTCGGGTGATGGTTCAATCATGGGCTGCTTTGACAGGTGGGGTCAGGTTTTACGTGAAGATGGAGGGTTTAAACATTAGCACGGGGTTTTTAAATATAAGGTGGAGCCCAGGGATATATTAAAGTGAAGGTGTTTAAACATAAAGGTGAGTTAGGGTTTTTAACACAATAAGGGTCAGGTTTTTAAATAAACAAGGTCTATTTGAAGCAAGATCCGATAGGGTAAAATTGATTTTAAAACAATGTAAAAAGTGGGTTTTACATTGTTTTTAATGAAATAAGGGGAATGAGTGAAGGGGGAAAGGATTTTAGCAATGGGAATGGGGTTTTAGGGGTTAATAATGGGATTTCAGAGCATGAGAATGTTATAAAAGGCAAAATGAAAGGTAATGGAGAGTTTAAAATGAAAAATAATGAAGGCAGTGAGATTTCTGAAAATAAATGATAGTCAAGGAATATTATTTTCAGCATAAAAAATATAAGGAATAGGCATTCATCTTGTGATACTGTAAAAATTATAGGAGTCTAACAGTGGCTCCAGCTAGGGAGGGCATCTCCTTTAGGAGGTGTCAAGAACTTTGTAGGCCAGTAGCTGGATTTGCTGCAACTTTTGTGACTGTGACCTTAAAAAACTGAAATCCATGCTTACTACAAATTGAGGCCTGAAACATGCTTGATCTTTGAGCCTGAATAAACAGCCCGAAATTGAAAACTTTGAACATGGTTCAAGTATTTTGAGAGATATTTTGCATACATACCTACCCAATCTATGATTCAAAATAATTGTCCTTCCTCTTGGGGTGCATTTAGACTTGAAAACTTTGACATCATTTTTCTTTTGAAAGCAAACTATCTATTTCTAACCTTATAACTTCCAAAGGCTCAGATTAAACTAATGAGCTCTTTTATTCTCTACCTAGCTACTGATCTGCCATGATTAAATAGTTTGACCAGGTCTTCATTCACTAACTATCAACATGAAATTTAAAACATGAATGAATCAATATTAAACACTTTGATCATCATGAATTGTGGTATTTTTGGACAAGCTGCACACAATATTATTTGGAAAAGTAAACTAAAATAAGGGCTTTAGTTTTTGAACTTTTCATTTCTCCTATTGGTTTAGATTATGCTTTTAAACCAATGTCATTTTCTACCTGCGTACTGATAAGCCAAGATTAAACAGTTTGGAAAATCTTCATTTTCTAAATTATCAGCAAAAATTCAAAATTTGTACAATCATGTTTAGACTGTATGATTGAACAAGACTTTCTTAAAAGTAGTGGCATTTTGATCTGCAACACTTTCAAAAACATTCATTTTTTCTTTTGTATGGGGATTACCCTTTCTTTTTTACATGCCCTCTTTTCTTCTTTTTCTTTCTTTATTTTTTGTTTTATCAGACTAGGCTCATGGCCTTTGCTTTGGGCCTCAACCTGGTCCAGTTTTATACTGAAATTTGTTTAGGCAATGTTACATACAATGAAGAAAATTCAAACTGATATTTCTAACTAAAATAATGCTTCAGCATCCAGCCATTGACAGGAACTCAAAACAAATATGTTTCATCTATTTCTTCTAAGAAGAATGCATTGTTACCCCTTGTGGAATGAATGATGTATGGACCTTTCCATAGCTTATCAAACTTTCCATGCTTTCCTTTGTCCTCTCTTCTAGAATCCCACTTTAGTACTTTGTTTCTAATGTTAAAATCATTTTCTTTTGTCCTTTTGTCAAATATTTTCTTGATGTTCTCTTTCACCATCTGTATTCTATTGTATACTCCTTCTCTGGACTATTGTAGTTGAATGCTTTGGTTTATTCTTTTTATATCATTCTCTTCAGACTGTACTTCTTGAATGAGCTTCATTACTAGCATTCTAAGAGTTGTTGGGAAGATTGCATCTATTCTATAGACTAGATGATAGGGTGACATATCAATTGATTTCTTATTTGTTAGCCTGTCTACCCATAGTGGTTGTACCAATTTGTTGTGCCATGATTTTTTATTTTCCTCCAATAAACTCTTAATGATATTTACCAAACTTTTATTTGAGGATTTATCCAACCCATTACCTTGAGGGTAATAAGTTTTAGAATGGACCAAAATAATCTGATATTTGTGACAGAATTCCACCATTTTCTTGGATTTAAAGGAAGCAATGTTATTAGTAATGATTTTCCTAGGACAACCAAATCTAGATAGAATGTTGGTCTCAATAAATTTGATAATTACTAAGTTTGTGGTAGTCCTACAAGGAATGGCTTCTATCCACTTAGTAAAATAGTCAGTTGCAGTAGGGATCCATTTATGCTGGGCAAAGGAGGAAGGGTGGATTTCTCCAATGAAATATAGACCCCATTATTGAAAAGGAGCTTCATCAGAGATTGGCTGTAATGGAAAAGGTAGCAGCTTTCTTTTTCCCTAAAAAATTTGGCATTTATGACAAGTAAATACCATTTTGTGGTTGTCTTGGAAAAGGGTAAGCCAATAGAAACTAGGCCTAAGGATCTTATTAGTAGTGGTTTTCCAATAGGGGTGGCCTCCACAATCCCCTTCATGAAATTCATGCATAATCCTATTTTCATTTTCTTTAGGAAAACATTTAAGCAATACATCACCACAATTTTTCCAATATAAAAAAATTTCCAGAATGAAAAAATTTACAGCCCTTAGTTTCAATAATATGGCCTTTGTTTTGGACAAACCAAGATGAGCATTTAAATTAAAAATCACATACAATATATCTGCGTACCAGGGAGAATTTAGGAATTATTCCTTAATATATGGAGTCACCATCTTCTCTTGTTCATCTAGTGAGTGAATCATATTGATTTCTAGTGCTTGAAAATTTGTTTCAGCCATTAATTTAGCCAACCCTTGTCCTTTGATTAATTTGGTTGGTCTGATTTCTAAAACATATTCCAAAATGGCAACAATCCATTTGCCTCTTTTCCCATCAGGATCTTGTGTTAGGATGTCTTTAACCACTGTATGAGGCACAAATGAAATGATGTGTGAATGTAGAATGTAGACTCTAAAATACTTTAGTGCTTTGATTAAGGCAAAATCCTGCTTTTCCATGATATCATATTTAAATGGTGCATCTCTTAAAGCTTGGTTGAAGAATGCTATGGGCTGCTCCTGTCCCTTTGTATTTTTCTGTAGTAATACAATAGCAACTCTGTGTTCTAATGCAAACGATAATATAAATAAATCTTTGGTGAAGTCAAGGTTGATCAGAACCGATGTGTGTGTCAGTGCTTGCTTCACTAGGTCAAAAGACTACTTTGCTTACTTGGTCCACTTAACTCCTGACTCTCTTTTGAGCATGTTTGTGATGTTCCTTGGGATTTCTGTAAGGTTGGGTATAAACCTTCTTAAAAAATTATCTTTCCAGTGAAAGACTGTAGTTCTTTGATATTTCTTGGGTGAATGATTTGCAATATTCCATCAATCCTATTTGGGTCAATCTTGATCCCTTCTTCACATATTATGTGGCCTAGAAGCTTTCCTTATTGAAGGCCAAATAAGGACTTCTTGGGATTCAAAGATAGACCGTACTTTCTGAATTTCTCAAAAACCTTTCTCAAATGAGCTAGATGCTCTTCATCAGTTTTTTAATAGACTGTGATATCATCAAGATATATCACAATGAAGAAACCTATTTCTTCTCAGAAAGAAATATCCATTTCTCTTTGAAAAGTTTGCTCGAATGTTCATTAACCCAAAAGGCTTCCCAAGGTGTAGTGAAAGTTTTTTTGTGTTGATCATCTGGATGCACCAGCACCTGATTGTACCCTGAAAAGCCATCTAGAAGAGAGATCCTTTTGGAGCCTACCACCCTTTTCAATATGTGGTCCATCTTTGGTAAAGGGTAGTTGTCCTTCAAGGATGCTTTGTTTAGATTTCTGAAGTCAATGCAGAGTCTAATCTCCCATGTCTTCTTCCTCACAGACACAAGATTTGAAACCCATTCTAAGTACCTAAGTGGAACTATTATCCCATCATCATACATTTTATTCATATCTTTCTCAACCAGTGGCATTTGGACAAGATTTATTCTGCATAGCTTCTGTTTAAAGGGTTTCTGGCTTTCTTTGAGTGGAATTTTGTGTTGCATGATATCGGTGTCATAGGACTTCAATTATTCATAACTCCAGGCAAACATGTCAATAAATTCTTTGAATAACTCAATAAATGTCTACTTTATAGGTGTTGGAAGTGTGTTTGATAGATTTACCATCTTAGGCTCTTGCTCACTACCTAGATCTCACTCCTCTAAATTTGCTTCAATGGATTCAATTTTTGGATTTTTGGCAACATCATTGAAATCAAAAAGTTATGCCAGAGGGACAAGTCCTCTTGGAAAGGTATTATTTCTGAACTATAGCACTTCAAATTCTTCATTTTCTGGATCTTCACACTTTTCAACCCCATGTGGGTCTTTCTTTACTAATATATTTATGGCAGCATCATGAGGCTCTTTGTGTGTTTGTTCCTTAGTAGGGAAATCCTCTTCATGATCTAAGTCTGAATTTGGAATTTAAAACTCATGTTTGGATTGCAGGAAGTCTTCAATCAATTGGTCATCTTCAAAAACTTGCCAATATCTCATATTATCAGGGACTATTGGTCTGTATTTAACCTTTACTGTGTATTGTTTGTTCGAATATTTTGATTTCTTGGGATAGAGGTAAGGTCATATTCTTTGAATGTTTTTGGGAGATCAAGGGCAACATTCCTATATGCTCTTAATATAGAATTCTTAGCTGAATGTTCTCCCTTAATTTGCCTAATGACTAGCTTAGAATCCCCATGGATAGAGATCCTTTTGGCTTCTAATTTCTTCAATAATTGTAACCCTATAAGGAGCACTTCATATTCTTCTATATTATTTGTACATTGAAATTTTAGTTTGTAAGAGTGACCCTCTGCGTGGTTATTCTTAGTTTTTTTTACCCAAACACCTACACTTGATCCAGTTTTTCCACAAGAACCATCAAAGCTCATGCTCCAAAGAGGTTCAAGTTCAGACTTGTGTTGTTCATTTTCTATTTGGTCTGACTGTTCTTCTTTTTCTTCTTCTTCTTCAGCTATATTTTTATTAACTGCTACTTGTTCATTAATGTTTTCATGATTGTAAAGAATAAATGAATCAAGGCCTGAGTGGACAGAATAGACGGGGGAGTTTTCGGGCTTTTCTTGACTGCTCACCATGTATTTCATATGAGTTTCCCTATACAATCTTCTCGGTTGACTAAAGACTAGTATGGTAGCATAGGCCATGTCCATTTGGAGGGTGCCTTGAAGCTTGGCTCCCCATGAGTGTGATAGAAGCATGACATATTTAGGGGGGATTTCAGCCACCACAATATCCATTACTAGACTTTCGGTTGGTATCTGTGCTAAAGTAACACATAGATCTTTGATCAGGACTAGATATTTAACTCTACTGGAGTCAAAAGAGTATATGCCATTGTATGGTCTAGTCATCTCAAGACCAAGTTTCTCCATAATTACCTTTGGCATGAGGTTATGATATGCTCCTAGATATAACATGGCATTATGAAGGATTTTATCATGAATATTCAAACTGACATAAAATGGGGGTACACCTCCCTCTTGGAATTTACCTTCTACTTCAAGTCCAAACAAAAGTTCAGGTTTGTCATCATTTAAATTCACAATATCATTATTTTCTCCTATGTTTAGTTCTTTCAAAACTTGGGATCTATATACATCTTGGCCTACCAATTCAGTGAGAGGTATGGAAATCTTTATCTTGGCAATTTCATTCTCAATACTAAAATTTGTCTGTGGTTTTGGCAGATTTGAATCAGTTTTATCAGATATTGTTTTTGCAGCAACTTCAGATTACTGATTTGCATTAGGAATATCAGTTGGATATGTTTTTTTAGGTTTGATAGTTGATTTACTAGTGCTTCTTTCTAGACTGTTTTTCTTTTTTTCAGAATTTTTAATCATTTTATTTGAACTTTCTGTTGTCTTTTTAGGATCAGTTTCAGGGGCCTCTCTAACATAACTTTCATAATTATTTCTCTTGGGAATGTCCTAGGCTTTCTTGCTTCTTAGGTCATACTGTCTATGCACCTCCATGATAGCATTTTTGAATCCTTGTTTATAATCCTCATATTCTTAGCATTATTCTTCAATTTGATTTGGGGAAAATATGCCTTGCTCTTCCTCAGTGAGGAAAACAATATCCTCGTCATTAACTCCCATTAGATTAATTTGACTTTCTTCTGGCTCTTCAATCACCCCCTCATCATCATCAGCATAGTTTTCCTAGAAAGGAGGCTTGATTTGCTGGTCAGGTCCTCTTTGTTCCCTTTGTCTTATTTGAGGGGGGTTTCTCCTAAATTTTTGGTCTTGGTTCTGGTTTTGGTTTCTATTCTAAGGAGCTACTTGATTTTCTCTAGGGAATGTTATCTCATTTAGGTTGATTCTCTCCATCATCATTTCCATAGTTCTAACAAGGTTATCAATCTTAGTATCATATGTGGAGGCTTCAGCTTCTTCCCTATATGTGACTCTCTTTTCATTTTTCATTCTAGCCATTTTGGAAATCAAAGTTTCTTCCACACTTACTACACCCCTCTACATGTCTTCTCATATGGGAGGGTCTCTTTCTCTTAGTTGATAAGACATCTCTGGGTCAAAACCATCTGGAAATTTCATTAGGGCTAGACCTTGTGGGGGTTTCATTTGAGGAGGCAGGGTGTTATATATACTATTAAACCTAGTGCAGTAATCTTGGACACTCTCTCCAAAATTTCTCTTAACATTTTCATATTCTAACAAGTCTAGAGAGGATTTTTCTTGACCTCCCATTTTTTTAGGAATAGTTGGTGAAAGGAAGGTAGATCATGTATATTATTAGGGGTCAGGCCTTTAAACCACTTTATTTCCTCTCCCCCTAGGCTTTGGGTGAACATTATTAAATTAATAGTTTCATAATCTATCTCTTGTCTATCAAAATAGTCATCCATTCTATCCACACATCGTTGAGTAGTTGTATAACTACTTTCATCAAGTAGGAGGATCTTGGCCTAATAGTCTTGTGGTAGAGGTACTAAAGGCAATGGTAGGACTAACAGGGCATACCAGGCTGCCATGGCCAGTGGTTCAGGAACCCAAGGGGGGTTAACAAGCGAGGGGTTGACAAAGGGAGGTGGAGGTTTGGATGGAGGAATGTGAAAAATGGGTGTATAAGTGGGGGTAGAGACTTCTACACTAGGACTCTACTATAATATGGATGGGTACAAAACTATCTGGGTTATCCAGTTATGGGATTTAGTCCTGAACAAGCTTTGTACCAAGTGTGAGTTGAATTGGATATCCTACAAGTTTTTAAGGTTTTAGGCAGGGAACTTGTCTTGTGAATAGGCTTGCTAGTAGTTGAACTCTCAGATCTAAAATTTTTCTTTAGGATTTTCTCTGGATTGTCAACTATTGCAGGAGGATTTGGGTCAGGATGGGATTTGGTACTGATTCTTCTAGAAGCTAGAACTTAGACCCAAGGTTCAGAGAGGTTGAAAGTTTTATAATAGCTGGAAAAAAAACCAATCTGTGAAAGAAAAATACTTTATTCACAAAATATTTAAACTTGGTTTTTATTTAAGTTTTTGATAATATTAGGTTTTCTCAATAATTCCCCAGTATGGTCGCCATTATGTTAGCTCCCTATAATTTGTAAGATTGGTAAGAAAAATAGAAGAGAACCACATCAAATCACTTTGGAGTCAAGAACCTAGCCTTCTTGGGGCTCAGAGAGGGCTCTCTCGGTATTTATGATTAACTAATTTAGCTTTATGGTTATATTTTCTGATTTTAGGCTAGTTATAAAGGTTGGGGTTGTTTGTTTAATTTTTTTTGTTTGATTTTTTGTTTGGTTGCATAGATAGAAAATGTGGGAAGCTTAATGCATTAGGATATGGAGTCATAAAGGTTTGAGTTGTACATCAATTTTTCAAGTTTTTTTGTTTTACAGGGCAAGCTAACTATATCAAATGGATCTCTTTGGCAATATGAATATGAGATGGCAGAAAACTTGTGAGTTCAGTAAGGCTAAAGGGAAATTAAGAATCCATTAACTATAATTCAACATGAATGCAGAGCAGAAAGTCTCTGAATTGTGCATTCAGGTCTTTAGAGAAAAAAATTTAAGATAACAGTTCAGTGGAACTAAAGAGCAGTTAAGAATTCCTTAACTAAACTTCAGAGAAAAGATTTAATATAACAGTTTGGTAAAAAATAAAGAGAATTTAAGAATTATTTAGTTATACTTTCATAGGAAAACATTAAGATAATAGAAACATATAGAGTTAAGGTGCTCAAACAACATATCTCAACCTAAAATTTATGTTCTATTATCAGAGAAATTTATGTACAGTATGGAAAACAAAGGGAAAACATTAACATAAAAAGGATAGCATCACCATTAACATAGCTCAAGGATCCTACAAAAGTGCTTTTATTACTGATGTCTAGCTCAAAAACAGTTATAGTGCTCCAATGCAATAGGCTTAGCAACTCAGAGTCTAAACAAAGTCTAGCTAACCAACCCATAATCAATCAAAAATCAATCATGATAATGAAAATACATGAAGTATTTAACTGCAACTGAGGAGGTTGCCCTAATATAAGGTGGCATATTGCATTTACTACAGATTAAATGGAGTTTTGACAATTGAGACCATGCAAGGTCCAAGCCAAAAATATCTCTGACAAACTTACTACAATAATAACTTTCAAATTAACTCCTGAGCTGACTTTAAAATATCTTTGACAAACTGCCTACAAAATTAACTTTTGTAATAAATTCTGAACTAATGCTACAATATCTTTGATTGTAATATTGACTTTGGTGGCTTTTATTAAATCAAAATTTAAGTTGGAGGTGGCCTTGACATCTGGCTTTGTCTTCCTCATTTATTTTTCCTCTGATTTGTCTTTAATTTTAAAATGTCCTTATCTATATCTTTTATATTGCCTTGGTTGTCACTGTAATTTCTTCTTTTGCCGATTTATCTGCCTTTTTCCTTAACTCTATCCTTTAACCCTATCTTTCATCTTTAACCTTTGACTGATATTTTTATTTCTTTTACCTTTCACTGTCATAGTAAACCTTCTATTTTGAATAAACTTTGTTGTCGTTGGAGTGAACGTATGATCTTTGATAATCATTGTTGTATTTGTTTTTCTTCCATTATTACTTTTATTTATCCTTCTGCTCATAACCTTTTGGTGAATAAGGCCTTTAAACTGAAAATCCAGAGGGATTGGATTAAACAATTTTTGGAACTAGCATCGAGAGTCGTTTGTCCCATTACTCTGATATGCAAATCACCTACAAAAATAAAAACAATTGTTAACAAAATGGGACTTCCCAGGGAGGCGGGAAATGGTGGCCTATCGCATGGCGTAGGTTAAATATGTTGGTCACGTGGGCATGGTGGGAAAGTGGTTTCATTATATGCGAGGAGGTGGTTTCATGGTTTCTCGTGCAGTGCAAGAATGGTTTGTGGTTTTGGTTTGAGGGCATGCGATGAAGCGAGGTGGCGATGTGTGGCAAATGGGAGGGTTGCAAACTACCCACTTTGCAACCCTCCGAAGGTTTTAAACATCGGGCTTTTGGGGTTGCGAAACAAATTGGTGGCCGTCAGATCAAGGGGCAGAGATTCGATAGTGGTCAGGCAATGGTTTGATCGTGGGCTGATTTGACAGGTGGGGTCGGGTTTTACGTGAAGATGGAGGGTTTAAACATTAGCGCAGGGTTTTAAATATAAGGTGAGGCCTAGGGATCTGTTAAAGCGGAGGAATTTAAACATAAAGGTCAGTCGGGGTTGTTAACACAATAAGGGTCAGGCTTTTAAATAAAAGGGATCTATTTGAAGCGAGACTTGATAGGGTAAAATTTATTTAAAAACAATGTAAAAAGTGGGTTTTACATTGTTTTTAATGAAAGAAGGGGAATGAGTGAAGGGGGAAAGGATTTTAGCAATGGGAATGGGGTTTGAGGGGTTAAGAATGGGATTTCAGAGCATGAGAATGTCAGAAAAGGAAAAATGAAAGGTAATGGATAGGTTAAAATGAAAAATAATGAAGGCAGTGAGATTTCTGAAAATAAATGGTAGTCAGGGAATATTATTTTCAGCATAAAAAATATAAGGAATAGGTAGTCATCTTGTGATACTGTAAAAATATAGTAGTCTAATGCTATCATCATCACTACATGTACAAGGAAACAGACTAAAATTAGAAGAAGATCCAATGCCTGATGATTCTTGATCACTATCTTCACTATCTTCCTCATCCTTGATCAACAGAAAATGGGGTGCCCTTGAAGTTGAATATTTGCTGACATATCTCAATGCAGTTTTTCCTTGATCTATAATTGTTGAAACTTCCACTACAACTAATATATATCTTTCACTGCCACTATTTTATTGAATTTAATTCTTCCTTTGAGCTTCCTTCTTCTTTTGTGTCTTTCCCATTGTCCCTGGTCCATTCTCAAGTGGTTAAGCTTCTACTAGAGCGACATTCTCTGACACCAATTGTTAGGAAAAATACTTGTCGGGGGGTGGGGGGGGGGGGGGTGAATCAATATTTTTAATTCATTTTAATTTTCAATTTAAATTTCATAATTTTTTATGTGACTGTTATTCAGACAACTTGCATGTGTACGTGCTTCTATGAGAAAAAATAATGTATATCCAGATTACTTATTTTTCTTAACTTCCATAATTGTTTAACTTAACCATTCCATTATTAATTCATTAGTCATTTAGTATGGAGTAAAGAGTAGATAAATCATATAACATAAGAAACACTTCAACAAATATGGACACCGATATTTTAGGTGGAAACCCAATGTGGAAGAAAACCATTTTTTTGTTGTCTTTGACTTCTTCTCTTATTATAAGGAAAAACTCTTCTTACAATTTTGTATTGTTGTGGTATGAGCACTGACTCACTGTTTCAGCTCAGATCTTTGATTTGGGCCCCGCGGGGGGGGGGGTGAATCAGTTTAACACAAGCTTTGACAATTAGAATTTTATCAAACTTATTTACAGCTTAATATGTGAACAGTCTTACAATGTAGCAGCAAGTATTAAGTTAATGTGAAATCAACCTTATTGTGAGAGAAAAAAAATAAACAGATTGTTTGGATCATATCAACATGTAAGAAACACACACACAGACATCAGATCTAAGTGGAAACCCATAAAGGGAGAAAACCACATCTTATTATTGTTGTGATGCAAAGGCAAACTCCAACTACCTCTCACCACTATTTTTCTGCAGGCACCAACCTACAAGAGGCTCCAACCTCAGTCAGCTATAACTGACAGCTATCAAGCTTCAACTTGATAGGGAAGCTCCAACTTCCTCAATTTATCTAAATAAATGTTTGCTGATTTACTTCAAGTATCAGCTCTGTTCTGTAGCATCTCTTTCTACTCCTCTCTTCCTTGTCTTCTCTGCCTCAATCTTCTATACTCTACATTTTCTATCCTTACTCTCTCTTACACCTTTATGCATATCAAGTTGATATTATATATAGAGTTCATCACATGACTGTTTGTATTTCACAAGGAATTTGAAGTGAACATCCATGACTCTTTGGCTTCTATCTTCTCATTCCTTTGTCCAACTCATTTTAAAATTATAACAATATGTACAAATTTCCATGTTACAGTGGGATTTTTCTTTTCCTTAGGATACTTTCCTTTGCATGACAAACAAAAAAAATTGAACATTTACATTTTTAGTTTCAATATATAAACTTCACTCAACCCTTGGCTTGCTAGTTTTTTCCTTTCTGTAGCAATCATGCAACTGTCTTGCCTCTTTGTTCACTGTCATCTGCATATTCCACCTGTTCACTACACTTTTGAATCTCTTTGCTGCACATTTCTTCAACTCTACAATCTTTGTTTACCTCTGTCAGTTCCATATTCTCTAAATTCGCAGTAGTTGTGTATCTGCTGCATATATACATGTTTTATGATACAGGGTAAATTAATTACGTGAAATCTCTTCTTACAAATCCTTACCATGAAGACCTCTCAACCATTAATAACTGATTATGAACCCATAGCTGCAACACTCACGCATATAATATGCTCTCATATATAAAGAACCCAATAAACCTGACTTTCAGCTCATCTGTATGCGCCTATTTCAAATCTATGGTAAAAGCCCATTTCATGGATGTAGTCATTTTACATACAAAAGTTGTCTAATTAAACTTATGGTGAAACACCATAGCCAAATTCATTTCTCCAATTCTTAGTCGAAGGCTAACTTTAATTTCTGAATTTTCGAATCCACTATCCAAATCCTGCACGAACTTGAGCTCTCACATGATTATCTGAATACATAGATATATTCAATCGCAACATAATCAACTCACATTAAACTTTCTCTATGCATTTAAAATTGCATCCCAAATTTTTTTTCTATGCTCAAGGTTTATCTTTCGCATTTACAATATACTTCATATGTGAGG
The DNA here is from genome assembly GCA_034641835.2 of Pinus albicaulis. Classification (NCBI taxonomy): domain Eukaryota; kingdom Viridiplantae; phylum Streptophyta; class Pinopsida; order Pinales; family Pinaceae; genus Pinus; species Pinus albicaulis. The sequence continues at coordinate 281,298,377 of CM076570.1, read as the reverse complement.
TTTGAATTTATCATAACGTTATATATATATATATATATATACATACTTTGACATGTATTACTCTTTCAATCAATCTCCCCCAACCTTTTCACTCACCCATATAGTCAGGCCCACATCCTCGTTCAATCGACGGCTGCAAACTTTACCGCATACCATTTGATGGTCCGATGATCATCACACAACCAAAGTGCACGTTGTTTAATTCTCTGAGTTCACGTGATGGAGTGGGTCCCAACACTTAACCCCCCTTCTCATCCAACGACAGAGAGCATGTAACCTTGCCCCATGTGATCCGAAAGATATCGTTTGGCTTAGATGCATGAACGATAATGCTCGATGAGAGTAGTTTCTCCAGACTGCTTGAGGCCACGTGTCAAGAAGTCAATGGAATCACTCCAAATTCTTTAATACTGCTCACCCTACGAAGGCGGTGCGATCAAAACCGGAAACCCGCCTTTACTGTTCATTAGTCAGAGTTCTGTCTTCCGAGTTCCACTTCTAATACTTCACTCCTTTCGTTATATATAACTATTCCACTTCGAGGTTCTAGTCCTTTACATCCTCACTACATTCATATTCCATTATGCTGTAAATATTCATAGCATTCTGCTTCGTAACACTCACACAGGATTATATTAGTGTCACTGGGACTCTGAGAAAGCCTCTCCATACAGGGGCTAGCATTTCGGCACCCTACACAATAATTTAACTTGGAACTTAAAGGGTATCAAACCTCTTTCAATGGTGAGTACCTAGAAGTAGTCCTGGAGTATTTTAACTATCGCACATTCTCGTACACCTCAAAATTCTCTACACTTAGAGTTAAATCAAATGACACCGTATGCAATCAATTTATTTCATAGCGCATCAAATCTTGATACATATATAAGCCCTTATTTACGAACCCGCATTAGTTTGCTCGATCGTGCACAGAATTAAAAACATACCCTTTTGCACAGGGTTTTCAATGTTCACAAACTTTGAAGGTCTAACTCCCGCTTCCACAAGAAATATACAGGCATGATCCTATCTGTCAGTAACACGGGATTTCATATTACAGTTCGGCTTTCTCTTGGAGGATCGATCCTTTCAAATAATATGGAAGCAGACTTATATCAATTATCTCATCTCCTCAGAGCCACTAAACAGATTCCTCATTTATGCTAATTGAAATTACTTACAAAACCCTCTTGTTCATGAAAATAAGAGGACAATCTATTATGTCTCTTGGACAACTCTGCTTCAATTCACTGCTTGTCTCTGCTTCAATTCACTGCTTCCTCTGCTCCTTGACTAGTACTTCTCCTTACTTCTCCTTTTGCTATCTCTGCTACCTCACTACTGCCTTGTTGTTGTTTCAGGTGCTCCTCCTTTCCCATCTCCTTTGCCATCAATGACAACATTTCCAACAGTCTCCCCCTTTGGCATTGATGGCAACACATCCACCGATAATCCAATACTTCCTCCAAGTCTTCCTCTACCTAGCTTCTTTTAGAAGACCCTTTCTTCTATTACCTGCCTTTCCTCCCCCTTTGACATCAATGGCAAAGGGTTGCACATTTCTGAGTGTAGATTCTATCTTTGCATTTCCTCTCTCTGAGATCTTCTGACTTTGTACCTTGCTGCTCCAAATTTTGGATTAAATCTAAAATACTGACCCCTTTTTTTTTCTTTTTTTTTCTTTTTTTTTTGATGTATTCTTGCCATAATCCTTTGATCCTAAGGACCTGTTTCATGCTTCCCTTTCTGGCTGATCTCCCCTTGGAATGATATTTTCGTATCTGTTCTCCCCCTGAAACTGTGCTTTCTCTTTATATTAGAGAGTAGCATCTACAGATACTACCCCTAGTCTATCTCTCAAATATTCGAATGGTTCTCTAGCAAGAGGTTTGGTAAATATATTAGCTGTCTGTTCTTTTGTTGGTACATATTCCAACTTTACTACCTTCTGAGCCACTTGTTCTTAGAGAAAATGATACTTGATTGGGATATGTTTAGTTTTTGAGTGAAGAACGTGATTTTTAGATATACTTATAGCACTTGTATTATCAAATTTGATTGAGATAGGTTCATCAATGCTTACCTTCATGTCTTGGAGGGTTTGCTTCATCCACATGACTTGTGTACAACATGCTTCTACTGCTATATATTCTGCTTCTGCTATAGATAGAGAGATAGATGTTTGTTTCTTGCTTAACCATGCCACTAGACATTCTCCTAGATAGAATGCACCTCCACTTGTGCTTTTCCTGTCATCGACACAGCTGGCCCAATCTGCATCTGTGTATGCTGTCAAAGTGAAGCTTTTGTCTTTAGGATACCAAAGCACATACTATGCAGTTCCTTGTAGATATCTGAATATTCTTTTGACTGCAAGAAGATGATTTTTTTTAGGTGTTGCTTGATATCTAGCCACTAGTCCTACTGCTAGCATGATGTCTGGTCTTGATGTTGTCAGATACAGTAGACTTCCTATCATGGATCTGTAGATTTTTTGATCTATATCAGCCGATCCATCATTAGTGCACAGCTTGCATCCTGTGATCATGGGAGTTGACACAAGTTTTTTGTCCTCCATTTTGAACTTTTTCAACATTTCTTTGAAGTATTTTTCCTATGAGATGAATGTACCTGTGTTCTTTTGCTGAATTTTAAGTCCTAAGTAGAAACTGAGTTCTCTAATCATGGACATATCAAACTCCGATTTCATCTCCTCAGCAAAACCTTTTTCTAGTTCATCTCTGTTGCTTCCAAACATAATGTCATCAACATACACTACAACGATCATGAGTTCATTTTCATGGGATTTTATGTATAGATTGTTGTCTACTCCGCCTCTCTTAAAGCCTTGTTTTTGTAAATACTTATCCAGTCTTGAGTACCAAGCACGAGGAGCCTGTTTCAGTCCATATAGAGCCTTCTTCAGTCTGCACACATAGTCTTCTTTTTCTGTTAAAGAGAAACCTTCTAGTTGTTCCATGTAGACTTCTTCTTCTAGATCTCCATTCAGAAATGCAAATTTCACATCCATTTGATATACCTTGAAGTCTTGGTAGCATGCAAAGGCCAGAAACATTCTGATAGCTTCCATTATGGCTACAGGGGCAAATGTTTCTTCGTAATAAATTCCTTCGATTCGTGAATATCCTTTGCAAACAAGTCTTTCTTTATTCCTGATTACCTGTCCTTGCTCATTCAGTTTATTTTTGAATACCCATTTTGAGCCTATGACATTTTTCTCAGTGGGTCTAGGGACTAATTCCCAGGTATTGTTCTTCTCAATTTGGTCCAATTCTTCATTCATAGCATTCACCCAATACTTGCCCTTGCTGGCTTCTTTAAACTTCTTTGGCTCTATTTTTGATAACATGGCTATGTATACCTCTTCTGTCTGTTCAGTTAGCTGCCTTCTTGTCTGGACCCCTTTTCTCTTGTCTCCTATGATATGATCTTCAGGATGGTTCTTATGAGTGTATCTAGAAGGGGCTTTAGAGCTCAGTTCAACATCTTCTGTTGTCTTGCTTGTTTCATCATCATCTTGGTCTTCTTCTTCATGGTTGTCTAATGGACTACTGCAGTCTGTATCTTTTGTATTGTTTGGAAGTTCTTCATCAAATCGCACGTCAATTATTTCTACTATTTTTCGAAGAGTCTTGTTATGTACCCTTTACTTTTGGAAGCATATCCTAGAAATATCCCTTCATCTGCTCGTGCATCAAATTTCCCAATATTTTCATCATTATTCTTTATGTAACACTTGCTTCCAAAGATTCTAAAATGTTTGATTGAAGCTGGTTTCCCATGCCATAGTTCATAGGGATTCTTGTCACTGCTTGGCCTTAAGTGAGCTTTGTTAAGGATATGCACGGGTGTGTGTACTTCTTCTGCCCAGAATTTTTGAGGAATATTACTCTCTTGCATCATGGCTCTGGCAATTTGTTGTACATATCTATTTTGTCTCTCTGCTACTCCATTCTGCTGAGGTGTCCCTGCAATATTAAATTGTTGCTTTATCCCATGTTCATTGCATAGGTCAGCAAAGTCATAATCTGTGAATTCACCCCCTCTGTCTGATCTGATGCAATTTAGTTTGCATCCTGTTTGATTTTCTGCTAATGCTTTTAATATCTTAAATTTTTCCAGAGCTTCCAATTTATTCTTGAGGAATGCCACCCATGTCATTCTAGAGAAGTCATCAATTATCAACATGAAGTAGGATTCTCCACTTGGAGTTTTAGTTCTTGTAGGTCCACACAGGTCCATGTGCACAAGCTAGAGCGGTCTTCTTGTTGATAACTCATCTTTGGCTTTAAATGATGTGCGGGTCTGTTTGCCCAATTGACAAGATTTTCATATAGTATTAGAAGGCCTTTTTATTTCTGGCATGTCTCTGATAGCTTTCTTCTTGCTTAGTCTGATGATGTGATCAAAGCTGAGATGTCCCAACCTTTTATGCCATAACCATGACTCCTCAAGTTTTCTAAGATGACATGCTTCATCTTCCTCTTTCACAATGTAAAAATTACTCTCTATTCGAACTCCTTTGAGCAGAGTCTTACTTGTGGTGCTTGATCTAACTTCACAATCGTGTGCTCTAAAGAGAAATTCACAGCCTTTATCACACATTTAACTAACACTCAGCAAATTTTCTTTCAGCCCATCTACAAATAGTACATATTGGGCCTTTCCTCTGCCATTTTCTAGGCTGACTGAGCCTTTTCCTTTTATTTTTCCTGATTTATCATTGCCAAAAGTAACATTTCCAGATTTCTTTTCATCAAGAGTTATAAACTTACTTCTGTCTCCAGTCATGTGTTTTGAGCAGCCACTGTCCAAATACCACTGGCTTTTTAGGTCTTGAGTAGTTAGAGCCAAGTCACATTTATTCACCTTCTTTATCCACTGGAAGCATCCTTTTGTTTGGTATCTTTTGTGAGATGATAAATCACATCCTCTCAGAGGACATTTGGAAGGCATATGTCCAATTTTGTTGCATACACAACATTTGATCATAAGTTTTGGAGAATTATGAATATGGGCAAAAATTCTTTGATTCATAAACCTTCTTGAGGTATTGACCATCAATCTTTGTCCATATTTTCTACACTCAATTATTTTATGGCCAAATTCCTTACAATAAAAACAATAACCATAGAAACTAATTGCATATCTGATGTAAGATTATCTTCTACATTTGTTTGCTTGAGATAGTCTCTTCACTGTTTGCATCTTTTGCTGGTTTGAATTACTCCTCCTTGCATGACAGTATGCAGCAATGTGCCCCAGCTTGTGATAGACATAGCAGGAGGCATTTTTCATAGGAGGGAAGAGTCTTCTTTGATGGCTTCCAAATTTGTCATAATCTGAAGTATATGATTCTTTTTATGTTGTCTGAGTGTTTCTTTCATTCTTTGTTACTAGAGGTTTCTTCTGGATTATATCTCCCTCCTTACATGTTTCTTCTTTTGTAGGAATTATTTGAGCTGCTTCATCAGCCTTCTTTTCTTTTACAAAAATAATTTCTCTGTTTTCGTTTTCTTTGCTTTTACTCGGCTCTCCTTCATATCCTATTCCCGTTTTTATCATAGGATATATTTGAGCATCCAGAATCTCGTTCAACTTGCTAGAGCTTGTTGTTTGAGAATAATTTGTAGCCACTTTCCTTTGAGCATTTTCTAATTTCTTCTTGAGACATAATACTTCTTCTTCCAACTTCTCTTGTTCCTGAGTTTTCTCCTTGATTTGCTTAAGTAATATGTCTTCTATCTTCTTGGCTTCTTCAAGCTCTATCTTTAGCTGCATGAGGATTTCTGAATTCTGTTCTTCTCGTACATACTTGAGGAGAACTTCCTTTTGTTTTCTACACTTCAGTTTGAGTCTATCAATATCCTCAAGGGAACTTCTTAGCTCCCCCTCAAGGTCGATTTCACCTTATTCTTCTTCATCTTTTAGCAGGAGTCCTTCAAGTTCTTCTATGGCCATCAATAAAAATTCAAAGGTTCCTTCTTCACTTGAGGGTTCATCAGAGTCTTCGAATGCACTGCAGTCTTGTTGAGCATAGAAGGATTTTCTACTAAATTTCTTTCCTTTCTGCCAATTCTTTGATGTATTTTTCCCTGATTCTTGAGCCCGATTCTTTACTTTCTTGTGGGGACACTTAGCAGCATAGTGTCCAACTCTTCCACAGTTAAAGCATTTGAAAGGAAGCTTGCCTTTGTATTTACCTAAGCCTCTATCCAGCTTCTTAAAAAATTTAGCCTCTTCTTCATCTGAGCAAGAGCATATGTCTTCCTTTTCTTCTTTCTTCTTTTCTATTTTAAAGGCTACCTCCCTCGTACTTGGCTTCTTCTGTGGGAGTCTCATCTCATATGCTGTTAGATTTCCTAGTAGCTGGTTCATGGTCAAGGTTTCCCAATCAGCTGTTTCTTCTATTGCAGACACCTTGGGGTTAAAACTGGGTGGAAGAGATCTTAGAATCTTTTGTACAATCACAACTTATTTTATTGTTTCACCTAGAGCCTTCATGTTATTTACTATTTCTGCAACCCTTAGAAAGAAGCTAGCAATGTCTTCATCATCATTCATTTTTAAGTTCTCAAACTGGGCTCTATAGACTTGAAGTTTGGCAGTCTTTACCTTCTTGTCTCCCTCATGGATGTTCTCTAGAGTATCCCACATCTCTTTGGCAGTGTCTTTGTGCATTACTTTGATAAACTCCGTTTCACACAATCCATTTAAGATGGCATTCATGGCTTTTATGTTAGCTACAAAATCTTGTTTGGTTTCTTTCTCTGAGTCAGTTGCCTTTGGGGCATATCCTAATTCCACAGCAACCCAAACTTCTATTCCTAGAGACATTATGTATGTCCTCATTCTGATTTTCCAGAAAGCATAATTTTCACCCGTAAAGAAAGGGGCTTTATTGGTTGAGCATCCTTCTTTACTAGCCATCCTGAGAACCTAGGATCTCCTTTCAGTTGTTAAACTGGTACAAAGGAACCTGCTCTGATACCAATTGTTGAATCTTTGGTTAAACTGAGAGGGGGGGGGGGGGGTGAATCAGTTTAACACAAGCTTTGGCAATTAAAAATTTTATCAAACTTATTTACAGCTTAATATTTGAACAGTCTTACAATGTAGCAGCAAGTATTAAGTTAATGTGAAATCAACCTTATTGTGAGAGAAAAAAAAAAAAAAATAGAATGATTGGATCATATCAACATGTAAGCAACACACATAGAGATAGCAGATGTAAGTGGAAACCCATAAAGGGAGAAAACCACATCTTATTATTGTTGTGATGCAAAGGCAAGCTCCAACTCCCTCTCACCACTATTTTTCTGCAGGCACCAACCTACAGGAGGCTCCAACCTCAGTCATCTACAACTGATAGCTATCAAGCTTCAAGTTGATAGGGAAGCTCTAACTTCCTCAATTTATCTAAATAAATGTTTGTTGATTTACCTAAGATATCAGCTTTGTTCTGTAGCATCTCTTTTTGCTCCTCTCTTCCTTATCTTCTCTGCCTCAATCTTCTATACTCTGCATTCTCTATCCTTACTCTCTCTAATTTATTTTTGCATATCAAGTTGATATTATATATAGAGTTCATTACATGACTGTTTGTATTCCACAAAGAATTTGGAGTGAACAACCATGACTCTTTGACTTCTATCTTCTCATTCCTTTATCCAACTCATTTTAAAATTATAACAATATGTACAAATTTCCATGTTATAGTGGGATTTTTTCTTTTCCTTAGGATACTTGCCTTTGCATCAAAAAAAAATAAAAAAATTGAACATTTACATTTTCAGTTTCAATATATAAACTTCACTCAGCCCTTGGCTTGCTAGTTTTGTCCTTTCTGTAGCAATCATGCAACTGTCCTACATCTTTGTTCACTGTCATTTGCATATTCCACCTGTTCACTGTACTTTTGAATCCCTTTGCTGCACATCTCTTCAACTCTGCAATCTTTGTTTACATTTGTCAGGTCCATATTCTCCAAATTCACTGTAGTTGTGTATCTGCTGCATATATATATATATATGCTTTTCAGGTTTTATTCTCAAATACATATGAATCCGGGCGATGTCTGTTCATTTCCAATCTTTGTTCTCGGGCTACCTGCTTACATTCTCTTTTCATATATGAGCTTAAACTTAGTGGTTGAAACTCACATTATAATTTCAATTCATATTTTTCCCTGTACAATTTTTGCCGCTGGCTCTCTCTCTTTCATTCTTGCAAGCTCTCTTCTTCATTGCAGTTGTATAACTGTTGTACATACAACTGTCTTTTAATATAACTTCTGGGAAATTTCAATACTTTTTAATTTCTGACAGGGTAAACCCACAGTCCCCAGTTTTCTCATGGTCTCAATCTCAACATATGTGTAGAATGCGTTCAGATACCCCTCCTTTTCCGTGGGAGCTCTACTATCAACCAATGGTCACTATCACACTCATTCGCATCCTTGATATGAACCAATCATACCATATATAACTTATCTACTAACTAAATGTTACTCTGCCACGAGCATATACAATTTCTTCATGCACACTGTAATATATCAATATATATTACAGTCTTGGAAGTGCTATGACGACAACCCAACAACTTGGACCCCACTTTCAGTCAAGGACTCGACCACACTCGGGTTAATATCGTGGTTCGGATTCAAATTAGGGGAAATCCTTAACTGGCCACAACACACGACTATTCACTTTGTAACCTGGGACTTTGTATAATTAAACACATGCCATTATAAGCAACAGGGCCCACACATACAAAAAATGTGAAACAAACAAACCCAATTCATACCTTCGTTAAATCCATGCGCCCATCCAATGGTTGTTATCACGTCGCATCACTTCATTTGGTCCAATGGATATCGCACGAGTTACTTGCACGAACGATAATGTGCGATGGTGCGCGATGAAAGAGGTTTTCCAAATTCACTCAGGGACACGTGTCACCCAGTGTATGGGAACGCTCTGAATTATTAAATACCACTTACCGTGCAAAGGCAGTGTGATCAAAACTAGAAACCCGCATTTACTGTTCATTAGTTAGAGTTTCATCTTCCGAGTTCCGCTTCTAATAATTCGCTCCTTTCATGATATATATAACTATTCCGCTTCGAGGTTCTGGTCCTTTACATCCTCACTACATTCATATTCCATTATGTTGTAAATATTCATCGCATTCTGCTCTATAACACTCGCACAGGATTATATTTGTGTCACTGGGATTATGAGAAAGCCTCTCCATACAAGGGCTAACATTTCGGCACCCTACACAATAATTTAACTCAGAACTTAAAGGGTATCAAACCTCTTTCAACGGTGAGTCCTAGAGTATTTTAACTATCGCACATTCTCGTACACCTCAGAATGTTCTACACTTAGAGTTAAATCAAATGACACCGTATGCAATCAATTCATTTAAGAGCACATCAAATCTTGAAAAATATGTAAGCCCTTATTTACGAACCCACATCAGTTTGGTCGGTCGTGCACAGAATTACAAATCTATCCTTTTGCACGGGGTTTTCAATGTTCACAAACTTTGAAGGTCTAACTCCCGCTTCCATAAGAAATATACAGGCATGATCCTATCTGTCAATAACACAGGATTTCATATTACAGTTCAGCTTTCTCTTGGAGGATCAATCATTTCAAATAATATGGAAGCAGACTTATATCAATTCTCTCATCTCCTCAGAGCCACTAAACAGATTCCTCGTTTATGCTAATTGAAATTACTTACAAGACCCTCTTGTTCATGAAAACAAGAAGACAATCTATTCTGTCTCTTGGACAACTCTGCTTCAATTCCTCTGCTCCATGACTGGTACTGCTCCTTACTTCTCTTCTTCTTTTTTGTCTCTACTACCTCACTGCTGCCTTGTTGCCTTTGCCATCTCCTTTGCCATCAATGACAACATTTCCAACAAAACCCTCTTCAAGTCCTTTATGATTACAAAAATCTCCATAGAAATGCGGGGGAAAGTGTACAAGCTTATTGTACCAGATTCAATAGTGTATATAATGCACTTTCCCCAGAACTAAAACCTCCACAAGGCTCAGCTTTAAACGAGTTTTCTGAAGGGTTTGACCCTGAGATGGCCTATCAGCTAAGGGAAAGAGATCCTGCAACTCTTGAAGAGATGCAAAAGGGTGTTCTTTCTGCGGAAGTCAACTTAATGGAGAAGAGAGCAAGAATGAAAAATGAAAAGAGAGTATCTTTTAGAGAGGAATCTACACCCTCTACTTCAAACTCAAAAATGGATAGAATGATGGAATAAATGATGAAAGAGATGAGCATAATTAAGAGAGCACAAGCTAGTCATAACCAAACTGCTCCTCAAAATAGAAACCAGAACCAAAACCAAAATTTTAGAAGGAACCAACCTCCAAACAGACCTAGGGAAGATGATCAATAGATCACTCCTCCCTTTCATCAAAACTATGTAAGCGAGGTTGAGGAAACAGATGAAATAACAGAGGAGGATGATGTCAACATGTTGGGGGTAGATAATGATGACTTTGAGGTTCATTATGATATAAAACAAGGTCTATACACACTTTATGATGACAGAAGAGATGATGATGAAAATTATTATCAAGATATGGAAAATGTCATCATAGAATCTCAAAAAGAATATGACCTTAGAAGCAAAACCAGTCAAAAAACTCCCAACACCAAAACCTCTGACAAATCTTCACAAAACAACACTACAATAAAGCCTAGAATGGTCAAACAAAAGGAAAAAGCAGTGGCTGTAATTTCTGATAATGGTAAAGAGAAAGGCACTCAAAACAATGAAAAACAGAGTGCAGACATTAGTACTACTAACATCTCAGCTAGTACTCCTGTAAAAACAATTTTGTCAAATATAAATAGAACAAATCAGCAAGTTGATATTGCTGATAGAGTGACAGCTATTAAGGCTGAAACAAGTACCTTAAAGAATCAAATTCCTTTCATCCTGGAGCAGGAAGTTTCAAAGATCAAAATCTCTGTTCTTTTGACTGAGTTAGCTGCCCAGCATATATATAGGACTCAAATTTTGAAGGCTTTAAACATAGAGGACTTTAATGACACTGTCAATCTTAATGATGACCGACCAGAGCTTATTTTTGGTCCTAAGATTGAAGGTAGGTATCAAGAGGGACCTGTTCCTCCCTTTTATGTGAGTTTAAATGTTCATGACAAGATTTTTCACAACGCTATGCATGGCTCAAGAGCTTCTCATAATTTAATGCCAAAAGCTGTAATGGAGAACCTGGGTCTAGAAATCACTAGACCTTACAAAGATCTTTACTCCTTTGACTCAAACAGAGTAAAATGTTTAGGATTAATCAAAGACCTCTGTGTTAACTTAGCCTAGATTCCAGCCAAATTCTTAGTAATGGACATTGTTGTGGCCGATGTTCCCCCCAAATATGGAATTTTTTTATCAAGATCGTGGGGGGCTAAGTTACAAGGGACTATGCAAATGGACATGACCTATGTGACTATCCCTGTTTTCAATTAGAATAGAAGACTTTACAGGGAGTCTCATATGCAATACACAGTTACAAGCCAAGAGAGGCCACAGAACTCTCCCCTTTATTCTGTAAATACAAGCCTTGATTCTTTTATTATGTTCAATGATGAAACTTTTAGTGAACAAGTGACCTTGTCTGATTTGATCACAGATAGAGAGGAGGATGAAGATAATGTAGGAATTTCAGAACTATTTTCTAAACCTGAGAACCCTATCAAACTAAACAAAGGTCTTGAGCTACAAGTCATCAGCCCATTACTCTTAAACCTTAACAGTCGGGAAAGCATTCCTCAAATAAAAAAAAATCTTGGGGAATCAAAACAATTACAACTAAGTGTTGATATTCCACTACAATCAAGAAGCAAGTTAGTTGAAGAGGACAACCACCAAGCAGACGAAACTAAGAATAGTCCTATGTGGAGTATGTATTTTGATGGATCCTGCACTAGAAATAACGCTAGTGCAGGTGTCTGGATTTCCAACACTGAAAATAACCACACAGATTGCATTTCTTGCAAATTAAACTTTCAGTGTTCTAATAACATAGCAGAATTTGAATCCCTGCTTTTAGGCTTAAACCTATTGAAAAAGTTAGGAGCCAAAAGAATCAATGTATATGGAAATTCAGCGTTAGTCATTAGGAAAGTCAATGGGGAGTATGACGCAAATCATCCCAGACTTAGGGCCTACCGAAACGATGTCATGGACCTTTTAAAAGCATTCGAGGATTCCAAACTGATTTTCATCCCAAGAAAAAGAAATATTGCGGCCCACAATTTAGCCTTTGAGGCTAGAACATGCTTAATGCCATATGAAACCAAAGACTGCACAACTCAGATAAAATTTAGACCAGTTGTGCTTGATAATGAAAAGTATTGGTAGGTGTTTGATGAAGACAAATAAATAGAAGACTTCATGCAGTTCAGAAATGAATTCGAACTACATAGTTTGGATTTAGATTATGATACAGACTGCAGTGAAGAAAATTTTCTTGATGAAGAAGAAACGTCTCCTATGCTTGTCACTATTAATCTTCTATCAAGCAAACTTATAAACAAAATAGAATTGAATGCAGAGTTAGAAACAGAAGAGTTGGAATCTCTGCACTCTAAAGATGAAAGTTTGCCTAAGGGTCTGGCCCCTTTAGAAGAGTTGTTTGATTTTAACGATGTGGCCAAGAATCCAAAACTAGAACTTGTAGAGACTAAAGTGGAAGAGTGCAATATAGGCAGTGAGGAAAAACTGAAAATGATTAAACTGTCCAAATCTTTACCAGCTCATTTTAAACTCAAATATGTACAGTTGTTTAAAGAATTTTCTAATGTTTTTGAGTGGAGTTACGAAGATATTAAATCCTATGACACTGAAATAATACAGCACAAAATTCCCCTCAAAGAAAACCAAAAACCATTCAAACAGAATAAACCCTGTTCAGTTGCCTTTGGTTCAGAAGGAGATCATGAAAATGTATGATGCTGGTATTATTGTCCCTATTATATATTCTGAATGGGTGTCTAATTTGGTGTCAGTTAGGAAGAAAACTGGAGAGATCGGGCTTTGTATAGACTTTAGAGACTTAAACAAAGCTTCATTAAAAGACAACTACCCTTTACCTAAGATGGACCATATTTTATAAAGGGTGGTAGGTTCAAGGAGAATTTCTTTGCTAGATGGCTATTCAGGGTACAATCAGATCTTAGTTCACCCTGCTGATCAATTAAAGACAGCCTTTACTACACCATGGGGCACTTTCATGTATGTGAAAATGCCCTTTGGTCTAATGAATGTTGGAGCAAATTTTCAAAGAGCCATGGACATAGCATTCTCGGAGGAACTGGGCTTCTTCATCATTATATACCTTGATGATGTCACTGTGTTTTCAGAAAAAATGAAGAGCACTTAAAACATTTAAGAAAAGTTTTCGAGAAATGCAAAAAGTTCGGAATATCTTTAAACCCTAGGAAGACACCTTTTGGTCTCCAAGAAGGTAAAATTCTTGGGCACATTATTTCTGAGGAGGGTATAAAGATATATCCAAAGAGGATTGAGGCCATATTGCAAATCTCTCATCCTCGGAACATCAAAGAGTTGCAATCTTTCATTGGAAAGATCAACTTTTTGAGAGGGTTCATCCCCAACTTGGCTGAGCTCCTCAGGAATATCACAAACATGTTGAAAAAGGAGAAAGGGGTGAAATGGACCTTGGAAGGAAAGAAGTCCTTTAAGCTGGTGAAACAAGCGTTAACCAAAACACCAATTCTAACAAGTCCTGATTTTTCAAAAGATTTTTATATTTTTTCATTTGCATCAGAACATACAATAGCTGCTGTCCTTTTATAGAAAAATCCACAAGGACAAGAAAAGCCTATTGCATTCTTTAGTAAGGCATTGAGGGATGCCCCTTTGAAGTATAACATTATGGAGAAGCAAGCTTTTGCCTTGGTTAAAGCTTTGAAAGACTTCAGGGTATACATCCTTCACTCACACATCATTGCCTTTGTCCCAAATTCAGTTTTTAAAGACATTATAACACAAGACCCAGATGGTAAGAGGGGTAAGTGGATTGCTGTTATTCTTGAATATGATTTAGAGATAAAATCCACTAAACTCATCAAAGGCCAAGGTCTAGCTAGATTAATGGCCGAATCCAATTTCAAAGTTCTTGATATTAATATGATTAATGCTTTGGATAACCAAGAAGGATTCTCAACTCCTATTGTTGAAGATCATTTTACGAATTCCTCTTGGTATGCTGATATTGTTTATGTTTTGCTTAATTTGAATACACCTCCTGGTTTGACAAAAACAAAGGCAAGGTTCTTAAAGTTAAAAGTTGTAAACTATTGCATTATAGATAAATGTCTTTATTGGAAAAATGCAAGTGGTGTATTGCTTAAATGTTTCCCTGAGTTTGATGCAGAGAGGGTTAAACACCAGTTCCATGAAGGAGAGTGTGGAGGTCATTTGTACTGGAAGACAACAGCCAACAAAATTTTGAGGGTTGGTTTCTATTGGCCTACTCTTTTCCATGATGTACACAAGATGATCATAGCCTATCATAAATGTCAACTTTTTGAAGGCAAGAGAAAACTGCTACCCCTACCTCTGCATCCAATCACTGTTGAAGCTCCTTTTCAACAGTGGGGACTTGAATTCATAGTATAAATCCATCCTCCATCTTCTGCCCAGCATAGATGGATTCTCACTGCCACAGCCTATTTCACTAAGTGGATAGAAGCCATACCTTATATGCAAGCCAATGATTCAGTTATTATTAAGTTCATGGAGACTAACATTCTCTCCAGATTTGGCTGTCCTACCAAGATCATCACTGATAATGTAGCAGGATTTGGATCAAAGAGGATGGTTGAGTTCTGTCATAGATATCAAATAACATTGGGGAATTCCACGGCCTATTACCCTCAAGGTAATGGACTTATAGAATCCTCAAACAAAATTTTAGTGAACCTAATCAAAAAACTATTGGAGGACAACAAAAAGTCTTGGAACACAAAGCTAGATCATGCACTTTGGGCTGACAGATTAACTTTGAATAAATATATCGGCATGTCACCTTTCCAGCTTGTGTATGGTACTGATGCAATTTTTCCAAACAGCCTTGGTATACCAGTGATGAAGTTGATTCAAGAGTTGAAAACTGAAGAAAATGACATGATCAAAAGAATAAATCAAACCATTCATCTTTAGCAAACCAGAGAGCAGATTTATAACAGAGCATTGCAGAAGCGGGACAACATTAAAAAGCTTTTTGACAGAAGAACAAAGGCCAACAATTTCAAAGTTGGGGACCAAGTTTTAAAATGGGACTCAAGGAGGGAAGACAAGGGCAAGCATGGAAAATTTGACAACTTATGGCTTGGCCCTTACTCTATTCATTCAGCTGCTGGTAACAATGCTTATTTTTTACAGGAGTTGAAAAGAGCATAATTGTTTGGGGGTCCTGTCAATGGCAGGATGCTTAAGCATTACTTCTCTTGATCCACATTATGTTTTGAAAAGCCTTTTTATCCTTTTTCTCATTATAAATATCTCATCCACCATTGCATTCAAAGTTATAAAAAATAAAAATCAAAAATACAAAAACAGTGAAAGGAAGAAAAGAGGGCAAATTGTGAAAACAAGAAAGGTATAGCCCCATACCAAAAAGAGAAACGAATCTAAAAGTGTGCAAGCTTAAATGCCACTCCTAAAAACACACTTCTAGTTAGTCATACTCCCTAATCTTGACTAATTAGCTTTAAATTTAATGCTGATAGGATAGTAAATTCGATTTTCCAAATTGTTTAATCTTGGCTTATCAGTAGATAGTTTAAGATAGAAATTAAAGGTTCAAACATGCTCAAAATCTGAACCTAAGGTTTCAAAGAAAGAATGACTCAAATCTCTTTCAAATTCTAAGTCAAAATATGTAAAAATCTGGTTCTAATCAGCTCAAAATATGAACTAGTTAACAAAGGAAAGACAACTTAGAACAAAAGTCAAAACAAAGCTATACAAAACAGGAAGGAAATGCTTTCAAATTTCATATCTCAGGCCTTCCAATTTTTGTTTTAAAATTTTCTGCAAAATAAATTTCTATGTGCAGCTTGTTTTTATGCCATAGATTAGCATCAAGTTAGACTGTTCAGTCCTAACTTGAATGCTTTTACATTTTTGTTGTAGAATTTAGAGAATAAAATCTGTTGGACAGTTTAATCCCAACAGAGAATAGATTAGGTAGAAAATCATATGGGCTCAAATGTTTAATCTGAGTCCACGAAGAAATAAGGAGTAGAATTAGATTAGTTTTATGCTTTCAAAAGAATAAAATGTTGTGAAAAGAGTTTGCCAATCCAAGTGCACTCTAATGAAGAAAAAATGTTAGATCAGTAGGATTGGGTAGGCAGAAAGTTGTATTGATGAAAATCCATTGTTTTTATGGCTGCTAATATGATTTTAAAGCAAGTTCATCCCAGCAAAGGAAGGGTAGCCCAACGGATGAGGCACAGGTCAGCCTCCCAGAGAATGCAAGTCTAAAGTTCTTGATGCCTTCAAGAAGGCACCATCCCCAACTGGAGCCACTATTAGCCACCTATAAAATTTGTTATAGCAAAAGGTGGCTAAGACTTTTTGGAGCCTTCAAGGAAAAAATTTTATTGCTAAAAAGTGTTGGCTCTTGAAGACTCTTAAAGGCCTCATGCCTTTGTCCAAATCTTCACTGTTGTGCCCATTTTCACACTCAGAAATCCTGAAGATTTCCAAGACAGATTACTGTTGCAAACACCATTTTTTCCCCCTCCTTCCACTTCCAAAACTAACCTCATTTTAACCCCTTCATCTCCCATGAAAAACCCTCATTTTCATGTTTTTCCCCATTCCCCTTCATCAAAACCCTTTGATAAGGTTTAATACCCTTTCTTAGCCTTATCGAAACCCCCAAACTCCTTTGAAAATCATTGAAAATCCATAAAAATGCATTTTTTATATATTATAGACTTAAGCCCCCTTCGGCTAAATCTAAAAAAAATTTCCTCCATGTGCCTTGGTGCTAGAACCAAGCGCTAGCCTTCTAAGCACTTATCGCGTTGCCCGATTGCGATTAGCCCCTCCTCTTTAACCCCCGGTCATATGATTCTCCATATAACCCATGGCCCCACAGTCGGGCGCCAAGCCATATTGAATATTAAATACTTCCGCCCAAAGTATAAACCTTCGGGTGTATGTTTTCATTGATTTTTATTATATTATAAACTTTCTGCTGGTGCAAAAATTCCAGTCAATCTCCACTGTCGATCTGATCTGCAGATTGACGGCGTGCAGTCTCTCGCCCGATCGTCCCTGCCTACCACTCACCATTGCAAAAACACGCGGTATCCATCACACCGCTTTTAAGAGTGGGGTGGTTTTTTTCATTTTGCAGTGATTCCATACACCGTTTGACGCGTGGCCTGAGCACTGTTCACTAAACCGCCATTCATAGCGCGTTAAATATCGGATGTGGACCCAGTACGATATTGACGTTCACCATCTAATTTGAGGTCGCTTATCGGATGGTGATCACTCTCTGAAGACACCTGTGCGATAACTCAGGGTACAGCGCAGTTATTAAAGCATCTCCGCCGTCAATCTAGTCTGAAGATCGACGGCCCATAATTCATCGCCCTGATTCCTCGTCCGATCAGCATTTCCTGACCCGGGGGTTTTATTCATCCTGATTTTGTTAAAGATTTGAAATCCGGGTATGTTTCTAAGGATTATCGGCACCTGTTCTCCGCCGTTGATCGCGTGGCCTGATTTCATCCAACTGCCCATGTTTGTCCCAAACCCTGAACATGATTTTCGATCATTTTTTCCCAAAACAAAGGTTTTAAACCTTTGTTTCTGCTTTTATTTTATTTTTTCGAATATCGTGACCCCTTCACGTTATTTATTCACCTCTGCTCCTAACCGTCGATCTCTGTGCAATCGACGGCTCCGATTCAAATTCTTCTTCCACCTTCCCTTTAAATTCCTCTAATCAATCTCGACTATTGGATGATGCCATCCAACGGCCATGCTCCCTCCACGTGCCTTCTGAAGTAGTAAACCTATACATGCATGATTTTATAACATTTGTTCATATTTTGCAGGGTTTAATGGTTTTTCCGCCATTCTGAAGAAAAATTCACAGGCTGAGGGTGACGATCCTCCTGCCTTTGATTCATTAAAGAGAATCGTTTGCAGGGTTTATGCTCCATGTTTCATAAATGATTCATGAGGCATTGATGCCATATCACCCCTGCACATCTTTGCACACCAGCGAAACACAGTAAAACAAGCACAGTTAGAGAGTATCAGTGTCGAAGACAAAAATGTACCAGCACAGAAGATTGAAGAACAGATCTATGGGGATTACGTCTAAGATGGTTTATCAAAATACTAATCCCCAAATTCAAAACATAATTAAAGGTAAATCAAAACATCATCAGACAGAAAACCTCCACCGCCACATCTGAGGCAAATTGATTCCTCCTAGCTACCGAAATGCCACCTGTGCCTCAAAGTGTTCAGTCAGAGGTCAAACTTATTAATGAAGATTAGATATCTGCCTCGCAACCACCAGAGAGTAAATTTTGCAAACAAATTTAATGAAAAAATATCAACAGAGTTACTTTGACATCACACAAAGCCTCAAAGGTCAAAAAGGGCTCCCACCGAGCTTAAATTTTTATGTAAATCATTTAGTACAGAAGACACCTATGTAAGTTTCTTCTTTGAGCCCCCCAAAGTCTAAGAAGCCATTTAAGTCTGTATTAATTATCTTTAGAGATATTTTATCATATCTCACCTCCTCATTCTTCTATATATACTTCTACAAAAGATGAGAGAGGGGTTGGTTGATGTAGTTGCTGAACATTTAAATGTAATTGAGCTTCAGACTTCTACTTGTAAATAGTTTTCACTTGCCCTTGGAGCTCTACTGGTGATAGATAGGTTAGGCTGAGATGAGTAGATGATTGCTAAACTAAAGCATTGGACTTAAAGTTGTAACTGGTTTGGAGCATCAATACAAATTGATTTATGGGATCCTGGTCTATGTTGACGGTGATGTTTTTCTCATTGTAACTTGTTATTTTGTTTCTGTTTTCACTATGTTTCATTTTCTCTTATAAAGAAAAACATGCATAGAGTTAGGACCTACTGTATACCAGTACCCTTATCTGACTGAAAATCTTTATCTGAACATTTTCTTCCAATCTGTGCTATTTGGGAATGATTAAATTCAGTTTAAGCATAGGAATGCTGGCGTTCCCTCGTCCTATTGCCTTAGCTGAATATTATTCTTGAATGTTATGTTTAGTATTAGTTAAGTAGAGATGAACTAAGGAAGATATGGTGTGCCCTGGTCCTAGTTTTATCCCCAAACACTGTCTGAATGTTTCCCTTGGAATGTGTTAAAAGCTGGCTAGTTTAAAAGTACTTACCAGATCTTAGGCCATTTTGTGTTATCTTTGTGTTTGTCTTGAAAGTAACCAAGTAAAGCAGAGTGAGGAGAGGATTTGTGGTGAGCCCGACCCGCTAGTTTCTACTCCAACAGTTGCCTTCAAGTTTCCCTTTGTTTTAAAATGTTTTCTATTGAAAGTGTATCAAAGGTTGGCTAGTTTAAAAGTACTTACCAGATCCTAGTTTTCTTTTATGTCTTTCCTAAGTGTATGTCAAAAGCTAGCTAGTTTAAAAGTACTTACCAGATCTTGGGCTGCTCTTTGTTCTGCATCTATTTAATTCCCCTTCTTGTTGTATCATTTCATTCCACAAATCAAACTTCAAAGGGATCCTTAGATGTATATGACTTGCCCCATGGACTACTCTTGCCTCTTGCTGTTTCTATTAAACCCTATTATGACTCCATAGCCCAATGGACTAAAACCTGCAATTATCTATCTTTTTGGCCGAAGCTTACTCTCTTTGCTTGCAACTTCTCACCTTTGAAACTCTTTGCATTTAGAACTTTCCACCTCAAACAGTAATTATGCTCAATAATCCAAAAAACAAAACAAATCCTTGGCCTTCATAACTAGCCTAATATCACTACCCCGAACTTCAAAGACAAATCCATCTTTGCACTCATTGGAGAGATCCCTCTCCGGATTCAAGAGGGCTAGATTCTAGAATCCCAAAGTGGTTGAAACAATGTTTCTCCCTGCGACCGGAATTTTTCTAATCTTGCTGATTACAGGGAGATAACACAGTGTATGCAACATATTCATCAACTCATGCACATCTTGATCCCTTTGCTACTGCAGAGTAGTCCATTGTATGTACTTTTCCTCATAGCTCCCCATGGGATAATATTTTTCCTTGATGGCATCTCAAAAATAATTCCAAGTGGGTACAGTCGAGAATAAAGAGGCTTCCCCCTCATCCTTTTTCTCACAGTAGGTTTCCCACCAATCCTTGACATGGGGGCGGCATTGAGGAGTGCAAAAATAATATTCTCCTGGTCAGAAAAGTCATGAACCAAGAAATATCATTCTAATAGATTCAACCATTTATCTACGTCACCTGCATCTATTTGGCCATAAAATATGAGAATGTCAAAGTTTACTTGTACCTTAATAGGGGTTGCGCCTCCAGAGTAGTTGTTGGATGCAGATGCACCTCCAATGGGCAGTCGTTGAAGGATTTGGGAAAATTTATGCATCATCGTGTTCCTTCTTTTTTTTTCGAAGGCCTCCTCGAGAAATATTTTGATAGGATCTCCTGCTCCCTCATCTTTATTTTCATCCCCCATGGGTGGTAGTAGGGGTTTGCGAGGTTGAGCTTGCAAAGGTTCAACTAGATCGAGCCCTAACTCCTTATACCCTAACCTCGTTGGGGACATGCAAAGAAGGATCGAGAAAGAGCAGACCGCCATGATACCACTGATTCGAATTTATGCAGGAATGCAACAGAATAGACATATAACCATAAATACAAAGATGCAGTGGAAATAACACTTAATTTCATTAATATCAAAGAACTGAATTTTGTTTACAAACAGAATGGAAATAAACTAGTTAGGGCGTTGGTAGCTTATCACTGAAAGATAAGTGGCAGTTATAGGCCTCTGAACTCTGTGTTACAATGAGGCTCAAAGACCTATATATTATTGAGAAACAATGGAAAACCCTAAACATCCAAAAACCTAACCCTAGGAGATGAAACGCTAAACTATGGGCCCCGTCGGGGTAAATTGGTACATCAATTTCCAGGGTCGTTTAGGGCCTCAAAACGGATCCAAAATTTCAGGGCCTGAAAAACTGCCAAAAATAGTAAATTGTGCTACAATTAAGGAAACTGAAAAACTGAAATAAACAATGGTGGGGGTCCAAGTGGAATAGGCGGGTGGCAACCAATATCCACCTAGATCATTCCTTCCCCCTTAGGAAGCAATGGTCCCCATTGTGTTGAGTTCTTCCATGAGATGAGGAAACTTCTATTGAACTTGGTCCTTGGTGAGCCACTTTCCCTGGTGAAGGAATTGGCCTGCTTTGACAACTTGATATAGATGGATCCACTGTTGATGGTGTTCTTGATCTGTGTGTCCATAATCTGATCAGTTGTGGCTTTCTCCATGCATTCTAGGTTTAACTCTGTTAGTGTGAGTTGTTCTGCCATGTCGGATGTGTCCATTAGAGGTGGAAATTAGGGCCTAAGGCAGTTCACATTACACTAGGTGCAGACCAAGGAATGGTGGAATACTAAGCTTGAAGGCATTGTCCCCTATAGCCTTGGTGATGGTGTATGCCCCATATCGAAGCGGATAAAGCTTGCAGTGGGGTTCAGTGAGGCACTCCTTCTGCAAATGTAGCCACACTTTGTCACCCACCTAGAATTTGTGTGGCACCTGATGCTGATCATGTCGTTGCTTTTCCTAACCATTGGATATGTCCAATATGTCATGAAACTATTGGTGAAATGTGTTGAATGTGCTCAATGAAGTTGTTCGCCTTGGCAACTTCATACTTGACATGAGCCAAATCAACCTGAGTACTTGCAAATGGCATGGCTATGTCAATGGGACATAGTGACTGGAATCCCAAGCCCACCTGAAAGGGGCTATGGTCGGTTGAGTTGTGGAGGGCCCGGTTATAGCTATATGTACATAGTGGAAGGAGAAACCTTCCAAGAGGATGTCATGGATTGATATTGTCTAGCTGCTCACAGACAAGAGATATCTAGGAGTAGTATGCCTTCTATGAGGGGACCATGCCAAACAAGAAAATATGCTTCAGTGAGAGAGGGAGAAGCCATGATTTCCACAAGAGGATCTACTTCAATGTTAAATCAAGCACCCAAATAGGGTGACCAAAAAATAGTTGTGGTGATTGATCCAATGAAGGAAGCTAACTAGTTTATGGTTGAGCCAAGACATGCAACGAAGCATTTTTTAAGGCACCTGCATGTTACCATAGATATGTTTTGAAATATGTATCAGAAAATGAAGTGAGGATATAGGATATCCAAATTTAGATTGGGCCAGGAGTGCAGATGACAAAATGATCACCTTGGGGTGTTGCTTCAACTTGGTATCAGCTATGATATCTTGGTTAGCGGGAAGAAAAATTTTGTCACACTAAGTATCATATAAGAAAAATATATCACATCCTCTGTTGTGAGTCGTGAAGTAGTGTGACTTCGGAAGCTTCTTCTAGGTCTCCTTAATCAAATCACTTCATTTGAGACATAGTACATAAAGAAGAAATGGAGCTCCAATACATATACACAGATGAACATGTTATAGATATTATCACTAAGCATCTACCTAGAGTGAAGTTTTTATAATTCATAGACAAGCTTGGTGTGATGCAAATGTTTCCCTCATTGAGAGGGAAATTTGGTGTCTTCGCAGGATTAGGGCAGAACATCTCCTGAATCCAGAAAGGAATTTGATTGTGACATAAATTAATTTGACTAGGGTAGATGGATACATTCACTTGAGAGCATAGAATGACTTGGCTGGGTCATAAAGGAATTTAACCAAAGGTGAATGGTTGAGGGAAATTATAGGATTGTACATATCTTTTCTTGAGAAGCTAGAAGTACTTGGCTTCTAAAAGGACTTCGCTAGGTCATAAAGGACTTTGACTTGAGGATACAGATGCAATTCACCTAAGAAGCCATAAAGGATTTTGGATGAGGGTGAATGGTACAAGGGAATATTCTCTCCTAAGAACCCAGAAGAACTTGGCTGCCAAAACAACTTGATTGGGTCATAAAGGACTTTGACTAGAGAAGATTGATACATTTTTCTAAGGATCCATAAAGTATTTTTGCCAAAGGTAAAAGGCTTTGTATACTCACATTTCCTACAGCAGTATGGATTGGTCTATAGACATACATGTAAGGAGTTTCATTTCCTACTCCATGATAGAGTTATTTATAGACACACATCAACATATAAAACTCATGAAATTTTATTATGGAGGAGAAATTTTAGCTAAGGGGAAATTTGTTGCAGCCAATGGGAATACCTCCCCTTATAAGAGGGAGTGTTTATTTTTGTGTAGCATCAAGAGGTATTTGCACATTCCAAGAGGCCTCTGAGTTCAGCCTATAAGAATTAATAAAATTAAAATAAAATAAATTTTATTTTGGGCATCATGTAGGCTCAAGAAGTCAAGTCGGCCCATCATGAAAGGGTGTTTCCCTTAGTGAAATTCACCAATTCGACTTGTACATATATACATGATGTGATGCTTCACTTGATCATCTCACTAATCATCATCTCTATTCTATAATAGCAACATTTGGGAGTAGATAGAGGATGTATTTGATTGAAGTTTGGAGTTGGATTTTTGGCATAGATTTCTAGACAATTTAGAATTGTAAACCTTGCTGAACGATAATTTCTCCTAGAAGAAAATCCATTGGGTTTTCTCCCAATTTTGTGTTTCCTAGGAATTTTGTTTTATCTATAATGCATGGCTATATCTTTATGATAGTTTTGTTTCTCCTACATTTATTTTTGAAATTTTATGTGTACAATTTCTCAATGATATAAGTGGCATTAGAGAAACTATTTGAATATCATTAGGTAGTAATTATCATATTGAAATATTGGTTTCTACTATGTATTTTGTACAAAAAATCAATAATCATAACTTATCTTTTGAAAAACATTAATATTTCCTTGGAATAGGTTTCTATCCAAAAACTATTTCAAGGGAACGACCCCTTTCAACCTTTGTCTCCCATGCGCTTAGTCCCAATGGATTCTCACTATGGATTCAAAATTAAAACAAAATTATTGGTATTTGGAATGCTTCTACATCCCTCCAACCTCTTCTCACATTAGAAACAAACTACAATCACCCATAATTCACTCTTTATAGTTTCAGGGCCATTATTCATGTTCTATGTCAGAAAACACACCAGATCCTACAAATTTTAATGCAACTTCATCTCAAGTTCTTGTATGCTTATGGCTTGTTGAAGCAACTCATCACGAACCACACCATGAACCCAATTTAGACTCCAAACACTCTCATCACTTATGTGCCTATATGGTAATTGGATCATCATTAAACTCCTCAGTGCTCAAGTGCCAATCAAATCCCCATTGTACTCGGGGTTCATGTCCATTTATGCCTTGTCATAGGCTTCTCGGCTATTAAATTCACACCCCTAGTTTCTATGATTTGGGAAACCATGAAGTGATACAGTGAGAATGTTCACTCTATTAATTATTGCCTTGTTAAATGCAGAGATCACAATACATCTATTAGCGTATCAAACTCTTATAAATACTTATCTCTTTAATAGTGAGAAGCAATTGGGCATTGGTCATGAGCCTTTTAGCTTTGATCCCTTATGGTTTAGCCTTAACATGCACTAGGGAATCTGAAATTGTGTCTCAACACTAACACAAGGATCACATGATTTTCCAAACAATAGCATATGTAGCCATGATTGTTGCTTTTAGCATTGTTATTCTCATCGATCAACTCTTCCCCTCATTGGATTCCTTCTACTACATGAACTTGTCAGATATTTTCATCCCTCACTGGTTTGTGACTTTGTATTCAATATCACTTCTATGTAGCCAAATAACCTTAGCCACCTCAAGTGCTATGGTTATGACCTCTTTTTTCTCCTTAGTCATCTTTTCCACTACCAACCACAACCACCATTTCCAATAGAAACCTCACAATAAATAATAGCTCATAAACATGACTCTAATACCATGTTAAAATTACTAGAGAGATATCAAATTTACTGAGCGAATTATTAAAACAACTAATAAAAAAAAAAAGGTAGAATTTTTATCCTAGAAAACCCCAATCTAG